>JADLZK010007928.1:0-32153 GCA_015847255.1 Hyparrhenia diplandra
AATCGAGGCCCAAATTTGTTCTTTGCGGTGACAAACGGCTTTTCGATCGCCAATGAACCGAAACAAGAGCTAAGCATGTGATGTGAATCAAGCTGTCTGCGACTGGGTCCAAGCGCCAGTTGAGAGTAAAGTAAAGCGCTAAACCAAGAAAAAGGACGATGGGCACAATTCAGAGAGTAGCTTGTCATTTGGCTTCTAGTCAATAGATCAGTCGATATGGTTTACTGTTCACAAAGATATGGTTTGGACCAACTTAAAAAAAAAGAGAGATATGTATGGTTCTAACCGTGTTAAAAAAAAAAGTTAATAAAAAGGGAAAAAGGACCCTTCACTGCTGTTCACATAGACGGCCGAATGGAACAGTAGTAGCTACCAAACAAACTCAGCAACATTGTTCAGCACCACAGGCGAAGCCATACACAAGCCCACAAGAACTGGGCGGCGTCTAGAGACAAAGTGCAGCCCAGCCCACATTATGGGTTTTTAATATATCTTGTGCATCTGAGGGCAGTCCAAGCCCAACCCAACCTATTTGTAGGGCAGTCCAAGCGCAGCCGAGGCTTATATATTTTTTGAGACTTTTACCTGCGGTACCATAGGTGTAGTTGTGACTGTGGTAAATTATTGAAAACTTCTCGTCGCATCTATATACCATCGCCCAAAGCTTTGTTCCTTTACCACTCATGTGCCGCTTGATTTCTAACGCTTCAATGACCCGACATGTGGGACCCAGCATGAGAAGTGTCCATCTTACCTTTGAATGAGTAAAAAAAATTTCAATATACTATCCGGCCAAGTTATTTACTCACGCCGGTCCCGTGATTCCTCGGCTCCCCGCTCAAGGCCGCTGGTCGCTAGCGCTAGTGGCGATGCACCCCCGCCACTCCACCCCTCGCCGCCCTCACACCTCGGCCCGGCACCCCAAAGAGTCCGCCCTCTCGCCGCCTCCGGCAGCTCCCGAGGGCTTCGCGCTGTGCCGGGCGTGGCGGCGGCCATGATTTTCGGGCGCCGCCCGAGATACAAAGGGAAGCGAGCCCCCCGCAGTGGTGGGGTCGGGTGGAGTAGCACGGGCCGGGCGTGGGGTCTCGCCCGCCGGGGCGCAGGGAGGTCGCCGTGGGGTCGACGACGACGGCAGGCGCTGGCTCCCTCTCGAACACGGCGCTGCCTCGGCCCTCTCCCTACCGCTGCCACCGAGGGAACGCGGTCCGCGCCGGGCGGTGGTGAGAGCCAGCGCGGCGGCGCAGGAGCGGCGCCGGGCGAGAATGCGAGGTACATCAAGGGAAAGCCAGCGGCAGCAGGCGCTGTGCGTGGGCGACCGAAGCCTTCCTCTTTGCTCGCCCTGCACGATCGGGCGATCGGGCGCTCGCCAGCGGTGCTCGACGATGAGGCGCCCGCGCCGGGCTGGACGGTGCCAGTGGGTGCCCATGCCGCGGATTTGTCGAGATCGGGATCGGGATGGAGTTTTTTAAAAAAACGTAAAAAGAAAAGGCTCGGGACAGAGTATGCCTCGACTTTTTGAAACGTGAACCTTTGGGTCACCTACCCTCAGGACTATAGGGCTTTAACCCATCCTATGCATCTCCCCCGCTTAGAGGTCTTCGTTTGAGATAGCTAAGGAGTGGTACATAGGACAATGGCGATTTTGAACTACTGCGGGTTTGAGGGGCAAGGAAGTCTCTTCTTTCCGTGCCGCTTAAATGCTGTTAGTGTGCAAAATGGACGGAGTGGTATAGAGACAAGAAACTTTGAGCCGATGGTATACAGATGCGCCGAAGTTTTCACAGACACGTGTCACTTTAGCACTTTTTAATGGTACTGTGTAAAAAGTCTCATATATTTTTGGTTTGTCGGCCCAAGGCGCAAATTGCTTTTTTTATCTTCATTCCAATTATATCTTTGTTGCATTAAGGTGCATATTTACATGCAGTGAAACAATGATAATATCCCTACTACCAAAAAAATTTATTTATTTTTATTTTATTCAAAATGTACACAAGCCCTCTGTTTCCAAAAGTACCATGTTAGTGTGTGGTGTGCGTTATTATTTCCTTGCGCCCTGCCTGCCACAAAAAAAAATAGATGACTTTGCGTTGTGTTTCGAATCAATGTACATAAATAAACCGTCATAAACTCATCATTATTTATTTATTTATTTGCGAATGAATAGGCGGGGCAATGATTCATCGAAGCAGATCGTTAAGGACGAAATAGGCGCAACTTCACGACTGATGATCGAGGAAGCATCAGCCCGCGTTACCGAAGTGGAGCCCAACAGTAGATTTGTTGGGCCCACAGATCATGCCCCCGTGTGATTTGTTTAGGCCAAGGCCCAAAATTGTTTTGAACTTTATCTCAACTTGTGCAATATCTTCAAATATTAAAAACCGGTTAAGATGAAGGTGCGTTAGCCCACTGCTGCTTCCGTGCTACAAAGAAAATATGTCATTCCAGTTTTATCCTCAGTCACTATTTTAGCTTTAACTGAATTTGTAAACAAGTTTATCAACTTTTATGGCACAAATAGATATACTATGAAAATATATTCTATTTTAAATCTAATTATACTTTATTTATTTAAAATATCATTATTTTTTAAAAACATGCATGGCAAAAATAAGATAATTTGACTTTGTAAATTAAGATAACCGACTTAGGATAATAACAATGTAACGTTAAATTTAGGCATAAGGGACAGAGGTATTGTATTACACAGAAATTCCATATGCATGATGCTGCATTTTGCATTTTATTCATAGAAACGAAATTGACCTTTATCTCATCATCAAACTCTATTCCATATATAAAAAATTTCAATGATAGCAAAACAATTCTGAATGTTCAGTTTACAGTACTTTTCTAGATGCAAGACGCACACATATGCAAAAATAAGAAGATAAATACCCTATTCCTGAGAACCAAGGATTACACACAGCTTGCCAAGATTATCTAGGATGATCATGAGTAGTGGCAAGCAAGCCTCCAAGCTCGACACAACCGGACACCAAGACACAGGATGATCTGTCGATAATATCTGTTTGTCTGCAACACTGAAAAGATCGTATGGCCATGAACAGCATAAAGCCATTTGTAGGAATCAGTATCGTGCGCTACTCCTTTCCATCAGACAGGGAGAGATCCAGATCCAGCAGCGGTTATGTACACAATGTGGATTCATTCGATGCAAAATGGTCGACATTCTTCGCAGACAACGTGCAAAAATGAGGTAAATATTACAGAAGGCCTCTGTTCTTCCAGCATCTATCACCTTCGATCGCCAATGAAACAGAGTAATGTTGGACATCAAGCTGGCTGCATCTGGGAGCCAACTGAAAGCGAAAACAAGCCACAACAGGAAAGGATGATCGACCACCTAGCTTATCACGGGCCTCAACTTAAGAAAAATGTTTCATGTCAGGTCGATCTGGTAGGTAATGTATTGACTCTTGAGCCTGCATCAGACTCCACTGTTCACAAAGATATCATTCCGACTGCACCTATAAAACAAGCTAAGGGGATTCAGCATCTCATACAAATAAAAAAAAACACACAAGCATCGACATGTCAGAACTGCGGCCACAAAGCACCACCATCCCTATAAAACAACAAGCTAAGGGATTCAGCATCTCAAAAAATAAAAACACACAAGCATCGACATAAACAGAACCAGGCCACAAAGCACCAGACCACTCATCTTGAACTGTGCCTTATTAATGGCCCAGCACTTACGTCAACAACAGATTGGGTGCATGAAGTGACCTCCACTCAAGACCCATAGCAGGACAAGTGTTATCATGAGCTCACCGTGTGCTAACCTCACAGGCCAGCAGGCCAAAGCAACCTTAGTTTTTGTCCATCCGCTGCCCAGTGGATGCTGCTTTTTGATGGTTTACCTTTATTTGCTACGCTGGGGCTCCTCTCCACCTAGTGTTAGTGTGTGGTAAGACCAAATCATGTGAGACTTTTTTTCTTTTTTTTCAAGCGCACCATTGGCACGTATTGTATTAAGGAAAATAGAGTTTTACACGCCGCATCACCCAGCCAAAAGAATTGGCCTGATGTCGCACGAAAGCACTACCGACAACAATCACCGAGCTTTTAACGGTGGCGCGATGCGCATGTACTAGTAAAACTAGTGCGCCGATCAAGGCGGCTCGAAGGGCGAAACCATGGCACGGCTGCCACGTCGTGTCAGATCTCCCACCTGGCAGTGCCCGCCCAACGCACCAGCCCGCAGAAACGTATGGGAAGATCTCGCAGCAGCCGTGGTTTGCTCTGGTGAACCGGCCGTCGCCGGCAAGCCTCCGGAACCCGCTTCTTTAGCTCGGGGACCGGAGTGCATGACGCAAAGTGCCGACGGTGCGCCCTCAAGCTTGCCGCAGAAGCACCAACAACGCCTTCCGGCACAGAGCCGGATCGGCTCTCTCGCGCTTCCCTCGCTGAAGCCGGGCACGCCGGACGGCCCACTCCTCATCGCGATCCCGACGAGCGGAGGGTGGGCTCGCTCGCCGAGGATAGTGCTCGGCCGAGCCAGGGGAGGTGGGTGGGCGACGCCAAGAAGTCCTGGATTCGGAGGCAGCCCGGTGGCGCGGGCGCTGCGGCTCCGCCCGGTAGGTGCCTCGGTGACTCGCGCGCGCCCGGGGTGGGACCAGGAGGCGGTAGCTCCTGGTGGCGCTCTCAAAGGTCATGCACTTCTCGCGCACTCTTCCCCGCCGAAACTCCGACGCCGAAAGTGGAAGGATTTTATGCGTGACGTTTCTCCCGCCACTGGAGGATCTGGCCAAGCAGATCCGGCAAGGCTCCATGGAACCTCGCTGGCGACCGAGCGTGGGGTAGGCACCGTGCGTGCACTGCGCTTGGCCCACTTGTTGACTAGACACGCCGCCCGCTTTCTCCTGGCCGGGTGTTCGCGAAGGCGCATTTGGCGGCCAACCTGGCCGCTGGCGGCGCATGCCGTCGTCAACAACCCTTTGATCTCCTTTTTTTGCGAGGTGGAACCATGGCGTTCCACCAAAGGCGCGCGTTGTCGACGAAGTCGATGAAGGCCGTACGAAGCGTTGTAAGGCGCGGGCGGGGAGTCGGCAAGTAACGGCACTGCAGCGAAGAGTGCAAGGAGCCATCTCGTCACACCCGCCTCGACATGTCGGCGCCCCGGGATCCAAGCAAGTCGGTGACGTGGTGGACGCGAACAGTGCAGGGACCTCGGCCCTTCCTCGAAGACTGAACGCGATCCGCCAACACCGTAGGATCCTTCCGGTGCTCCCCGCCAGCAGAGCGACCATGCGCAGGGCTTAAGGTGGTTCAACCCAGTGGCAAGGGCGGCACTAAGGTAAGTGTTGGCGCGACGAGGTGCCACGAGCTCATCAAACATCGGGTCCACTCGAGCAGGGGGACTGAAGCCCCCGGCAAGTCGAAGCTCGAAAGGGTCCTCGTGTGCCTAAGGCTGCCACCCCCGCCGACGGCCCGGCTCCAAATCCTAGCCGGGGCGGGGCCGAACAGGTGGCCGAACTGCAGGATCCGCCCGATCTAAGAAGGGAGGTACGGGCGACCGACCACGCCTGCATGCCTAGGCCCCTGGGACACGTTGACGACAACCTCAAGGACCTCGAGCACGCTGGGAGGAGGTTCTGGACATGGCACGGTGGTCCCGCTTCACCGGGAGAGTCGTGGGCGGGAGGCTTACGTTGATGTTCTAGCCCGCCTGCCTCGTGTCGGTGCGATGAGGCACTGACGGGCGGAGCATCGCGGTGAGTGGTCCCCTCGTGCGCTGAAGTGCAGCCCGACGAGGGAAGACGGCACAGTCGCATTTACTTCCATTTGTTAAGTTGGGTGAGGCACGCCGTCGCCCACGCCCACGCCTTCCGGGACGAGTGAAGCCGTTGCTGCCGATAGAGGCTTTGATGGTGGTGAAGGGCCTCCCCACGCACCGAGCCGCAATGACGACGACGGTGGTGAGTGCATTTGACGGAGCTCGGTATTGGCCGAGCCGTTGGTGAGCAGAACGCGCTTTTGTCACTGCTTGGCCGAAAGCCGGTGCCTGCATCTCTAGTCGGCGAGTGAGGGCGCACAAAGAAGGGCGCCGACAGAGTCGTGGCCGCTGGCGACGACGGCGCTGCTCGCTCGACCGGCCGGTGGCTGCCGGGGGCAAGTGATCGTGCTTCCAGTTAACCGGTCCCTCCGCTGTCCGAAACGTAGTCCAGAACGCTCCCTGCGAGGAGGGGGATGGACAAGCGTGCCGCCCGACGGTGGGGGGCCTCGGCTCGACGAATCCTCGCGTTGTTCCGAATGGGGCCGGAGAAGGAGCTGCCCACCCACCGCAGAGAGATACCCTAATCTTCCGACGGAGGGCAAGTGATGGTGGGGGGATGCCGATTAGCACGGAGCGGAAGGCCGCACGTGGATGAGATTCGCTGGGTGGCTGCCTCCTGCGGGCGGGGCCAGGCAAGGGCCGGAAGTCCCCTCGGCGAAGCCGGGCGTCGGGGTCACTGGGCTGCGAGCAATCACGGGCCGCCGGGGCCACAACCCGAGGGTCTTGGGAGTTATGCCGTCGCCCCTCTCGCACCAGCGGAGGAGGCCTGGGCGAAATAGCCGTCGCCACGCCAAAGCTCTTCTTCCGGGCGCCCGAGGCGAGAAGCAATGGAACGGGCGCCCACCGTAGGGGAGAGTGCAAGGAAGGCGGCGCAGTGAAGCCGGGCGGCGCTGAGGACCACCTGCCATGTGTGAGGACCCGGCGAAGTGGGACTATTCCACCAGCAAGCTCGACGCTGCCGCTGACGGCATGTCGACACGCCAAGGTGCCGATGTTCGCGAGAGCCGGAGGGGGCGCCGCTGGGAGGGAGGAGAGGCGCTGCAGACTGAGACCAGCAGCAGGCCCGAAGCTCGACACGGGCTGGCGGGAAGGCGGGGGCGCCGGCCCGCGACGGTGGAGGCGAGGGGCAGCGTGGCGCGCAGGCCCGGCATGGCTGCACCGCGATCTCTGTCCCGCACCCGCTTGGGAGCATACGGCAGCGATCGGGCTGGATCCTGGGCGGAGCCGAGACTGAGCGGCCGGGATCCGGGCGGCCCCTCGGCGACGGGCGCGGCCTCCTCCTCGCACGACGGCGCATGGGCGGTAGAAGGCGCTGAGGCTGCTGGCAGGAGCTGGGAGGAAGCAGCTCTGAGAGGGGGATCGGGAGTGAGCGGGTGGAGGAGGAGGTGCTGGCGGAGGGAGGGGGGCGCCGGGACGGCGGGCGGCGCTGCGCCTTAACGGTCGCGGCGCCCCGTGCGCGCCCCTTAACGGTCATCCCCAAATCATGTGAGACTGGGTGGTGCTGTCGCTCATCTGCATTGCAGTTGGCGTCCGCAGCCGGGTCCAGGATCACCTGTGAAATTTAGTGCTCCTTATCACCATATGCTTTTGGGAGAATCGGTTGTCACTCTGCCTGCATACATCCACATCATCATGGCTGAGGTTAGAGCACATTAACAGAGTGTCTGGGAATCACGCTAGCGGTAGCCGGTAAGAAGCACTGATCTTCTACCATCTTATCGATTAATTAAAAATTCAGACGTAAGGATCTGAAAACCGCGTACCGCCAAACCTATTTGCTGAGAAAACTGGCTGGTTCATCAGCTTGTGCTGGTCTCCATCACCATACGATGAAAATTATCTTCAGACTGTTGATGGTTAAGGTGATTGGACAGCTGGTGATTTCTGCACATATGCATACAACAAATCCTTCAAAAAAAAAAATACAGTTGTCAGGAAGATTTATTTTCAGCAGAATTTCAAATTTCAGAAATGTCAGACACTGATAGTGCTTACTACATGATGAACAGCATAAATATTCATAGATTTAGAGAGAACTCCAAACCTTATCATGATGAGAAAAGAACTCCCAAATAATCTGAGAAAAGACCATAGACCACACTTCGTGTGGACATGGAAACAGAATAAAAGGCTTCATCATGGTGATGATGACTGATCATCCTGCCAGCAAGGGGAAGGAGGAACATGAGATCTTGGTAGCGGTCAGAGACTACAGCACCGACATATATAGACAGATTAAAGAAGCAAAAGACAAAAAAAAAAAATAAACAGATAAATGGCAGCAGGACGATTTGGGCTCTCCATTAGTGGAATATAGAGCATTGTCTAGTGTACAGGAGCCTTCCATAAAGGCAGGATAGATGCCAAGATAACAAGTTGGTGAGGCCATCCCCGCCACAAAGTGGACTGCAGCACAGGTTGTAGGTAGGTGGCATCCACATCAGAGCTCCTTTCCATGTTTTTTTTCCTCCATCCGGGTCACCTCATGACTTGATGCAGTGAAATGGCATTTAACTTTGTGCTAAGGGAACCTTTCAAGATCAAAACAACTAATTCCTATGGCAATGGAGAAGTTAGGTCATGAAGATAAAAAATTTGTCAGGGCCCCACTATCTAGAAACCTGTCATTTCAAATCCATGCACCAATAAAATGATATTCAAAAGACAGGAATGCATGATACAATGATTGTGTGAATCTTAGAAAGATCCATCATTCATCATGTTCACTTATCAATCAACGAGGATGTCAGAAAATATAACAAAGATGGGCAGATGCTATGTAATAAATCATGCCAATTTCTGATGATTCTGAACCAAGAAAAAAGGAAGCACAATTTAAGATCAAAAACTACTTTTTAGCTTACCACGCCGTTGCGCCAGATTTCATTAAGTAGAAGAAAGTTCAAACAACAATAAGCAACGGTAACTTTGAAACCATTACCGATGCAAACCTTAACCACTACCGGATACATCATCGGGATTACATATTGACCAATTTTATGACAGTTAATCCAATCGGCCAGCTAAACTAGGGTAAGTCCCCATCGGCGATCCTTGCTGAGGTCCATAAGTAGCAGAGATTGAACGCCCATCAAGCAAGTAACTCAAAACGGCGCCGCTTAGCAAGCGGCATGTCGCTAAGACGGACCTCGAGCCATTCCTCAATGGTGGCCGACGACCCGGCCTACCCTCGAAGCCCAACTTCCGCAGCAAGAGTGCTCATACCGCAAAGTCGCATTGCCGCCGACGCTGGCCGCGACGCGGCCGCTTACTGCCAAGAGGGTGCGCGAGGCCGGTGCGCGCTCGACGCAGGCGCTGCGACTCGAGAAGAGGTGATGCCACGCGCACACACACGCCCTCGCTCGCTCGGGCTCCGCCGCCTAGGCAATGCCGAGGCGCGGCGCGGCTGACAGCCACATCCTCCGGAGACACCGGAGCGGCCCGAGGGAGCAAGGCGGCGACATCCTCGCCCACGTGAAAACACCGTGAGGCGGGTCCGAGGGAGCAGCAGGTACCTCCCGCAGATCATGCTCTCCACGAACGCCGACGACGGCGTGCCCGAGGTCGCAAACTCGCCACCGCCACTAGGTGCCGCCCACCGCCAACTCGGCACGTGCGGTTACCGGAGAGCGTCGCCCGCGCATAAGGCGCGGTGCAGAGCTCTGTAGCCATGGTCTCATCGAGCATTGTGCGGAAGCGGAGGTTCCTCAGCCCACACGAGCGTCACGCCCGCCAACGATTCGGCGCAGCTCGGCGTGAGTTCTCGCCGGCAAAGTGGCGGCTCAACGGAGTCGTCATCGGGTGAACCGCAGCACCGCCGTGGCGACGGTAGGCGCCCACGGACTGCGCCGGGCGCCGCGATTTTACTCACGGCGACGACGCAGGTGAGCGCATTGCTTGCGCCGCCTCGGCCACGATGAAGCGCCACCGACAGCGCCATCGTCATCGGCCGAGGGAGGCGGGCAAAGGATCCTCCAACACGACTCGGGCCGCATGCGGTTTCTGACGCCCTGTGTCCCCTGTGCCGCCGGGCACACCATTGGGTCTCCACTATCATGGTGTGGGTGCGTGAGGCGCACGACTCGCCAAGTGGCGCCCGAGGTGGACGCATGCAGTTAGGTGATGGAGCTTCGTGCAGCCCTCTGGCCCTGGCAAGCCTCGTGCTGCTGCGAGAAGGCAAATGCGGAGCCCGAGGGAGGTGCACTGGCGGCGATGTGGTCGCCGCACGCTTGAAGCAGGCCGACGAGCGAAGAGCGGCACTGCCGACGCCGACGGAGAGGTGGTGCCTGGTGGCGTCCCGCGATTTACGCTCAACAAGCGCGAAGCCGCCGGCGTGCCAACTGGGCCAGCCGCCGAGGAACGCGCGCGCCGGAAGCCGGCGCGGGCAATAAGAGACGCTGCCGAGCCGCTGGCAGCAGCACCCGCCGACCTGTTGAGGGCCGAGACGCCAAAAGTCGTGCACGCTGGCGGCATGGTGCCACCGGCGACCATGGCCCCTCGTCTCCCGACACGACGACGACGACGACGAGGATGTCGCCTCACCAAGGTGGAGGCGAACGGGCGAGGTAGGTAGAGCTGACTACGAGATGCCGCCGCAGGGGTAGGCGAGGGCGGCGGCCTCTATGGCTCGACGGGCGGCTCCCAAGGTACGACATACCGGACGCAGGAGGCAGCTCATCAGCCGTAAAGCCGCCCCTCGGCTGGCCCCTCAGCTCACCATCGATAGTCGCCAGGCGCCCGAGCGACTACCCTGTGGTGGAAGGGCGCAGCGATGGGGGATACAGGGAGGGCGACCTGACCGAGGGCTCGGGGCAGCATCTGGCCGGACGCAGGAGGTGATGTCGGGCCGTAGACGCTGCCGCGTCCGCGATCGCTCGCTGACGCCCGCGACAGCCCGCTGCAGCGATCCGCCGGTGACGCGGCCAGGTTTTAGCCACGCCGGTCAGTGCCCGGCGGTACAGCGGTAGTAGGAGCCGCTGGCGCACCGAGGTGTAGCAGTTCGCGCCGCTCCTCGTGAGGGGTGCCAGTGCGCAGGACGGCAGGTTCGATGCACTCCGAGGCTTAAATCGGCCAGCACGCGGGCGCGTTAGCTGCCGAGGGCGACCTCTCGAGCGGCGCCGCGCGCGAGACCACGGCGGCGGCTATCCAGCCCGGAGCTACCGTGCACGCCGCTGGGGAGCCGCTGCCACCGCCTCCACGACACCAGGCCCGGGCGCAGACGCAGCGACGACGGCTGATCGGCCTCGTAGGCCCGCAGTAGCGCCGGGCGGGGTGGGCAAGCCGCCCTAACGGCTCAGCCCTCCATGCGTGGCGCCAACGGGAGGGACGGCGGCGATAGAGGTAGCGCAACCGGCCACGGAAGGCTCGCCCCTACGGGCCGCAAAGTGGAGGCGTTGGTTCCCAAGGGACAGAAGGGGTCCCAAACACATGGGGGGGCGCTGACGGCGGGGGGGGGACCGTGCCGCTGATCTTCGCCGCCCGGGCTCGCGGCCCCCGGCGACGGAAGGGGCAGGGGCGCAGGACGGCGGACGCGGCCGGGCGAGGGTCGCGACGAGGGGACTCCCTGCGGCCACGCTGCTGGGAAGGGAGACAGCGCGGGATTTGGGGAGGCAGGGGAGGGGGAGAGGGAAGGTGGGGTGGTGGTGGAGCTGGTGGCGGGCGCCGGAAGCCTGGGGCGTCCGCTGGCGCCGAGTCGGGTCCGCACGGCCGGCAGCCAGGAGCAACGTGTGGGCGTTTTTTCTTGTTGAATGCTGCCTCTTCTATAGTTCCCATGATCAAAACTACTTGGCGTCTGCTATATCGGCAAGCATACCTATGCATATTCTGCAGCAACATCACACTGTTAGATTCTATATTTAATTTAAAAAATCCATTATAAACATCACATATTTTTATACATCTGAAACACTGCAGATATGCCATCAACAGTATCATCACTAAACCAGGAAATCTCTGTGTAATGGCACAAAGTCATTCTAGTACTCAATACAGACAGACAAAGGGATTTTTTTTATTTGGTTCGACCCAACTAATACCAAAAGGACACATTTTTTTTTACGAGGCACCCTCAGTGGAAGAATATGCGTTTTGTGAAATTAAGTGTTGTTTCTATTGAAGGTGTATGACTGAGATTTTTTGCTATGCTTAGGATAATGGCTGACATGAGAAGACGGATGGAGTTCTCTGTGCTAATGACAACAGCTGACAGAAAAGTAAATGCTTTTCACTTCCAGGGGAAAGGAAATAAGCGATAGTTCCCAAAAGGTTTACTATATACTCCACAAATGGTTTGACTGGATGCATAGTATGTAGCAAACGAATTAGTGGATTAGCATTAAGAATCTCTAAATAATCAATCAACTGTCATAACTCACTGGGAAAAGGTTCAGTTGAAGAGTAAGGGTACAATTTTTTTTTTCAATTAGTGGAGAAAACCTGTAGTGACCCATTTATAATACCCATGAAGCATCTAGAAAAGGAAAACAAAATGATTGTACATTGTTGACATACGTGAAGTGCAAGTATAAATCATGTCCTCCTTATGGGTTACCAAAAGCAAGCACCAGTATCCACTTCACTTCAGAGTCAGATGTCTATTCCTCTTATCAACGAACAAGATGCCAAAGGTAATAATGCTAAAAGCGTACCAAATCATCATATAATGAAATAGCAACAGAAGTTTTTCTCCCTTTATTGTGTAATAAAAACGTTATATTGTTACACATATTTCTTCTGTTTAAATGAAATAACAAAGAAGAGAAAAAATTTTATCGTGTTATGCCAAAATGATTGAGTCAACCCACAAATATAACAGATAAAAGATAAGCATTACATGTATCCATTATAAATACAGAAGAATTGACCATTCGCTGCTATAATACGTTACTCAAAACAATAGCAAAGGGAATAAATATTTCTTAGAATAAATATTTCTTAGCTAAGTCTGAGCAGAACACCAGTGACGATAGGATCTATAGGATTCTCTAAATTCTAAAACAACATGCACTATGTCATGTGACCACCCAACTGCTTCCTTTTTTGAGAGAGAGGGAAGAGCTTCTCCTGTTGCCTATAAATGAGTGGCTGAAGACAGCAATTCAGTACGAAGCATAAGACATAGTGGCTTCTTCTCCTAACAGCTACCTTCTTCCTATCAGGCTGGAGTTCATCAAGGATCTAATCCTGAAACTGGAGCCCACAAGCACACAGTGGAAGAAGAACACCAAGACTGGTTCCCAGCCTATCCAAGGCAGAAGCGAGCAACGTTCTGCGAGCAAACTTAGTGTGGTAATAGCATGGTGACTGTGAGAGGGGAGATGCGTAAGGGGCCATGGACAGAGCAGGAGGACATGCAACTGGTATGCACTGTCCGCCTGTTTGGTGACCGTCGTTGGGACTTCATTGCCCAAGTCTCAGGTTTGAGGGGTTGGCGAACTGCAACTTAGGTAGCTATTTTGCTATCCTTAGCGCAAAGTCGCAAACATAAATGTCTTCCTGTCTAACCAGCTCTCTTCATACTATACGTTCTCTATGTTCATGCAGGCCTCAACAGGATGATCTGTATGTCTCTTCAATCATACTATACGTTCTCTATGTTCATGCAGGCCTCAACAGGATGATCTCTATGTTCATGCAGGCCTCAACTATACCGTGAATATCTTATTTCAGTTTCGGTTTCTTTACTTATGCAGTACTTGGTTGATGCAGCAGTGTGAATGATGATCTGTATGTTCTTGTACCCGAGGGATGCAGCAACATGTGATGAGTTTTGAGTTGGGAGGAGTGATGGAAGACTCACTGAATTTAACTCTCCTGCAGTCGCTGAACCAGAGTGTCACAAATGAAATTGCAAATTTGTACCATGAATCTATCGTGAGTTCGTGACTGAAATGAGCTGCATGCCTAGCTGTAGATAAAACAGTGATGCCTGTTCCAAGTCTAAAACAGATTGCACAAAGGTAGAACTCAGTGGTGCAGATAAACGTGGATGAAGAAACGTGTTATTTTCAAGAACTTATTTATTAATTCTTAAATCATTTTGTAAAAAATGATCTTGTAAAAAATAATGTGGTGCATAGTAGGAATCGAAGCAAGGCACCCCCACCACCCCTGGTAGAAAATCAAGTACGCCAACCACCAGGAGATAGATGTTTTGGCGTTGGTTTTGGATTATTTGAATTTATTTCTGGTTTTACCAAAAGAAAGAAAATAGCAAAACTTACATGGCGTTGGTTTTGGATTATTTGATTATTTTTTTCTAGTAATTACAAAAGAAAGAAAATAGCAAAACTTGCATAATAGTAGATTGGGTTTGAACCCATGACCTCACGCCTGCACATGTCTCCCTCTAACCACAACATCTTACAACCAATTGTATTTGCAATTCACTTTTTGTTCCTTACATATTATAATACTAAGTAGTTTTGTATGACAAGACAATTTCAAATCAGAATCATGTTAACTACAAACTTTCGGAACTTCTCAAGATCCATTTATGCAATTTTTAGACCAAGTTTACATATTTACGTAATTATTTGATGATTTAATCATCAAAAATTGTTAAAATATCCAAATGAAGTTAAAAAAATCTAAAATTTTGGTGGTACACATCATTTTGGTGTAGAATGTTGACAAAAACATTTGAGTGGATTCCGAGAAAGTGTTGCTGCAGATCCTCACAATGATCCACATCTCTCACACATGTTCTAGTCACTAGGTGAGAGATGCTTATGGTAGTGTGAAATGTGTAGTATAACTTTGTCTAAATCATCTCAAACTTTTTTTGAATGTCTATGGGACCAAACTACGGTGTTGTGAGCATTTGTGCAATTTTAGACCAAGTTTACATATTTCTGTAATTATTTGATGATTTAATCAACAAAAATTGTTAAAATATCCAAATGAAGTTAAAAAATCTAAAAATTTTGGTGGTACACATCATTTTGGTGTAGAATGTTGACAAAAACATTTGAGTGGATTCTGAGAAAGTGTTGCTGCAGATCCTCACAATGATCCACATCTCTCACACATGTTCTAGTCACTAGGTGAGAGATGCTTATGGTAGTGTGAAATGTGTAGTATAACTTTGTCGAAATCATCTCAAACTTTTTGAATGTCTATGGGACCAAACTACGATTGTGTTGTGAGCATTTGTGCAATTTTTAGACCAAGTTTACATATTTACAGAATTATTTGATGATTTAATCAACAAAAATTGTTAAAATATCCAAATGAAGTAAAAAAAATCTAAAATTTTGTAGTGGGACAAATCATTTTGGTGTAGCGTGTTGACAAAAAAAAATTTGAGTGGATTATGAGAAAGTATTGCTGCAGATCCTCACAATGATCCACATCTCTCACACATGTTATAGTCACTAGGTGAGAGATGCTTATGGTAGTATGAGATGTGTAGTATCACTTTTGTCGAAATCATCTCAAACTTTTTTGGATGTCTATAGGACCAAACTATGGTGTTGTGAGCATTTGTGCAATTTTAGACCAAGTTTACCTATTTTTGTAATTATTTGTTGATTTAATCAACAAAAAATTGTTTAAATACGCAAATGAAGTTAAAAAAAATCTAAAAATTTGGTGGGACAGAGATAATTTGGTGTAAGCGTGTTGACAAAATATTTGAGTGGATTACGAGAAAGTCTTGCTGCAGATCCTCACAATGATCCACACATCTCTCACACATGTTCTAATCACCGGTGTGAGAGATGCTCATGGTAGTGTGAGATGTGTAGTACCACTTTGTCAAAATTATCTCAAACTTTTTTTTTTTGGGTGTCTAGAAAATAGAGACATAAAAAGTAAAGAAAAAAAAATGTTGGTTAAACAACATAAAAATAGAATAGAGAAAGTAATAAAAGAGAAAAAAAAATGTTGGTTTTAAAAATTGCCGAAAGGTTCGAACTCAAGACCTATGGCTTGGAGACTCTACCAATGCGCTATATATGTGATGCTTTTGATAGGAGTGAATTATAATTTTCTAAATAACCAAAATCATCACATTTGAGTTAGTATGAGGAAGAAAGACTAATTACCAATTTTAGCTACCGATTAAAAAGAGAAAGAAGTGTTCTTCAACAATTTGAAATTAAATCTGTCTAAGCCCATCTTTAAATTAAAAAACCATAAATGGGCCACTATAATTTTGATTCGCCCAACTTGGCATATTAGTATGTGGCCATTTACATCTTTTATTTTCTTTTCTTTTTTTTATTTTGTAGTGTTTTTCATATTTTAGGTGTTGTATTTCATATCTATACCAAAACATGTGAATTGTGTAGTGGTTAGGCATGTACTATCATAAAACGAAGGTCTTTGTTTCAAATCCCATGTATGCACCGTCACCGCCAGGCACATAAGTTATCAGAATTCAAGATGACACTTCTTCGCCAAGCATAAGACCAATTTGTTATCAGATTTAAGTAATCAGAATTAAGTGCTTGGATCATACACTGAAATTCATTATACATGGGTCGTGACAACAGATGCACGCCCTGTTTTCATTTTGTCAGGACGCCCTGTTTCATTTGTCAGTCCCACACTCTGTGTATAAGCAAAGCCACTCCTTACTCGTGGCGTGACAACTAGGCCTGTTGTTAAGGCTGCTTGTACTTGCACCGGCACCACTATTGTTTTGTTTTGCAAACATCTACATCTCATCAGAACAGAAAAGTTGAGACTAACATGCAAGGACTACGTAGTTGCACTTTACCAATTACGTAAAAATATGATTAAAATTGAGCAGTACTATCTTTTCTTTTTCCTGAGATGACTGACAAACTCTGGTCTATACAAACAGAACATTTTGTGAATGATGGTTCTTCTGCACGTTTATTGTGTCCAGCTTACCAATGGTCTGGACTCTGAATAGTTAAGCAGCACAATCCACTTGCCGTTGCAATCATACAAAAGAAGCTCAATTAGAAAATACCCAGAAGGACTTCTGGCATCTGTCATCTTGTTCTCACAGGAAGAGGTTCCTACATAACTGAAGCATAGTAGATCAAAGCATAGTACAAATTATATTAACATGGACGTTGCAGACATATATGGTCACCTGACGCAGTCTGATGTGTATCTTGTGAACTTGAAAGGGCATTCTGTGTGGCCACCTAAATTGCTACAGATCAGCATAAATTCATTTTAATAAATAGAAACTAAGGGTAGTAGAGCAGATGTATTGTAGGATGATATACTTCTGCATGAGTCAAATACACCTGTAGATAACTCACAAAAATATGATGGCAACTAAGTGTCAGACAAGCACCCATGAGGCCATGACTCCATGACTAGATAACTTTGAGAACTGTGCGCTCTCATCGAAGATGCAACTTAAACTGCTTCTGCAGACCGTCATCGCAGTGGCAGCAGTAAGCATGGAGGGTGCTAGTAAACAAAAGCATAATATACTCCCACATTAAAGTGCATATTCAGTTCCCATATAAAGAGCACATTCAGTTCCTGTGAAGTAAACAAAAGCTTCAGTAACTACTACAGCTGTAACCAAACAATGGCAACATTATCATTTTACGCAGAATGGCTATAGATTATTACTGAAGCTAGTATAGATTATCTTATCTCAATAATATGAGTTTTAATTAGGCCAAAGTGACAAACCAATAGTTTGATCGATGACCAGTAATTTGGGTTCAGATACTTTGCTCATATAGTTATCTTTAGCTGATAAATGTTGGACATGTCATAATCTAAATTCTAGGATGGGTCATGTGAGCCAAAACACACTTCCTCTGTTGCGTGAGCACGATCCAAGCTAGGTAAGCAGCTTTCTCAATCACCAAAATGGTTTGATTTGTGATGACTGTACCAAAGGACTCATTGACGACAAATGATGATATGTTCTTAAGTTCATAGGCTGAGAATATATAATGAGAAAAAAAAGGTCATGTACAACACTGCAGATAACTATTACGGTTGGCTAAAACATTCAGAGAGTGTTTTGTTTGTGCAAATATTGCTTGATATATAGACTGGATCGTACACCAGAAACAAATTCATTGTTGCATTCCCAGTTCATGAAATATGAGATAAATCAAATTGAGAACAAGTGCAGAGGATTGGAACCTTGGCCTTCTTTTGATTGGAGATTGATCGGAGCCGAATCAGGAGGATAATCCATGGACGGGACGAGGTTTACGCGGGCGGGCGCCCTTGTGCGAGAGCGAAACCGGCGGTGGCGTATGGCGGCTTATGATGAGGGATAGGTGGCTGCGGCGCACCGGGGCGTGAGCGATGGCGAGGGCTGGCTAACGGCGCAGAGGGGCCGGGCGGGCGCATAAGGCGCTGTGTGCCGGGCTAAGAGGAGGGAGAGGATCGGGGTCGGGATCGGGGTGGGAGGAGGCTGCGGCGGATTGGGAGGGGTGCGACGGTAAGGGTGTGGTGTCCACAATGACAATGTTACCCTTTAAAATGAAAATAACAATTTAGGGGAGGCAATGAGAGGCAAATGAGAGGCAAAAATCAAGTACCATAGAATGCCTCTAATTCATGACACGTACAACGTCTTATCATGATTAATTCCTGTTGACCTAAAAAAACATCTTATCAGAGTTTGTCGTCATGTGTTTTTTTTCCGTGGACTGAAAACACATAGAAATTCTTTTCACACTTTTTTTTGACGAAAAATTCTTTCACACTTCATCACTGTGCTTTGGGTGAATTGGACGACCTCATGCACACCAGCAACAACAGCCTCGTCGTCTCCCTCCTTCGCCATCTCTGAACATCCACTGGTCCCAGCCGAGGAGGCCCCGTCGTCCAGCTGTTGCAGCACCTCCAGCTCCCCACAACCTCCTCCATCGTGGGGCGGGCATGAACATCCTCGCGCTGCGCGCATCGAAGCGAGAGTTCCGCAACCTTCCGTGCAGAGACGAGGTCGCAGTGGCTTCTTATGCTGTGGTCGATGACGCTCGAGATATCTCCATCTCCATGGCTTCCTGCAGATGCGCTAAGAGAAAGCATCTCGCGCACCCAGTCGGCAATGTTGACATGCTTGTTGCCGACGATGACAGTAGTTGGCCTGGCGGTGATGAGCACCAGGAGAAAGATGCCGAAGCTGTACACGTCGGTTTTGCCTCTCAGCTCACCTGCCTTTAGGTACCTGCATGCCACGTGTGTTACAAAAAAATAGTGGTATTCCCTCCATTAATTTGGTACTGTAGCATTTTCATTTGTTTCAGATTATTATTGTCCTACCGTGAACTAACTAGGTCAAAAGATTCATCTCGCAAAAGCACATCCAAACTGTACAATTAGTTATTTTGTTTACCTACATTTGATGCTCAGGCAAAAGATTTGATGTGACGGGGAATCTCAAAGTTTGAATCTAAACACAACCTAAATTATGTTATTTTTACTTATTTATTGAGAGTCAAAGTTTATCTCAAATTTTATTGAAATTATAGAGAGAGTTACAAAGATTTATTACATTAAATTGGTATATTATGGATAGATAATTAGTTGAGAATCTAATGATATTTAGTTGATACTATAAATATTATTATTTTATTATATAAATTTGGTTGAACTTTAGATGATCTAATTAATCTCTAAGAAAGTTTATAAATTTAGAATGGAAGGAGCTTGTAATGGTAGGGGTACATGGCAGCTGCTGCTGAATTGAAAGAAGCAACTTTTATTTGGAGCATACTCAGGGTCGACATATCCAGGAGTACCGCTGGAGTGTGCCGGTGATGGTGTATGTGTGTTTCCTTCACTGCTGATAGCCCTTGCAAGCCCCAAGTCCGAGATCTTGGCTTCAAATTTCTCGGTTAGAAGGATGTTTCTAGCCTCACATCTCTATGGATCAGTGGCTTCTGTTAAGGCAGAGTGCAAGTAGTGCAGACCTGCAATAATAATATAATTGATCCATATATATAACTATATATGTAGTGGTTTTTTATTAAAGGAGAAATTAATTTGATTGATCAGAAGGCACATTGTTGAGTATACTCCCTATGTTCCAAAAAAAAAACACATGCAATTTAGAATAGGGTCATGTTAAAGTTGGTCAAATTAGACCTGTTTTACATAGAAAATTAATAACACTTATTTATCATACTAAATAGGTACCATTACCTTTGAATGGGTTTGCTATGATACACCTATTAACTCAAGGAGGTAAGATTTGAAACAAATCATAGCCCTTGAATTTTAGAATAAATATACAACAATTATATAGTTACATGAACGGGCGGACCTTCCCTAGGGGCGGGTGGGGCGTTCACGCCTACCGGGCCTGGGCCGCACTGCACTCGCACTCCCCCTCGCTTCTTTTCTATTCCTCGTGAATGGTGATGAACGGCGGCGGGCTACGCCGCCGCCGCGACTCAAGGGTGATGAACGACGCTGAGCTGCCGCGAGGGCTTGGTCATCAGTCTCTACTCCTTTGCTGGGCTTTTTTTTTGTTTGTCCATTTAAGCCTATTCCAAGTAAAAGGCCCAGTAAAGATAACAGAAGCTCCTCCCCAATCTCATCGTGATCCTCCGCCCCCTCCCCTCCCCCCTCCCGCCGCTACCGCTATCTCGCATTGGGCAAGCGCCTGCCTTCCTCGTCACAAGGCGGCGCTCAAGTAGTGCCTCCCACTGCCTTTCCACTGCGAAGGGCGGGCCAAGGCTAAGCCGGGCCGCCATTCCACTCCCGCCTAGAATAGCGGCGCGACCGGTGCCCATCCGCTGGGCCTGCTGCCCCGAGCTCCTCGAAAGTGCCCGTTGGCGATGGAGGGAGGAGGGGAGGGGAAGAGGAGGAGCAGATGCCGCCTGGGGTCTGGGCCGGCCATGGCCGCAGTTCGGGCGCTGGGTTCGGCAGAGGAGCAAAGAAGGGCTGCAGCTCCACCATCATCTGATTTGGCCGAGGCCGAGGTTCAAGGGGCGCCTCCAGGAATGGGATTGGGATTGACAAAAAAAATGGTATTGGTCACAAATCATTAGCTAAGTAATTTGATAAGTATTAGGATATGCTAATTTGATAAGCAATTTTGTGCTGCCCCTGACCAATTCTAGTGTTTTTTGCACAATTTGTGTGATAATAGTAGTTGAATGTGGTGCACTGTGAATAAGATGTCTTCTTTGTTCATTTTCTTGTTGTATTTTGCCCCAGCTAAATTTTTTTTTTTTTTTCTGGGTCCGCTATTGGTTGAGTATACTCCCTATGTTCCAAACAAAACACATGCAATTCTAGAATAGGGTCATGTTAAAGTTGGTCAAATTAGACCTGTTTTACATAGAAAATTAATAACACTTATTTATCATACTAAATAGGTACCATTACCTTGAATGGGTTTGCTATGATACACCTATTAACCTAAGGAGGTAAGATTTGAAACAAATCATAGCCCTTGAATTTTAGAATAAATATACAACAATTATATAGTTACATGTTGGGCTTGCTTCCTTTGTATTGTCCATGCCGTGCATGCGAGCGCGGATGCAAGGGAGGGGTCTAGCAGCCAAGTTTTGAATAGCGGCTATCGAAAATAGCACTACTTTTTTTTTTCACCAGCTATTCAACACTATGACAGTAATACCGTTTTCAAAATAAACATGAAAACGCCAGTAATTTTCTTAAAAAACATGACAAATATGAAATTTTATGAACATAAATATGTTTCTAATACTAAATTTGTAGAAAAATGATAATTTATAAGTAGGAAATACTAAGTACATTGTCATTGTTGAGTTCCCGGAGTCGGAATGAGAAGATTAGTGGCTTATAGCGAATAACGGTGAAAAACTCACACAGCAGAAAAAAAACGAATAGCTTAGCGCCGAGGTTTCTTCGGCAGCTATAGCTGCGCTTATAGTGGTGCTATAGCCCGCTATTTAAAAAGGGTTGCTAGGTCCAGGAGGGTACTAGGAGGCAAGGAGGGGTGTATTGTCCATGCAAAGCATGAGGTAGGAGTGCATGACCAAGGCTCCGAGGCTATGACCTCCGGTTTACTTTGGTGCCGCCGCGTACTTTTGTTGATCTAAAAATTTTGCTTCTACTCTAGCAGCACCTCCCCAAACAAAAAACCTCAAATCCATACCAGCAAACAATGACACGAGGAACCAACTCGTCATATTAGATCAAACCTTTTCTTCCCGAGAGACAAACAAACTAAACAGACGGAGAGGAAAAGTGTGAATTGTCTCTATGGATCTCGGCTTTAGTTGTACTAGTTTGTTGTGTATAGTTAGATAATCTTAGCTTATCTTTTATCTTATACTCATATAAAGCAAATCCTATTACCTCCATTCCAAATTATAAGCCGTTTAAATTTTCTCGATATTTTCATTTACTAACGATCTAGACAGTGTATAACTAGGTGCACAGCAAAAAGAAATGTATCTAGAAAAAGGCAAAAACGTCTTATAATTTGAATGGAGGGAGTATCTAGCAATTTCTCTCACCATGTAACTTATCCAACTAGACAACACACTGTCACGGATAATTAACATCCACTAAGCAAGAATTCATTAATTATTTATCTGAATATGCAAGCTAACCAGGCAATGCACTACCACATACAATTAAAATCCACTTGCACATCCAACTTGTGAATAAGATAATATACATTTGTTTCTTCCTTAATTTCTATATATTGTGCGCATTTCTATACAGTGGTGATCTATGCAAATTCCATGCCAATGTGTGGGCTGTTTCCTAACCTATTTTGATTTAGTGGTTAACATTCTAACATACTTATACACTACAGGAGTCGCACTTTGCCGAAGCGCGAGCGCACTCGCAAAGGCTTATACGCAAGAAAGTCGAAAGTGCCAACTCTGGCGAATCCGCACTCGCAAAAAGAATGACTGGCAAAACCATTCCTGTCGAGTGCCAAATGCCGGGCACTTATAAAGGCCGAGTGCCATGTCGGTTTCCTCAAGGACGCAACGCGAACGTGTTATTATCCTCGACAAATGCTTTTGCCGAAAGTGCCAAACGTGGGGGCACTCGGCAAAGATTTGAATATTTATTTAACTTTGCCGAGTGCCGAATGTCGTAATCTCCGCAAAATATTTATTTTACCAAAATAAATAAATAACCTTTGCCGAAGTGTAAGCATGCAGTGGCACTCGGTAAATCTATGGTCATTTTTGCCGAAGTGCCACTTCCACTCGGCAAACCGCCATTTTTTTCGGCATATTCCCAGCCTTGCCGAGTCGGCCGCAAAGCCGGGAATTTCATTTTTTTGTCGCTTTTGTTGATTGTTGCTGCAAATCAACACATATACAAATACCATAGCATTCATATATACATCATAAACCACATATATCACCAATTCACATATATAATCCACATATCTCACAAATTCACACATATATAATCCACATATATCACAAATTCACACATATAGTCCAACATCCAAACGAAATCCAACATGTCCAACAACCAAACGAAATGTAACATGTCCAACATCGAAACGAGATCCATCACGATTGCAACATATCCAACATCTAAAAGAAATCCATCACAAAGGTAACTAACCCTCACCCCGGCCTCCCTCGGGTGCGAAGAGGGTGAGGAGCCCCTCACCTTGCCCCTGATACCACCCATGCCGGGGGCCGATTGGTACGCGTCTGTGTAGGAGGGACGGTGGAAGCCCGTGAGTGTGGCCGCGTGCGGGAGGAGGAACGCCACCGGCCATGTGTACTTTGTGGAGTCGGGCCGACCGGATAGGGTGGAGAAGGGCCACTGGAGGAGTCGGGTTCAACCCGCCGACCGTGGGTCTAACAAAGAAGAGGCGATCTCATTAGTACCGCAGTGAGCCGCACAAAAAAAAAAAATAAACAACAACATATACTCACCGGAGTCCCTGCTGTGAGGAGTGAACGGAAACGGGGTGGAGCGAACAAAAGCTAGGCAACGGAGGCGTGGTCACACCCGATCTGGAGGCCCCGAAGAAGGCCGCCACGCCCCCCGCATCCGACGCACCGAGTATTGCCGTATGCCTCCAACTCCCGCCATGGGCCTTTCGCCGCCTCGCTCGCCTCAAAGTTCGCCTCGGGCCGCCCTCGCTCTCCAACTTCGCTATCCGGCCCGCAATATTACACCCGTGAACGTTGAAACAATGCATAGGCAAATAACATGTGTAAAACCGTTGAACGATTTAATGAAACCGGAATTACCTCGAAACTCCCCGCGATCATCGCGGTGGAGCTCATTGCCGAGGTGCTATGGGGGATGTCGGTGGAGGTCGTGTCCTTGAGCGATCTCGCCACTGCGGAACGTAGGGACGGGTTGATCGCACTGCTGGCCATCCAAGCATCGCCGCGGCCGCTTCCCTCCTCCCAACCTCATCACTGTGTCCATGTCTGGGCGCGGTGGTCGGATCGGTCGCCCCCATAGCGCCGCTTTTGCCGCCGGGCGCATCGGGTAAGCTTGGGGTAGACGCGGGCGCTGGTGTACGCCTCAGCCCCTTCGCCGGGTCGTAGACGCTGGTCGGGCCGGGCCGCTCGCCGTGAGTCAAGGCGAACCCCGCATACTGGCCGATGATGGCCTTCATGCGGATCGACCGCGAGGAGAACACGTAGATGGTTAGAAGTGAAGAGATTTGAGCGCTTTGAATAAAAAAAATCAACGTAATCGCACTCCATCTATCCATATACACCGAGGGGCACGCCCCTTGGTGGTGTGGCTTCCCTTCCATCTCCAAGCGACATCTCCGACGGAGTCTCTTGGTCTCAGACGCCTCCTCCAAGAGCCACTTGTCCACAATGGACTCCCAGCCAGCCTCCTTGTACTTGCCGCACTACTGACACATCCGCATGACATAAAGGTAGGATGAATGGAAGCCCGCTATTTTTCATTGAAGGAATCGGGACTAAATGTGTTTCTACTTAACCCCGATGTACCGGGTCCCTCGTGAGGTCCCCCCCTCCGGAGCATCATCTCCCTTGCTTCATTCTTTCCTCACCACCTTGCCAAGCACGCCGCCGCTTGAAGGAGATGAGATGACCGACACGTGCCTCGTGGTATTGTGTCCTTGAGTCGGCCTCGCACTTCGTCCCCGCACTCTAGCGCCACCGCCTCTTTGCCCCGCCCAAGACGTGAAGTAGTTCTCGCATACGTATTAACATGTATCATTCTATTATTTAAAAACATAGTATTTAAACGACGTGAAGTAATCCTGAATACGCACTCACCCCGCGTAAGTCCGGCTTTGATCTTCCCCGGCAAGGGCGCCTCCTCCACACGCACGAAGTGCTTCCCACGTATAGGGCGGTTCTCACGTCCCCCGACTGGCCACAAAGCCGTGGTAGTTCGCTTTTAATCAGAGGCTTCCGATGCCATTGATATGGCGCGAACCGGCCCCTCCGCTTACAATCTTCCGCTTATCGCATGAGCCATTAAGACGAATTGTTAGTCTCAAGTTCGATTTTTCAACATGTCATATGAACAAGTAGTGAAAATATCAATGGCTACTTACTTGTCACCGTGGGTCGAATCACCGGGAGGCGACAAAAAGGGATCGGGCCCCTGGGGGAGGCTCGGGAGGCCCCGCGCGGGTAGACCTTGCCGGCAAATTCTCGAGGAAGACGCCTCGACAGTGTCTCTTCGCACCGAGTCCGAAGTTCAAGAGGTGGCCCGACGACGGCCGCCCGCCGACGCCCGACGACGTGCTCGCCCGGCCCGATCGACACAAAAACTCAAGCCTCCTCGCGGACGGGCGACGTTGGCCGCCTCGACGTTTCCACCATCCGGTGTTGCCCGCCGGCCTCCTCCGCGCCGGGGGGGGGAGAGGGTGGGGGGCCTCGCGTGAGACGGATCGACCCCCTGTCGACGCCGCCTTCCGCCCGGCATTTTGTCGAGTCCCTCGCAAAGACAAAGAGTAAACCAATTAGTATTGCAAAATGAACAAACATAATTAAAAGGTAACAATAATAACAAAATAGTATTACATGATTTAGAAATTATCTCCCGAATGCCTAAGGGGGTATGTAGTCATCACTATCACTATCACTATTGTAATCATCAATGTCACCATCCTCATCATCTCAGATCGCCTCAAAGATGTGCACGCCTCCACAACTCCTTCTTCACGCACCATCCTCCATCGCTCAAGAATTTGCAAGTCCTTAGCATCCCGCACCTCATCACCCTCGCCCTCATCGATGGCGCTTGTCTACTTCCATGCCCATCAAGCGAAAGAATGTCTATCTCTAAACGCCCTTCTAGCCCCTCAAAGCTGATAGAACTCTTCATTGTTTGGGTCAAGGTTGTAATCATCATCGCTCGGAACAAAGCGCTTTATCGCGGCGGCGATACTGGCCGCCGCACAAGGTACCAACCCGCAAGGTCCTCGTGTTTTTGGCATGCCCATGGGAGGTAATAAACTTGTGTGGCGTGTATATTAGCCACAATATAGACATCCTCTCCTCCATATACGGAACTGCCAATTTCGACTTGCCCAATCGTAGGGTCTACTGTGTCATCGTGATCGAACCAATGGCATTTGAATACCACTCAGCTTGAGCTCTTTAGGACCCTCGGGTTGAGCTCATATATTTCTTCGACTATGCCGTAATAGTCCTTCTTATCCAAGCCGGGCGCATTTAACTCCGGGTGCACGTTGTTTTGCGGTTGGGCCGACTCTCCTCAGAGCTTCGTCGTGCGAAAAGCTTATAGCCATTCACATCATAAATGGTGAACGAAAGTTGATCCTACGGGGGGAAGCATATTGCCCATTGCTTTAAATCTTCGCACATTTCGGCATCCGTAAGGGCCTCGCAAGGTGAGGCCACGTAGATCGTTACATTATATGTTACTTGGACCAAAGTGGAATATCAAAGTCGGAACGAGGTTAGTTGGATGGTACCTTTGAGCGTAACCGTGAAATAAAATCGGGCCGCCCATTTTTAGAAGATTGTCTTCTTGTTGTAAAGGTAGGAGCCCCATTCCTCTCCAAAGGTTGACCAATAAATTCCCTGAAAAAACAAGGCAAGTGGGTCGGATTGATAGGTGGAGGATAGTGATGGCGTATGGAACAAGTTTCATTGAGAACTTATGGCTGATAAGGAGCAATTTCGTCAAGGTTCAACAACACATAGAGCATGATAGTGCGCCACTCATCAAAGGACAAGTGCTTGTGGGTACCGCGCTTTCCTCTTCCCGACTTGCCCTCTAAAAAAGGCCGAGGTTCGATGAACTCGCCGGCGCTTGTAACGAGGGGTAGGATTGTGGACGCCGGGGAAGTTTCTCAAGATAGTACGCCTCGCGGTGAAGGTCCACACCTCCTCTAGAATATATGCCTCCGCCACGGAAGGCCTCAATTTTGGCTTTATTCCTGCATTTTCTCCGAAGTACCTTGAGAGCCCTCGATTGATAGCACCAACGAATTGCACGGCCCCCCAACCGTACTTTGCGGGAAGGTGCAAAATCAAAGCCGTGATCGATGTGAAGAAGCCGTGGAAATATCATCTCCAACTTGCGATCAACACAAAGACGCCCGTGACAAGAATCGCATCCCGAGATAACCCTAACACAAAGCCGGGCGAAGAAGAAGCTCAACTCGCCAGACGCCGGTTAATCGCTCGGAGAGGTATCCCCGAAGTCATCGCAGAAGGATCCGCTTTCAATCCATATGTGGAAGTCATGACTCTTCATCCCTAAGACTTTCATAGTCCGCAGTTCACTCCCCTACTCGAGATTCGCCGCATACCCATCGTGGAACGATAACGCCTTCATCCACCGTAGTACTTCCTTCCTATCGCCCTTTTGATGATGTAGTCGCCGGGCCCTTTTTCCATCTCCTCCCGTGGCTAGGGGTCTCTATCACTAGCTTTTGGTCTATCGCGACATCATCTCTATGTCAAGTCTAGCCTTAACGCTGTCCTTTGACTTTAAGGTCCATGGTTGTTGCAAAGAGTGCCTCTGAGATATTCTTTTTTTCGTGTGCATTACATCGATGTTGTGTGGAAGAAGAAGATCCTTGTAGTAGGGGAGATTAGTCAAGCCCGATATATAAGTCCACATGTGTGTGGTACCATATCCAACAAAACCACCTTTTCATCGATTTTGAGACCAGCTTAGCTCGGGCAAGGACCTCTTCACCGGTCATAAACTTTGGGATGGGGTCGGGTGACTTCAACACCTTCGCGGAAGTGCTTTTTGTCTAGTCTGAATTCATGGTTCTCTGGGCAGAATTGACGATGTTTGTCAAACGAAGAATACTTGCCACCCTTGAGAAGTTGTGTGAACATCACAAGCCTGCCTTGCATGTTGGGCAAGGGAACCTCCCATGAACACACCATGCGCCGAATATGCCATAAGCCCAGAAGTCATGCATTGAATATAGGTACCACACATGCATTGTAAAGTTTGTCTTTGTAGCTCTACCGCACGCCAAGACTCCCATTTTGCCAAGCATCTTGCAATTCATCCCACACCGGCCGCATGAACACACCCATATTGTTGCCCGGTGCCCGTATTATCGGGCCAAGAATGTGTGCTTGAGCTCAAACATGACACCGTGGGGAAGATTGAGAGGGATCACGAACACGGGCCAACAAGTGTACGGGCCGCTTAACCGTCCGCACGGGTTGAACCATCACAAGGGAACGCCACGCCGCATATTTCGAGCCTCCATAGCTTTTTCAGATGCATATTATCAAGTGCTTCCATGCATCACCATCCGATGGGTGTACCAACTTCTCAGACTAGATCTTTTGCCCTTCTTGTGCCATGTCATTTGTTTCGCGGACTCCTGGCATGTATGTACCGCTTGGAGCCTTGGTATGAAAGGAAGGTGTCGTGAGGACCATCTCGAATCTTGACCGCTTCTTCCCGCCATCACTACATTCTACCTCCACAAACCTAGAGGCTTTTGCACTTTGGACAAGGCGCTGTTTCCTTTGAGGTCTCCCCTAAATAGAACGCACCCCCTTTGGACAAGCATGGTACGACTCATACGGGCAGATCTTGAGTCCACGAAGGAGTCTCGCGGACTCGTGACGTGTTCTTTCGGGCAGACGTGACCCTCTCGGGAAGCAGCTTGCCAATAATCGACAACAGTGGTGTCGGCCGCCTCGACTAATGCTCAATTGCGACTTCAACGCTTATAAGGCGGAAATGGCATCCGCCCAGAACCATTGTCTTCGTGAAGGGGCCGCCGTGCCACCTCCATCATCTCGTAGAACGCCTTGCGTTTCCTCGGGTTCCTCCTCCAATCCTCCATTGAACCGTGCATCGTGAAAGTTCGCCATCATGTTCCGCCATCCCGCATCGCATCATACTCCTCGAGGAGGGGCCTCACCACGCCCCTCTCTAATACGATCGACTTCACCGCGGAAGATCCAGCCGCTATAGTTTGGGACGAATCCGTTGTTGTAAATATGTTTGCCCATTTCAACCTTTCGTTGCTTTTTTTTGTTCTTACATTTGCCGCAGGACACGCGATCCGAATAGACCCTTTAGCAATGGGCCAAATGCATGCTCCAGAAAGCACGGTCCCCTTTAACCCATTCCTTCTTTGGGGCCCGCGGTACATCCACTCACGGTTATCCATCCTTCGTCATACGCCATGTCGAGCCATATAACCAGAATTGCATCTACACGCCTTCCTACCATCTAATAGGTGAGGGATAGGTCCTATCCTCACCGAGGATGTATTAGCGAAGTTAGATTCATAGCTAGCCCGAAATGGAGCCGATTTTCAGAAGATCTCACGCTGTTCTCCCGATACACGCCCCGGGCGGGAGAGTGTGTATCCTGAGAACAACGGGAGGTGCCGCCGAAAATCCCGCCCGACGTGGAGTCGAAAGCATGGATGCTAACCTATCTACGCATCCACCGGGCTGTCCAAAAAACGGGACAATCCGAAACGATATGGCCGCAGATATGCACGATGCGATACCAACGCTCAGATTCTTTCTTGACGGGAGATTTAACCTGGTCGCGCTTATGTAAGACAACTATAAGGCGATTGAGGTGATGAATACCTACGGACGGTGGAGACGCCAAAAGAAGACCCGCAGCTTCACGCAGTGACGATCGGGTCGCCGAAGTCCCTCCCACGTCCTCCTAAAAAAGGGAAAAAATAGTTACATCGACTAAAATTTTCTGGCAAAGACCTCCCCCGCACGGGAGTGTTCCAAAAACTCCGCAAAAACATGGCACGAAGGCCAACAACCACATACATATACCGAATATAGGCACGAAGGCCACCAACCACCAATATATCAACAAGAGCCATTCACTTTACTTTAAAACCATGCAAATGAAAGTATTCAAGTATTAACCATAACAATTACTACTAACCCTACAACTATTACTAACAACTACTAACACTACTAATACTAACTACAACTATTTACTAACTATTTACTAACTAGTTCCTAACTACTACTACTAACCCTACAACTAACACTTAACCCTACAACTATTTACTAACTACTACTACTAACCCTACAACTAACACTACTAGAAGGATAGGGCTTACCTTGTCAGCGCGGGGACACGAAGAACGACGCATCGTCCAGAGCCGATCACCTTCTTCCTCCTCCCCTTCCTCTTTCTTGCTCCTCCCTTCCTTCTTCCTCCCTTTTCCCTTCTTCCTCCTTCCTTCCTCCTTTCCTTCCTCTTTCTTTCCTTCCTCTCCTCCTCCTTTTCCTCCTCACCTTCCCTTCCTCCCTTCTTCCTCCTTCCCTTCCTTTTTCCCTTCGGCCGGAACGGGGCAGCTGGGGGGAAAGCGAGAGGGGCCGGCGGGCCGGGCGGGGCGTAGGGTCGGCGGGGCGGGCTGGCGTCGGGCGCGGCGCGGCGGCGGGCGCTGCTCTGACGGGGTCGGGCGCGGCGATCGGGCCGGCGCGGCCGGCCCTGCCGGTAGAGGGCGCCGGGCGGGCTCGGGGTGAGGAAGACGCCCCGAGGGGGAGCGGGCGGTGGCGGCGCTCGCAGGCCGCCGGGGCCGGACGCAGCGGGGCGGGCGCGGCGCAGTCCGGGCGCGGGCGCGTGGCTGCGGGCGGGCGGGTCCGGCTGGGCGGGAGGGCCGGATCCGCGAAGCCCGGGCGGTGGCGGGCGCGGGCGCGAGGCCGGGCGGGTCGAGGCGCGGCGGCACCGGGCGCGGGGCGCGGCTCCGCGCCACGAAATGAAGAGAAGAGGGAGACGTGCGAGATATTTATCCGACTTTTTGCCGAAAGTGCCAGTACATCGGCACCTCTAGCAAAGGCTGGTATTTTATTAAAAATAAAAACAGTCTTTGCCGAAAAGTGCCACGCCGCCCGTGCACTCGCAAGAAATACGCTTTTTGCCGAAAAGCCACATACGCTAAGACTGTAAGTAGCGTGTATGATGAGCGTGTACGTATACACTATGTTCTGTGGATACTCATGACATTTGCCATGTCGATCCGATCTCTGCGGGATACTATCAACCGCTGTCAAGTCATGGTCGTCGCGCTTATCATTTAGCGTGTACTTGTAAACGTGTCGGAAAGTTTAGCAAAAGTCGAGCCCATGGCGGTGCCTCAGCATGTGCGTAGCCGTGGCAGCCGGCCGATGGTCAGCTCGAGATCCCCACACTTGATCAAGTGTGATCTCTCTGGGTTCTGCCATCCGACGTCACAACTTGCTCGAAACTTTTTCATCCACGTTCCCTCCACATGTATGACAAGACACCTCCGCCAAGCTTTCATGATTTTTAAACTTCGCTTGGATTTTATAGATTTTAAAAACACCTTTCCCGCAAGTAACTCTTTCGGGCTTCATGTTCCGGCACATAAATGTTTGAAATTTCACGCAAGTCCCTCGGATTGAGCCTAAAACATAGGCCAAACATCATGAATAACATTTTTTGAATGACCACATTCCATTATTTCATGTGCCCGCAGCTCAAATTTGGAGTGGTCCAAAAATGCAAGAAAATAGAAATAATTCATGAAATATAGCAAAAACAACTTGAAATTGTCCCAAATTTAACATGAGATGTAATTAGTGTACCAAGGCACCACAAAAAAAATGGGGCAAAAAAAAAAAAAACAAAGCATAGTTTGCCGAAAGCCACATAGACACCGGCAAACAACTACTTTGCCGAAAGTGCATATTTGCGCGGCACTCGGCAAAGTGTGCCTAGGTTGCCGAGTGCTCAACGCAGACACTCGGCAAAGGTGATGGGACAAACGTGACCGCTTTCATTTCCTATGATTTGCCGAGTGCTTTGTTTTTGCCGAATGCCAAGCACTCGCTAGCAAAAACATTGTTTTCCGAAAGTGTCAACGCCGCCGACGGCCGCACTCGCAAATTGTTCTTTTGCGGAGGTGGAATACCTCCGGCAAAGATGCTTTGCCGAGTGCCCCATTTTTCCACTCGGCAAATTATTTTGCACTCGCAAAGAAGCGGATTCC
>JADLZK010007930.1:0-63880 GCA_015847255.1 Hyparrhenia diplandra
TAGAGTGAACGTTTGAAACACATGTGTTTTTAGTGTTTTTGACTTTATGTGTCTAGAGTGTTTATGACTTTATTATGTATCTAGCCTGACCTCAGCCACAAATCATTCGGACAAACTAAAAGATATTTTGGATTTTCTAAATGCATAGCTTTGCTATTCGCTTACGTATACATTATGTTCTACTAGATACATGGTGAAACTAATGTACCTAGAAAACCTAAAACTTTTATAATTTGGAACGGAGAAAGTATATCACAATATATTGAGAATAATTCAGAACATGCCATAAAACAGTTCATGAGTATTATGCAAACAATCCAACACATAACATGGACGTTTCATGGTATGATTATGTGAACAATCAAAACAAATCATCGGACATCTCAAGTGAACGTTAGATCAGTTGGTCTCGTTATACGCTTTGCACTCTGCTTGGCAAAGTTCAAACCCTCTGAGGGGTGGATTTGTTGGCCGGAGGAGGCACAATTTATATATGTGTTGAAAAAAAAAAATCTAGTTTGTCTCACGCCAAAGCACAGGTCTAAGGTCAATTTGCTCTCACGGGAGCTACGGTACCGCTTATTTATGGGTGGTGCAAGGTCAGCCCTACTGTTTATGGGTGCTACAGGGGAGTTTCTCATGGTGCAGGGGGTTTCTCAACCCTGCGTGAGAAGGTATTTTTCTTAAGCAAAATCGCTTGTGCTATCTTACTCTCGTAGGCCTATTTTTTTTTTATCATAGGACATCTCATGGATAATGTAGGGAAATAAACAAAAAATAAAGAAACATAAAAAATGAAGATAAAAAATCCCATAATTATAGGAAAATTAAAAAGTACAGTGGTGAATACATGAAAGAATATATAAAAAAAAGTGGAGCAACGGGAGGAAAAAAAAAAAAAAAGAAAAGGAGTCCGAAGGGCCTAAACTTGTGCACAAGAAGACAGCTTCTATAGGCCGAACATGCAGCGAATTAACTAATTAGGTCGTGGGCCTTGTCACATAGTACAGATTAACGCCATGGACCACGGCTAGTTTCTGGTCAGAAAAAGAAAAAAGTCTTTGAGCTCTGTGTCATTCGAAAAACAATCTTATTTAACTTCTCCTATCGAAAATCTACATTTTACCACGTCTAATTTTTAAAACCATCCCAATTTACTTTATGGGTAGTTTGTGCCACAAATCTTATAGATTTAATCACATAAATTCATCCACAAATAACTACCGCCTACGTCACATGGGTTAAATCGTTTTTTTACTTTTTAAACTTTATGTTTGATCATCCGTCTTATTCAAAATATTTATGCAAATCATAAAATAAATTAATCAAGATTTAAGTATCTTCATTGATAAAATAAGTCGTAACAAAAATAAATTATATTTCAAGCAAAAAAAATTTGAATAAAGACGAAGATCGAATAAGATAATAGCGGAATCTATGGTGACAAACTCGGTGCGACGGAAGGAGTATACACTTTTTTTTCCTTGTTTATGCAAACAGCCCCTGAGTCTCCGTCGCTCAGGCCCACCGCCCACACTGAGAACGTGGTTGACGGAGCACTTTTATGTATGCTGGGCAAGTCTCCGGAGACTGTCATAGTTAAGATTTCTAAAGTCTTCTAAAAAATTCAGATTTCGAAAGGGGCCACAGGATCACCAAATTTCGTTGTTTACAATAATGGTGCAGTCACGAACACAATTGAGTCAATTGACCGCAAAGACTTACTGATATTCCTAGTTTACACCGCAAAGACATACAGAGCATTTCCCCATGAGCCATCAGAGGTCGGTCTTTCAAGTGTTTCAACCGTCCTCGCATGAATCACGCCGGAGCCGGACGGACAAAACCCACGTAATATTTTGAAAGCTTCGCAGCGAACACCTTGCAGACCCGACTTCTCGTGCCAGCCGTCAACGGCCGAGTTGTGTACAAAACGGGGCTGCGCTTTACCGAATCACCTCCACTTCCGGCGTTCGTCGCGGCGGCGGTCCCTGTACGTTCACCACCGACGCCATGGCACGGAAACAAAGCCGCCGGCGAGGCATGGAGGCACCATGCATTCGCCCGTACCTCCCAGCCTGCTCCTCGCGCTCCTGCTTCCCTGCTTCTGCTGCCTCCTGCTGCCCGGCGCTGCCGCGCAGTCCTCCCAGCCGGCACCGGCGCCGGACGAGGCGACGTTGCTGCTCCAGATCAAGCGCGCGTGGGGCGACCCGCCCGTGCTCGCCGGATGGAACGCCTCGGCGGCCGCCGCGGGCGCACACTGCGCGTGGCGATTCGTGGGCTGCGACACGGCAGGCCGCGTCACGCGACTCACCCTCGCGAACGCCAACGTCTCGGGCCCGTTCCCAGACGCCGTCGGCGGGCTCACACGCCTCACGATCCTCGACGTCTCCAACAACAGCATCACCGACGTGTTCCCGACCGCGCTGTACTGCTGCGCGTCGCTGCGGTACATCGATCTCTCCCAGAACTACATCGGCGGCGAGCTCCCCGCGGAGGTCGGCCACCGCCTGGCGGCGAGCCTGACCACGCTGGTCCTCAGCGGCAACGAGTTCAACGGCACCATCCCGAGGTCGCTCTCCAGCCTCCTGAACCTCCGCCATCTCAAGCTGGACATCAATCAATTCGTCGGCACCGTCCCGGCTGATCTCGGTGCGCTGACGAGGCTCCAGACGCTGTGGCTGACGTACAACCCGTTCGTCCGTGGCGAGCTGCCGGCGTCGTTCAAGAACCTGATCAATCTAGTCAGCCTCCGCGCTGCATACTGCAACCTCGTCGGCGACTCCCTGAGCTACTTAGCGGGTATGCAGAAGTTGGAGGAGCTGGAGCTCTCGTACAACTTGCTCAACGGAACCATCCCGACGTCGCTCTCCAGCCTCCTCAACCTCCGGCATCTCAAGCTGGACAACAATCGCCTCGTCGGAACCATCCCGGCTGGGCTCGGCGCGCTGACGAGGCTTCAGAGGCTGTCGCTGGCGTCCAACCCGTTCGCCCCTGGCGAGCTGCCGGCGTCGTTCAAGAACCTGACCAATCTAGTTAACCTCTGGGCAGCAAACTGCAGCCTCGTCGGCGACCTCCCGAGCTATTTAGTGGATTTGCAGGACTTGGAAGTGCTGAACCTCGCGGAGAACTCCTTGACAGGAAGCATACCTCCGGGGGTTTGGGGCCTGACGAAATTGCAGAAGATGCTAGTATTCCACAACAACCTCACCGGCGACATGGTCGTCGATGATGGCTTTGCTGCAAAGAACTTGACCATAATTGATGTCTCCGAGAACAACCTCAGTGGAGTCACCCCAGAAGTCTTCGGCCATTTACAAAACCTTAGACAATTACACCTCTTTACCAATAACTTTTCAGGCGAGATACCAGTGAGCATCGGCCGGTTGCCGTCTCTATGGACATTGAGATTGCACAATAACAGGTTTACCGGCACACTCCCGCTGGAACTCGGGAAGCACTCCGGCTTGGGTTATCTTGAGGTTGATTACAACGAGCTCACTGGCGCCATTCCAGAAGGGTTATGTGCCGGAGACCAGTTCGATTATTTCACCGCTGAGCACAACGACCTGAACGGCTCCATCCCAGCGAGCCTTGCCAACTGCGCAACTCTGGTAACCCTGGCTCTAGGCAATAACCAGCTCACCGGCGACGTGCCAGTGGCTCTATGGACAGCCACGCAGCTTCAGTATTTAACACTACAGAGTAACCAGCTCACCGGGAGTCTTCCGGCCTCCATGTCTGCCAACCTTACGAGGTTATCCATTGGGCATTCCGGCTTCAGGAGTTATGCTCCGGCGGTTTACCGCCGAGAACAACCAGTTTTCTGGCACGATACCGGCGAGGCTTGTCGATGGCATGCCGCTTCTGCAAAGACTGATCTTGTCGGGTAACCAACTCTCTGGCGTGATCCCCTAGAGCGTTGCTAGCACGAGGTTGTAGTTGGTGTCTATGGACATGAGCAACCAGCCCAGCGGTGCGATACCGGCCGAATTGGTCACCTTGCCGGTGCTCTCGGCCCTTCACCTTTCGTCGAACAAGGTCTCCGGCACACTGTGCTGAAACAATAAAATTTCTATAGTGCTATTTTCTCCCTATTTTTTTATTTTATTTTACATATACCCAGTATTGCTCTTGGATCACGATTTTTTATATATCTATGGCGACAAATATAGATTTTTTAGTCGAGTTGAAGCTATTCTAAAAATGTTTTATAAAATAGTTTCGTTTGACCGTTGAAAACAGTGAAATGTCTAGAGTGTCTTCTTTTTTTATATATTTTTTTTTTTTCTTATTTCCCTATTTTTTCTTTTCTTTCTATCTTGTATTCTGTTTAACGTGTACTACATCTGCTCGCCATATGGACCCTCATTTCGTTCATGCGACCTTGTTTATCTTTATTTTTTTTTATTACTTTCGGCGTGTTTGTTTTATGGAGCCAGATTTATAGGAATTCTATTTTTTAGGGGTGGGAGGGATGTGTCGCTAGAGCGGTTTTTATAGAGCCAGATTTACAAGCGTTCTATTTTTAGGCGTGGGAGGGAGGTGTGTCATCGGATAATGATGATTATGCATATCGCGCCGACAAAAATGACCATGATAAGATAAGCCTGTAGCACCACTGCATGTGGCGCAGGCCCCACCGTGTTCCACGCCAACCTCGGTCAAACATATGTGGTACCCGTAGTTGCCATTTGTCGCGCCACACCGTGTGGCGCCGACGTGTCAGTAAAAAAAGTCGCGCCGCCCCCCCGGTGCGGCGAAAAGGGATACCTAATACAACTATGTTGGGTGATTGCTCAACAAGAGGGCCAATCAACATGGCGATTACAAAGGATGTCGGGGGTATTTATAGGCCCCCGATTTTCGTATCTGTACAAAATTATTAAGAATTCGAAATGAACTTCTACAATGTATCTATCTCAGCGAAGATGTATTCTTTGCCTCTGCGATGCTTCATACATGATCTTAATCTTCGCGACGCTCTCTATTCCTTTGGAGATGACTTTATGACTTTGTAGCGAAGTTGATATGACCATCTTCGCCGGAACCTTGGCTTTAATCTTCTTAATTTCTTGTTCGTTGTTCCCCTGCGAAGCCACTTCCTTCTTGAAGCTACCTTCGGTCTTTAAACTCTCTTTCTCTCTTGTGACTGGTTCTTGCATCCTGAAATTATCAAAGTGCGAGGCGGAAGTTGAAAAATAGAAATCAAAGTTAGATCCCAACAAACTACTTTCAAAACTTGGATAAATTTGAAGTTTTTTTTTGAAAAAAAGGTTAAATTTTTTTAAAAAAATCCACATATGGCTGGTCATCCACCTTGAACTGTCGTTCGAGCGAGATTTGTGCGCCTATTTCTTCATGCGTAGTTGAGCTCCGATGAGATCTTTGGCGAACTAGATCATGCATAAGAGCATACTCCCTCCGTCATTTGAGTTTGTCACCGCGGATTCCGTGCCATCTTATTCGATGCTTCGTCTTATTCAAAATTTTTGCACAAATATAATTTATTTTTGTTACGACTTATTTTATCAATGAAGATACTTGAATATTGATTAATTTATTTTATGATTTGCATAAATATTTTGAATAAGACGGATGGTCAAAACATGAAGTTCAAAAGTCAAAACGGCGAAGTCCATGGGACGAGAGGGAGTAGGTGTAAGGTCACTGCCACTGTTTTATGGGTGGTGCAAGGGGTTTTGCCAACATGTATGAGAAGTCTTCTTAGACAAAATGCATGGTCGGTGCTATCTTACTGGCTGATTTTTTTTTTTATCATAGGACATCTCATGGATAATTTAGGGAAATAAGCAAAAAATAAAAGAAAAGTTAAAGAAGAAATGAACATGAAAAACTCATAATTATAGGAAAATAAAAAAGTACAGTAGTGAATACATGAAAGGATATAAAAATAAGTGGAGCAACGGGAGAAAACAAAAAGAGTCCGAAGGGTCGAAACTTGTGCACAAGAAGACAGCTTCTATAGACCGAACCATGCAGCGAATTAACTAATTATTCGCCTTGTCACATATGGAGATTAGCGCCATGAACCACGGCTACTTCCTGATCAGAAAAAGAAAGAAGACTTTGATCTCTCTATCATTCGAAAAACAATCTTATTTAACTTCTCCTATCGAAAAACTATTTTTACCACCTCTAATATTTAAAAACAATCCAAATCTACTTGATGGGTACTTTGTGCCACAACTGTCACTACTGCATAGCATTCTAAAATAAATTTATAAATTTAATCACATAAATTCGTCCACAAATAACTAGACACTCCTGAAAATAGTTAAATCAGATTAAATTTTTTTTTTTTCCTGTTCATGCAAACCGACCCTCAGTCCCTGTCGCTCAGGCCCACCGCCCACACTGATAACGTGGTTGACGGAGCACTGTTATTATGCTGGGCAAGTCTCCGGAGACTGTCAGAATTAAGATTTCTAAAGTCTTCTAAAAAAAATTAAGATTTCGAAAGGGGCCACAGGATCCCCCAATTTCGTTGTTTACAATAATGGTGCAGTAATGAAACAGAATTGAGTCAATTGACCGCAAAGACTTGCTGATAATCCTAGTTTAGACCGCAAAGAGTCAAAGACTTACAGAGCATTTCCCAATTCCCATCAGCCATCAGAGGTCGGTCTTTCAAGTTTCCACCGTCGTCGCATGAATCACGCCGGAGCCGGACGGACGAAAAACCCACGTAATATTTTGAAAGCTTCGCAGCGAAGACCTTGTAGACCGGACTTCTCGTGGCAGCCGTCAACGGTCGAGTTGTGTACAAAACGCAACGGGGCTGCACTTTACCGAATCACCTCCACTTCCCGCGTTCGTCGCGGCGGCGGTCCACGTACGTTCACCACCGACGCCACGGCACGGCCGGAACACAAAGCCGCCGCCGAGGCATGGAGGCACCATGCATTCGCCCGTGCCTCCCCGGCCTGCTTCTCGCCCTGCTGCTTCCCTGCTTCTGCTGCCTCCTGCTGCCCCGCGCGGCCGCGCAGTCCTCCCAGGCGGCACCGGCGGCGGACGAGGCGCAGCTGCTGCTCCAGATCAAGCGCGCATGGGGCGACCCGCCCGTGCTCGCCGGATGGAACGCCTCGGCCACGGCCGCCGCGGGCGCACACTGCGCGTGGCGATTCGTGGGCTGCGACACGGCAGGCCGCGTCACGCGACTCACCCTCGCGGACACCAACGTCTCGGGCCCGTTCCCAGACGCCGTCGGCGAGTTCACACGCCTCACGCACCTCGACGTCTCCAACAACAGCATCACCGACGTGTTCCCGACCACGCTGTACCGCTGCGCCTCGCTGCGGTACATCGATCTCTCCCAGAACTACTTCGGCGGCGAGCTCCCCGCGGACATCGGCCACCGACTGGCGGCGAGCCTGACCACGCTGGTCCTCAGCGGCAACGAGTTCAACGGCACCATCCCGAGGTCGCTCTCTAGCCTCCTGAACCTCCGGCATCTCATGCTGGACATGAATCGCCTCGTCGGCACCGTCCCGGCTGATCTCGGTGCGCTGACAAGGCTCCAGACGCTGTGGCTGACGTACAACCCGTTCGTCCCTGGCGAGCTGCCGGCGTCGTTCGAGAACCTGACCAATCTAGTCAGCCTCAGCGCTGCATACTGCAACCTCGTCGGCGACTCCTGAGCTACTTAGCGGGTATGCAGAAGTTGGAGGAGCTGGAGCTCTCGCACAACGAGCTCAACGGCACCATCCCGACTTCGCTCTCCAGCCTCCGGAACCTCCGGCATCTCAAGCTGGACAACAATCGCCTCGTCGGAACCGTCCCGGCTGGGCTCGGCGCGCTGACGAAGCTTCAGACGCTGTGGCTGGCGTCCAACCCGTTCGCCCCTGGCGTGCTCTCGGCGTCGTTCAAGAACCTGGCTAATCTAGTTAGCCTCTGGGCGACAAACTGCAGCCTCGTCGGCGACCTCCCGAGCTATTTAGCGGATATGCAGGACTTGGAAGTGCTGAACCTCGCGGAGAACTCCTTGACAGGAAGCATACCTCCGGGGGTTTGGGGCCTGAGGAAATTGCAGAAGATGATAGTATACCACAACAACCTCACCGGCGACATGGTCGTCGACGATGGCTTTGCTGCAAAGAACTTGACCATAATTGATGTCTCCGAGAACAACCTCAGTGGAGTCATCCCCAAAGTCTTCGGGCATTTACACGACCTTGCAATATTACAGCTCTTCAGCAATAACTTTTCAGGTGAGATACCAGCGAGCATCGGCCAGTTGCCGTCTCTATGGAAATTGAGATTGCACAATAACAGGTTTACCGGCACACTCCCGCTGTAACTCGGGAAGCACTCCGGCTTGGGTTATATTGAGGTTGATGACAACGAGCTCACTGGTGCCATTCCAGAAGGGTTATGCGCCGGAGGCCAGTTTCGTTACCTCCACGCTGAGAACAACCACCTGAACGGTTCCATCCCAATGGGCCTGGCCAACTGCATAACTCTGATAACCCTGGACCTATACAATAACCAGCTCACCGGCTATTTGCCATAGGCTGTTCTTTGCTTGTACATAAACTCCTGTTCCTCTTAATTGAAAGGCAGAGCTCCTGCCATTTCTTTCAAAAAAAAAAAAAAAAAAGATTTGCCATAGGCTCAGCGACGCAGCTTCAGTTCGTAACATTACAAGCAGTTCACCGGGAGTCTTCCAACCACAATGTCTCGCAACTTTACGACATTACGCATAGGAAACAACCAATTCGGTGGCAACATTCGGCTGGAGCAATTATAGAACAGCCAGTTTTTTTTTTTTTTTTTTTTTTAATGCGATACCGGGGAAGCGGCAAGTCTTGGCAACGGGATGTTGCGGCGCAGCTGCAGAAACTGATCCTGTCGGGCAGGGTTGCTTCGCTATTCTTTTTTTTTTTACCCTCTGTTATTTTTATCCTCCTTTTTAGTAATGACTAAAAATATGCCGCGTCGTTGCAACGGAAAGCATTTTATGATTAAACCTCACGCGTCAGCCTGAGCATAGACACGTGAATTCATATACATATGATCATTATTATTTTCCTTCATTGATAGGGATTGTTAGCAAAAAACATGTTTGTGTATTACGCCGGGATGTATAACGTACTTGCTAGATGTTTACATAGACAACTTGCAATTTGAAGTTTGAAGATTTATATCGCATTATCTAAAATAATGTCTTGAAGTAAAATTTTGTTTATAAATTTTGATAGAAATTATAGTTTTTATTGTCGGACTATATATTGTTTCGAGATGAGTGTTGTTATAATATTATAAATTCAAATCATAAGTCTAAGTTACATGCGATGCACCGAGTTTTATCTTTTTTATTTCTTTTTCAAAATTATACACTTTGAACAAATATGCTAATGATATATTCGTAACCGACAAACAGGAAAAAAAAAAAATTATATTGTGTATATTAAAAGAGAGGGAGGGAGAATGAGAATTGAAAAACCACCGATCATGCTTGATCCTGCCCGCTCGGCATGTGGCCCATGCGACCACGCCTTAGTTGTAGTCAGGCCGTCGGCCTCCCTCTTCTCTCTTCTCCCACACACAGATCCCACATCCTTCTGCTCCGCTCCGACAGCTGGATGTGTGCCCTCAGCCTCGCATGTATGACATGCTGCCGCCGCTTCCGGCTTCTGGTAGTTGTCGTCACCACCTCTTCCCTTTGCCTTCCTCTCCTCTCTATATATGGAGGACCGTGCCGACGTTGTGAAGCCGCAAGCTCTCGCCACACCCTGCAGCCTGCATCCAATCTGGATCGTGCCGATCTCCTCTACAGCGCCGACGTCCAGACGCATGCGCTTCGCCGCTCCATGATGTCGCCGCGTGGGCACCACCGAATAGGCGGCCTCCGACTGATAAACTCCAGGCCAATCCTGAACTCAACCGCCGTTTCCGCGAACACCGACGATTCCGAGCACCGGTCGTGCCGCCAACCATGGCTTGAGGAGAGCTGGTGCCTTATTAGTCTGATATGGATTTGGGAACAATTGGATGTTCCTTATTGTGCTAGTTACATTTGGATTTGTGTTGTATTCCGAAAGAAAGACGTGCTGGGCGGAGGGGATGAGTATACGCACGACAGGAGAGGCGGAACAAAGAAGAGGTGGAAAAAAACGGACGGACGTACGGACGGCAGAAAACGGGTTGGCAGAAAAAGTGAAAAAAAAAAAAGGTGGGGACCGAAATTTTTCTCTTTATTAGTGCTTGGCGATGGGCGGGCAGAAAAAGGCCCGCAGAAAAGGAGGTGAAAAGCCCGGTGAAAAGGAGGTGGGGACTGAAATTTTTCTCTTTATCGCCCGCCGTGCGCAATTCTCAAAAAAAAAAAAAAAAAAAAAAAATCGCGCTGGCGCCCGTCCCAAAGTGCCCGATCTCACCACGCACGGAGGGGGGTCGGAGTCGCAGCCTGCGCGTTTGATTCCCAGCATCGATCTGGTTCTTTTTTCGGGAGCTCATCGATCTGGTTTTATTTATATAAGAACTAAAGTTTTGATTCGATTCCAATGCAATGAAATACGTGTTGTACTCTGGTTTTTGTCTCTCCACCAAACACGTAAAGTTGATGGAATTTTTCTTCGCGTTGGACTTAGGTAATGCGTGTTGTACCTCGTCAAACATGGACAGGCCCAATCGGGACTGAGTTGGAAAAAAAGTGGCGAGAAAAAAAGGCCCGGCAGAAAAAAAGGAGGTGAAAAGCCGGTGAAAAGCCCGATGAAAAAAAAAGAGGTGGGATTTGAAATTTTTCTCTTTATTAGTAGGTATAGAAGAAATGTAGGCCGAGGAAAATTAGTGCGCGTACAACAAAACAAGGCCCTTCCCTTCGCTTCCATCAAGTATAAGCACCCACATTTTTTTTCATATCAAGTATCTTTACCCAAGTATCAGCACCCACATTTTTCATATCAAAACGCATAAGAAGACACCTTCTATGGGCCGTCGCCTTGTCAGATATGGAGAATAACGCGAGGCCTAGTTTCTAGTCAGAAAAAAAAAAAGTCTCTGACCTTCTCTGTCATTTTAAAAACAATCTTATTTAACGTCTCCTATCGTAAAACTATTTTTTACCACCTCTAATAATTTTTAAAACCATCCAAATCTACTTCATAGGTAGTTTGTGCCACAACTGTCACTACTGAATCGCATTCTAAAAAAAAATCTTGTAGATTTAATCACATCAATTCGTCCACAGATAACTAGACACTCCTGAAAATAGTTGAATCAGATTAATTTTTTTTAGACAAAGAGGTTTCCCCAGCTTTATTGAGCATAAAGCAAGATTCAAACATTACAGCACTGGCGTATTGGCGCCCCTGCCCATCTAAGCAATTGAGGTCCCGGGTTCATAAGCAAAAACATTAGACACGAGCTGATTAGTATCAGTAGGTCTTATAGAAAACACATCAGATACGAACTGATCAGCGTCAGTCGGCGTCGCAGCGCTGGAGTCCTCCCCCAAAGACAACACACCCGGTGTTGGTAGCTCTGATTGTATCCACTCTATCGCCGGCGGTTGGGTGGCCCTTTGTTCCAGCGTCGAGATCATCATTTCCATCTTGTCTCCAGTCACACCCTCGTACATCGTACATCGGCTTCCATCTTCTCAACGTCTTTGTAATCCACAGCAGCAGATTAAATACACATTTTTTTTCTGTTAATGCAAACAGATCCTGAGTCTCCGTCGCTCAGGCCCACCGCCCACACTGAAAACGTGGTTGACGGAGCACTGTTATGCTGGGCAAGTCTTTGCGGTCTAAACTAGGAGTATCAGTAAGTCTTTGCGGTCAATTCTGTTCGTGACTGCACCATTATTGTAAACAACGAAACTTGGGCCATCAGAGGTCGGTCTTTCAAGTTTCAACTGTCCTCGCATGAATCACGCCGGAGCCGGACGGATGAAAACCCACGTAACATTTTGAAAGCTTCGCAGCGAACACCTTGCAGACCCGACTTCTCGTGGCAGCCGTCAACGGCCGAGTTGTGTACAAAACGGGGCTGCACTTTACCGAATCACCTCCACTTCCCGCGTTCGTCGCGGCGGCGGTCCCCGCACGTTCACCACCGACGCCACGGCACGGAAACAAAGCCGCCGCCGGGCGAGGCATGGAGGCACCATGCATTCACCCGTGCCTCCCCGGCCTGCTCCTCGCGCTGCTGCTTCCCTGCTTCTGCTGCCTCCTGCTGCCGCGAGCGGCCGCGCAGTCCTCCCAGCCGCCGGCGCCGGATGCGTCGCTGCTGCTCCAGATCAAGCGCGCGTGGGGCGACCCGCCCATGCTCGCCGGATGGAACGCCTCGGCGGCCGCCGCAGGCGCACACTGCGCGTGGCCATTCGTGCGCTGCGACACGGCAGGCCGCGTCACGAGACTCACCCTCGCGGACGCCAACGTCTTGGGCCCGTTCCCAGACGCCGTCGGCGGGCTCACACGCCTCACGATCCTCCACGTCTCCAACAACAGCATCACCGACGTGTTTCCCGACTACGCTGTACCGCTGCGCGTCGCTGCGGTACATCGATCTCTCCCAGAACTACTTCGGCGGCGAGCTCCCCGCGGACATCGGCCACCGCCTGGCGGCGAGCCTGACCACGCTGGTCCTCAGCTGGAACGAGTTCAACGGCACCATCCCGAGGTCGCTCTCCAGCCTCCTCAACCTCCGGCATCTCAAGCTGGACATGAATAGCCTCGTCGGCACCGTCCCGGCTGATCTCGGTGCGCTGACGAGGCTCCGGACGCTGTGGCTGACGTACAACCCGTTCGTCCCTGGCGAGCTGCCGGCGTCGTTCAAGAACCTGACCAATCTAGTCAGCCTCCGCGCTGCATACTGCAACCTCGTCGGCGACTTCCCGAGCTACTTATCGGTTATGCAGAAGTTGGAGGAGCTGGGCTCTCGTACAACGAGCTCAACGGCACCATCCCGAGCTCGCTCTCCAGCCTCCGGAACCTCCGGCATCTCAAGCTGGACCACAATCGCCTCGTCGGGACCGTCCCGGAGGGGCTCGGCGCGCTGACGAGGCTTCAGACGCTGTGGCTGGCGTCCAACCCGTTCGCCCCTGGCAAGCTGCCGGCGTCGTTCAAGAACCTGACCAATCTAGTTAACCTCTGGGCAACAAACTGCAGCCTCGTCGGCGACCTCCCGAGCTATTTAGTGGATTTGCAGGACTTGGAAGTGCTTAACCTCTCGGAGAACTCCTTGACAGGAAGCATACCACCGGGGCTTTGGGGCCTGAGGAAATTGCAGAAGATGATAGTATTCCACAACAACCTCACCGGCGACATGGTCGTCGATGATGACTTCGCTGCAAAGAACTTGACCGTAATTGATGTCTCCGAGAACAACCTCAGTGGAGTCATCCCAGAAGTCTTCGGCCATTTACAAAACCTTAGACAATTACACCTCTTTACCAATAACTTTTCAGGCGAGATACCAGTGAGCATCGGCCGGTTGCCGTCTCTATGGACATTGAGATTGCGCAATAACAGGTTTACCGGCACACTGCCGCTGGAACTCGGGAAGCACTCCGGCTTGGGTTATCTTGAGGTTGATGACAACGAGCTCACTGGCGCCATTCCAGAAGGGTTATGCGCCGGAGGCCAGTTCCATTACTTCACCACTCAGCGCAACCACCTGAACGGCTCCATCCCAGCGAGCCTTGCCAACTGCGCAACTCTGGTAACCCTGGATCTAGGCAATAACCAGCTCACCGGCGACGTGCCAGAGGCTCTATGGACAGCCACGCAGCTTCAGTTTTTGACACTACAGAGTAACCAGCTCACCGGGAGTCTTCCGGCCTCGATGCCTGCCAACCTTACGATGTTACACATAGGGAACAACCAATTCGGTGGCAACATTCCGGCTTCAGCAGTTATGCTCCAACTGTTCACCGCCGAGAACAACCAATTTTCTGGCGAGATACCTGCGAGTCTTGGCGACGGCATGCCGGTGCTGCTGAGACTGAACCTGTCGGGTAACCAGCTCTCTGGCGCGATCCCCAAGAGCGTTGCTAGCCTGAGGCAGCTGACGTTCATGGACATGAGCAGGAACCGGCTCAGCGGCGCGATACCGGCCGAATTGGGCGCCATGCCGGTGCTCAGCGTCCTTGACCTTTCGTCGAACGAGCTCTCCGGCGCCATACCTCCGGAGCTTGTGCAGCCAAACCTCAACACCCTCAACCTGTCCTCCAACAAACTCAGCGGCCAGGTCCCGACCGGGTTCGCCATGGCGGCGTACGACAACAGCTTCCGCGACAACCCCGGCCTTTGCACGGCGGCTCCGGGACCCGGCTACCTCGCCGGCGTGCGCTCCTGCGCTGCGGCGGGGTCACAAGACAGGGCTACTTCCCGAGGCGTCTCGCATGCACTCCGGACAGGCCTCCTCGTCGCTGGCGGCGCGCTCCTCGCCGCCGCGGCCTTCGCCCTGCTCATCGTCCGCGACATCAAGAAACGGCCGCGCGTCGCGGTCCGGGACGAGTGGAAGATCACGCCGTTCGTCCAGGATCTGGGCTTCGCGGAGGCGTCCACCATACTCCGGGAGCTGACAGAGGAGGAGAACCTCATCGGCCGCGGCGGTTCCGGCCACGTGTACCGCGTCCCCTACACCAACCGTCTCAACGGGAGCGCGTGCACGGTGGCCGTGAAGCAGATACGGATCGCCGCCGGGACGCTGGACGAGAAGCTGGACCGCGAGTTCGAGTCGGAGGCGGGCATCCTCGGCAACGTCCGGCATAACAACATTGTCAGGCTGCAGTGCTGCCTCTCCGGCTCTGATGCCAAGCTCCTTGTGTACGACTACATGGACAACGGCAGCCTGGACCAATGGCTCCACGGCAACAACGCCTGCGCTGACGGGATCCTTACGGCCAGGGCGCCGTCGGCGCGGCGGGCGCCGCTCGACTGGCTGACGAGGCTCAGGGTGGCCGTCGGCGCCGCGCAGGGGCTATGCTACTTGCACCACGAGTGCTCGCCACCCATCATTCACCGCGACGTCAAGACGAGCAACATCCTGCTGGACTCGGAGTTGAGGGCCAAGGTCGCTGACTTCGGGCTGGCCAGGATGCTGCTGGAGGTCGGGGCACCCAAAACCATGTCCGCCGTCGCTGGGTCTTTCGGCTACATGGCTCCCGGTATGGATTTCGCTATTGGGACCCTGTCCATTTTGCTTGGTTCTGTTGTGTACAGAGTTTATTTGTATTTGCTGTATCAAATCAAACGCTGCGTGTGCTTATCTGCAGAGTGTGCTTACACGAACAAGGTGAACGAGAAGGTTGACGTCTACAGCTTCGGCGTCGTTCTGCTGGAGCTCACCACCGGCAAGGATGCCAACGCCGGCGGCGAGCACGGCTGCCTGGCGGAATGGGCGCGGCACCACTACCAATCAGGGGGGAGCATCCCCGATGCCACAGACAGGAGCATCAGGTACGCAGGGTACTCTGAGGAGATCCTGATCGTATTCAGGCTAGGCGTGCTGTGCACCGCAGATATGCCATCGTCGCGGCCAACCATGAAGGATGTCCTGCAAATTTTGCTCAAGTGCAGCGAGCAGACGTGCCAGAAGAGCAAAATGGAGAATGGCCAGCAGTCCGAAGCGGCTCCTCTCCTGCTGCCGCAGCGACGTAGTCGCAGGAAACAGCCGTCGAACGGAGCAGGAATTGACATCGAAGAAAATAGTGAGTTCGACAGCACAGTCTAAGACTATGAACCGAACATTGCACAATAAGTCTGGACGGCATCAGTCAACAGATATAGAGATACTTCTGTTAATACATTTTAGCACACTATAAGCTTAGAGTTTTTATGCATCATAACTTGTCACCATGACCTTATTGAGATTTCACACAGTAAACTTGTCACCATGACCTTAGTGAGATCAATCAAACATAAGAACAAGCACATATTACTATTGTAGTTGTTTCTGAAATAAAGTCAGGAGCTCTGCACATTCATGATTTGGTCCCCTGCCTCTCTCTTTCTCTTTATTTTTGAAAGACTAGATCACACAGATAAGAACTGGTTGTTTTGTGACATCGCATCATAATACAAACTTCAATGGATTGGGAAAAAAAAATGAATCGGCAGGAATGGAACGGCTTATTCAGACCTCCGCTTCCATTTTGTTCTGCCGTTGCTAATGCTTGTTGCTAGTGATAATGTACTCCAAACTCAATGGCACCATCCTAGCTATACCCCGCTGCTGAGGCCAAAAAAGAGATGCGAACCGCACGAGGGTGGCTCTCGATTGAAGGGGGAAATGGAGCAAAACATAAAAAAGGTTACACTAGGAGCAGAGCTCCTAGAACTATGCAGCTTCAGCATACTGGGAGTGCGAAGCTGCAAGAAGTGCAGCTCCGATTCCTGAGCCGTCGTTGGCCAACTTGACAACGACCGATGAGGCAACCTCCTCACCGAGCAGGTCTGTGAGCGTGGCTTCTAGGCAGGCACTGAACTTCTTGTAATGCTCGTATAAGCCACCGTCAATAGCAACTACAGTCCTTGTTGTTGACTGAAGTCACTAAGCAATTTGTCTTTGCCCAGCTTCTTCAGAATACCATATATACCAGCAGCAGCCAAGCGTGCACCTCTCTCTGCGACGAGGTCGCACACATGAAGAGTAATGTATCTTGCTTCGAGAGAAATATCAGGAACCTAAAATAAGTAGAAACATAACACATAAGAAACCAAGTGTCATTGAAGATTGTATCTAACAATACAAATTTTTGAACATTTGTATCATCATTACCCCCAGAATATCCTTCAGCTTAGCTCCCAGGTGCCTGAGATCATGTGAGGTGTCATGATGCATGGCTGACATGTCTGGCGTCCTGCCAAATCACAATCGCAATTTCATTCAGAAAAGCTTTTATTGTTACACAAGATTCACAATTCTGCTTCACAAATTTGTTGGATAACCTTCTAAGTAATCTATGATATACGCTAAACAACTTGGAGCATGTGCTCATACAACAAGATTTAAACTAAGAAAATCAAGATTGCCATTTTCACTTCTTCAGTTTCTTCTTAAGATTAGCCTATGGGTGTGATTTTTTCAAAAAGGTCAAGATGGGCAGTGCACACATGCACACATTATCAAAGCCTTAAGTCTTATGACTTCAGTTTCCAATCTGGAACCTCTATGTGGGTGAACTTTCTAATTCAAACTTTAGATGTATGGTAGAACTCATAGTATAAACTGCCCAAGTAGATCTACGATCTGTCAAAATGTTTGGACTCTAGGTTGTGCAAATATGTGTGCACCTTTATATAAGTTGATTTTGGATCTTTTTTGTGTATCCTACAGATATAAGAAAATCAATATCATGAGTGGACGGAATGTGAAAGTAAACCTCAATATAAATAGCTGTTCCAGTTTCGGAGGAACAACATCCCCAAACAATGAAGCATCATGAGCCAGTTTCAGCAGAATCCTCCGCACAATTTCCCCAAGATACATTCCAGAAATCATCTTTTCATATATCTGACAAAAGAGTACATATGTTATGTTCAAGTTCAATGCCCAAATATTTTACTAAACAAACATCTAAATAGGTGCACACCCAAGATTTGAACCCTGCTGGGTGGAGTCATGTACACACATTCCACCACCAAACATAGTTATTAGAACATTAGATTAATGGTTTTGCTATTCATCAGTCACCTTGACCCCTAACATCTGAGTCAACCTTTGGGGCAATTGGATCTGTATGCAGATATGTGTATAATCTGATTGGATTTGATCCAGTGCATAAAACACGTGACTTAGGGAAAAAATGAATTCTAAAATAAACAGTTGCGTAGATTAAATAGGCATACCTGCTCACCAGGATTCAAACTTTCGAAGTCCAAGGATTTATCATAGTCCGACCTTGGAAGTTTATCTGACCTGAAGTTTCCCCATTCCATGTTGATTACCTGTAGCATTCCAAATGAACCAAATGTTACATCATTAACTGATGAGAAAATAATGAAATAGTAAAATCAGAAGGCCAAACTTATGTTAGATGAATACACATTTTAACAAGGTCCAAAAGATCATTTAAAATAAAAACTCGACCAACCTAGTAGGAACTAGGTGGGATTGTAAATAACAATAAATATGCACCCAAATTCGAGTTGAAGAGAAGTTGCATTGAGTGGCGGGGCACACAACCACACCTCGCACCAACTGAGCTAAGCTCAGTTCCTTCAAAGACTATTAAAATTCCACTCACTTGATGGAAGTGAAACACTAACCATATTCCCTGATCTAGGCAGTAGCCCGGTCCATTTTGGAATCGCATTTGCATGTTCCACATAAGCTGCATTTGTGCCAGTGCCCAATATTACAGCAGTAACAACATCATTATCAGCATATCTCCCACCAGCCAATGTGCCTACGGTATCATTAACCTGTACAAAAATGTTACCTGTCAGTTTACATGATGTTGTTTTTACTTTCAATGTGTCCAATGGACGTTTGCTAGACATCAAGATAAAGCATCTCAAGAAACTGAAAGCAACATCGGAAGGCATAAGGAAATGGCAAATTTCTATAGTATTGGTGTAAAACATAGAGCATGCGATGCGAGTATTTGAGATGACAAATAGTGGACAAATTAATTTAACTAACCAGAGCTGCAACTTTCATATCAAGACCCTGCCTTTCCATGGCCCTACTCAATTCAGCCACAACATCTTCTCCAACCTGCTCATAGGAATCAACAAAATCAATACTGTGTTTTAATGTAGGACACTTCACAGTTGGCACAAACAGCATGAATCCTAATACATAGATCCATTTTTCTCAATGAAAAAGTAGGGTTTTGTGCAGGAGTCCCACACACACACACACACACACACACACACACACACAAAAAAAAAAACAAACTCCATTGTCGATTTAAGATGTGTCAAACATTGTATGGTCCAGCAAAATGTGTAGTAATTAGAAAGAAATCCATATATTGGTGTCAGAGAGAGCTTCTGGTCAAAGAACTTGTAATATAAATAAGCAATGTAGTCAACAAAGTGCAAATAAAAAGTATTCCTGCTTTTACCGTGCCATTGATGGAAAATCCTTTGGTCCACTTAATTAGAGTCCCTGATGATATAGATGTTTGGTGCACTGGGAAAGAAAAGGTGAAACCCAGTTCTCTCTGCTTGCCATTTGGTAGGTGGAAATCTTCTCCTTCAGTCCGCACGAATTTTTCCAACTCAGCAGCAATGAAATCAAACAGTTCCTGTAATCATGCTTCAAGAAGTGTCAGTAGAGCATGTTGATACAGGAGACATGAAACTAGTGGGGTGGTCCCTGCAATTGCGCCGCGGATAGTATCAGGAATCTAAGTGCGTACCTTATTTACATACATGTTACAAAATAAAAATTTATGTATTTAACTTTTCTTTTTTTTCATAGTTTTTTATATAAGTTATGGATTTTTGTTTTATACATTTGTTTCTGTGTAACTTTTGTAGATACGCCTTTGTTCACATTTTTTTTTTTATAGATTTTTTTATATAGCAACAATGGTTTGTAAGGAAAGATAAAGGAGAAATGTGTGACCAGGAAAATCAAACACTGGAAAAGGCAGAACAATGTTTGTGACGAAAATAGCCAAAAAAGGGAAAGCATCACTCATGGGGAGCAACTAAGCAAGTAGACCACAAGTAGACCATCAAAGCGACGTTTAGCTAAAAAGGAAAGGATGATGATTCGTCGGATTGACCACTACTTCAGTTTCAAGTGAGTGACTACTAATTAGCAACGCTCCCAGGTGAGTTGCAACATTGATCTCTTAAAATGCATTACCGTGTGCGACAAACTTATGAATTACTTAAAGTCCTAAACTTTATTATTTTTTTTTTTTTTTTCCATTTTGTTTCATTTTTTTAAATAATGGCAGAAGTGGGATAATAGAGAAGTGTGTGCATGGGGTTAATTTTTTTATGGCAATAAAAGTAATTTATAAAGGCAAAGACTTTGTTTTGGACGGCGAAATAAAGAACCCCCCAAGACACCCACTCCTCTCTCTCTCTCGGCCTACACCCACTCCTCTCCTTCCTCCCTCCCTCCCTCGGTAGATCCGCCACGGCTGCCACCAGATCTGCTGGATCCGCCATGGTCGGTGCGTGTGGAGAGAGGAGCTTGGCGCGGATGGGGTGTAGGCATCCACAGGCGGTGGGGTGTGGCACGGGGAGGAGGTCACTAGGGGAGCGGCTCGCCCGGGTCGGGGTGGATCTTGCCGAGAGGGAGGGAGGGAGGCGGTCGCCGAGGAGGAGCTCGCTTCGCCGGGCAGGGGTGGATCTTGCCGGGAGGGAGCCCACCGCCGGGGATGCCTAAGCCCTCATCCACACCAAGTTTTCGCCCCACACGCACCGACCATGGCGGATCTAGCGGATCGGGCGGATCTAGCGACGGCCCTGGCAGATCCGGCGAGGTAAGCTTCCTCCTCCACCCGATTTGTTCCTTACGAGTTCCGACGGGCTTAGAAGGGGAAGGTTTGGGGGAGTAAGGCCGGTCAACGGTGGGGATGGGGGATTGCAGGGCGGTTAGGGGCCCCTGGCGCCACCGGAGGCAACCGGGCTAGGTCGGGCGGGGAGTTCCGACAAGGGTGAGCTCGGGCGAGGGGTGGGGCAAAGGCGGCCAAGGCATGAGCGCTAGGGCTTGGTAGGAGCTCCACGGGGGGGAAGAAAGTCGGGCGGGCGGCGGGGGAGGAGGAAGGAAGGTGGAGGGGGTAACACACATGAGCTAGGAGGCGGCCGTGCGTGAAGCCTAACGCACGCATGGCCATATTTTAGCCGTGATTGTAGATCTTTTCATGACGGTAATGGTGGGCAACTTATAAATAGGTAAGGGTTTGTTGGGACCTTTTATAATAGGAACGGTGGTTTACCTTTTTTCTCATTAATTGGCATAGCTTTGAGATGAAACATGGATACTTCTTTTTGTTAGTTAAATTCTAAGATAGTACAAGCACTCACCGTAGAACTTCCAACCATAAGATGAGGTGGAATGGAGACCTCTTCATATTGTTGCTTCACGACCCGTTTATCCCTTCCTCCAAGTTGAACCCGTATGACACGGAAGTTTGTCCCGCCAAGGTCCAATGCATAGAACAGTCCATGTTCATCCCTGCAGGACGACACAAATCATTAAATATAAGATAGTAATAGCAGTTGAGACGATAAAGGAAGACATCACGAAGTAAAAACCACATGTTTCATCAGCAAATTACACTCTATAAACGTAACTGGCTATAATTTTTTATTGCAACATACATACTCTTAGGAAGTATTATAACCATATTATATTTGCGACAGATCCAACAATACTGTTTTCTGTGTGTGTGATTCAGCAATAATTACATAGAAGAATATCTTGGGTGCAAGATTACAAAGGTTGACTACATGTTACATGTTTGAATAGTGCCAAACATTTGGTGACAGAGGCAGTAACTGAAAGGTGGTGCTAATATTTAAATGAGACTGTAGACAATAGCCATGACGTAGAAAGGACGATATCATTGTCCTTCGTGGAGGTGAGTACAACATGTAGTAGGTACAGCCAAAAACACGAAAGCTTCATTTATATTTATTTAAAAGAAGACAATGTAGTTTTGGAATGGTCTGCGAGGCTAGGACAAACTAAACATCAAACCATAACTGTGTTCATCTTACTACCTTTTCATAGTTACCTCGCCAACCCAAATAACATGTAAGCGGATTTACACTCAGACTGAAGATTGGAGGCCGAACGCATTCAACAACAAGCGAACCAAAAACGAAATATGGTTCACACCAGCATCCCACAATGGTGTGGGTGTTAAAGACTGCACATGTATTGCAAAGGTGCCCATGAAACAGAGAGCTCTACAGATGAGAAATAAGGTCTCGCCCTCCTACAAGAATCAACAAAACCGTAACAAGATCACCGTATCCAATCTGGGACAGACCGACATTTCCACCTAATCGAAACCTGAATAACCCAGCTAGTGGCGGATCGATCGGAAGACCGCGCGACATAACTAAGAACAAAAACGAACACTGTGGGCGGGGGCTGTGGACACATCCACATCGACGCGGACGCGGAGGAATCCCCTGCTTACCCTGTTGGGAGGTTGTCGACGTAGCTGATGAGCATCTTGAGCGGCGCGTGTGGCTCGGCGCGAAGGCCGCGCTGCATCTCCTCCACCATGGCGTCCGCGATGCCGCGGAGCAGCGCGGTGGGCGTCGAGAACAGCTGCTCCACCTCCTCGATAACCGCGTCCGCCTTCCTCTTCCTCTCGTCCGCCGCCTCCCGCCGCTGACGCCTCCTGCGCGACAGCGACACCACCGCCACCCCCACCGCCGCGGCAGCCGCGGCGCCGACCACCACAGCCGCCCCCACGACCGCGCTCTTCCCCATCGTCTCGCGACCGCCGACGAGACCTAGCTCCCTCCCGACCCGACCGACCAACCCAAGTAAAGGTACGGACCAGCTCGGCGCCCGGATCGCGAGCTACGCCACGCCACTGCAAGCCCACCGCTTGTCTCTCTCTCCTCGCTTCTGTCTCCGGCTCTTTCTCCGCGGGGGAGTGGGAGGGAGGGAGGGAGTGGGACGACAGCCACGAGTTGGGCGTTTTCCCAGGGAATAAATCCCCCTCGCTCTTTAGATCATTCACGGATGTGCCCTTGCGTTTGAACGGCTGCGATTTGTTTGTCCTGGGCGCTGACGGTCTGGATCCCCGTTCGTGGGATAAGAGATGGTGCATCGTGCATGGCATGCCCTGGCTTCGGGTTATGATAATAGAGGTGTTTCCTGAGGTTTTATGTGTCAAAAACCCGCGAGAGAGGTTAACGGTCGAGCGCAGGAGCTGCAGAAGCGACTGATATTTATTTCCGGCGAAGAGCCCAGGGGTGTGTCCGTAAAGTTACCAGCTGCTACGCGCTAAAAATAATCAGTTGGTCCACATGTCAGCGCGACGGAGCGATTAGTTTAACCATGTCCGAACGAGAAAGAAGAATGGGGCACGTGTGGGAGGGCCCACGGAAGGCGAAGCTGACGTAACGGCACGAGCGCTGACGCGGACGTGTCGACACAGTAACGGCTGCGCCGATGGCCATTCGGCCTTTGCCGCGCGCGGCGAGGACGATCGAGAACAGGACGGAGCCCACCACCATCTCGCGCGCCATGGGGTCAACGACCGCCGCGAACGGCTTGGGCCGCGAACAAAAAGACAAAACACAGCGCCTGGGCAGTCGCGCCCAACGTCACTGATAGGTGGGTCCCGATCCCGAGTCCTTTACGAGGTGCAGCCGACCGACGGGTGGGTGCAAGGATGGACGGACGCGTGATGCGCTCACGGGCTCACGGTCATCACGGTTTCTTGCATCTTCTTGGGGGCTGTCTGGTATTGCAGTCTTGCAGACTTGCAGTGGCTGCGTGCTTCCACGATTGACATAATGGTTGTTTGGCAGATGGTTTCTTTAGTTGAGAAATCAGCTAATGATATTTTGTTGCGAAAGAAAAACACAAGTACGGTATTCCACGATTGAGATAATGGTTGTGTGCCATATGGTTTCTATAGTTGATAAATCAGCTAATCATATTTTTGTTGCGAAAGAAAAACACAAGTACGGTAAATGATGTTGTTCATGGCAATACGTTAACGTCCAGGGTCCAATGGCACGCAGCTTTCAGGCACAGTTTACAAGTCACAGGCTCGGGGAAAATGTTCTCTCTATCGCCATGCCTTCGCTCTTCTTAAAGAGAAATTTGCTCCTGTTCTTATAAACAACAGAGTCTGTCCTTGCAAAGCAAATGATACTGTAGTGGTGTTCAGTAAACAATACAAAGACAGTACTCTACTTGCAGACGCTGGCTTAAAGGTCAGGCCACCAGATGTAACATGCAGGAACAGCCTGGCCTCATTGGCTGCTTTCTTCGGTTCACTCAGATGGCAAATGGTTAGCAGGCCGACAAATCATGTAAGATAGATCAGACACGTTGCACACGAGTGACGACACTTGGAGATTTGTGCTCATTTGTTTGGTTCACGAGATGACAAACTCTATCAATAATTGAAGAGGAGGTTTTATTGACGACAGAGGCATACGAGAATAAAATGATTGAATCCAGATGTGCATTCCTGAGAGGCCGGGTGGGGGTGATAGCAAGGACCGTATACAAATTTCCCACTAGAAAAAAGAAAGCTACTCCACACACTAACATATGCTCGCCACAATGCAAAGCTTTTTCACCGCTGCAAATGTGCAGGAAAATCTTTACCTTTTGTCGCTGTCGAGATCTTGCAAGTTGGGGGCATACGTACAGAATCACATGCAGCTTGATGTTACTTAACTCAGAGCTGACAGTGACAGTAACTTCATGTTATCTTTCAACGAAAAATTCATGTCCATAACTATCAGGTCTTTGCTCTTAAAGGAAGTTGCAGAAATTAGGAGGGTCATCCTGTGTTCCGTATTCACCGCCTTACAAAATTGCTATTCCTGTTCATGGTTTGGCCCCGACCTGCTCAAAGAAATCCTTGGTTGGGATGACAGGAACAAGGTAATTCCCAAAGAGGGAATCGAAGCTTTTATAGCTTCCAAGGCACCCCTCATGCTGCGCTTGAAGGACGGCAAATCTCTTTGCCTCTCTAACTTTGTTGAGATCAACTCTCGCTGGCAGCAAGGCCGGAATCTGCGGAAGTGATGTTCACATCAAGAAAGGATGTTAGGAGCCACAATATCAAGAAACAGGAAAGAAAGCAGCCATTGCCGATGGACGTAACAGGGCATACCGATGAGTTGGAAGATGCTACCGACTTGTCCTTATCTTGGGTAACTTGAGAAGGCCTGGTCCTGTGTTCCAGAGAACAAGATAAATTATGCAACAGGCAACACAATAGTTGAACAGTTGATGGCAGCTTGTGAATTGGTAATTGTTCAATAAATGACTAGAAGATACAATACATTTGACTGGTACCATTATGACCTCAAATCATCAACTAAATCATTGGTGCCATTAGCCCACTCGACTAATGAATGTATTAACAGTAACAATGATTAAAACATACATTTGATGTGAAGTTCAATAACAGAATAACATGTTTTGTCTTGACTGAGTGAGAAGCACAAACCTATTTGGCTTGACATAGCTATCTGAGAAGCAACTAAAAACTAATAGAGCATGAATTCAATTGCCCTATGATTCCCTTTTGTAATTTTACGATATATTAAGAGATGCCATCCAGATAACCTAATACTGATACTTAAATTTACAACACACAATGGAAAGTTAACTAACAGGATAGATGGTTCTGGTTCAATGGATTAATGAGGATAATGATTAAAGGAGAAGCAGAAACCTATTTGGCTTGCACAGCAGTCTTTAATATTCTGCGGGAGACAAAATCGATTGTTCTATGATTTGTTAGTTTATATGCTATATACGACAGCCATAATTGGATTGAGTTAACAGAGGTACCTAACAATGGCAAAACAAAAGTTATTTTCCCCTTTTCCTGGACACAAATAGCTTTGCGCAAGCAGTCAAGCAGAGTATTAGACAATACATACACAGCCGCACTCTTGAGGTTCAGGATCATGCGAGTCTGAAAAAGGAATCATTAGGACCGTGAATATTATTAGTTATTACACTAAAAAGCGAAACCCCTCGGTGAATAATGCACTGTTCTTCTTCATTCCTGTGCCTACACAATACCATGTATGCTACTCAAATGCACTGTCCTTCTTCATTCCTGTGACTACACAAATCACCCAAAACCATGTATGCTACTCAGCTATGACCGATGCCCAAGCAGGTGCAGGCATATTGGCAGAAATGCAAAAGCAAGGTTCCATACGAATATGTAGGCTTTTGCCGAAATACGGAAGATCACACGCACATTGCCACACTCGAAAGCCCCTTTTGAAGAACACCAAAACCTAAAACCTAACGTATATGAGGATGCCCACGAGATGCCTAGTCCGGAATCTTGCCTAAAAGACACCTACACTTGTAGCCATCTCCCCACTCCACTAAACTAGGACGGAACCTCTCCAATCCACTCATCGAAACTAGAAGGCCAGCGAAGCTCGTTCGGACAAAATCAGGCATGGGCGTCCACCAAAATCAGAGCGTTGGGAGCACGTAGCAGCCGCGTCAAATATAGCTAGGAATCTCGCGAGAACTTGGGAGGGTGATCGAAACTGGTACCTCCTAGACGGCTCGATCTTTCGCCGCTTCGGTGGCGGCGGCGGCGCCGACGCCGGGGAGGCGGCAGGGTCTGACCCCTCCGCCGCCATGGCACAGCCGCACAGACTCCTTTTCCCTCCTTCGGTTTCGGGGTGCTCGCAGGGCTAAAGCCCAGTTCTTTTTCCTTGCTTTGTAGTACAATTGGGCTCAAAGGGGAGACCTTTCCGAGCCCAGGATAAACCAAACCCATTTTAAAGCCTGTTTGCGGAACTTTGCCATTTCGGCCCAGCAAATTCAAGCGCAGCTACTCAAGGCCTCGTCGCATTTCCATCTCCAGACAGACTCGAGAGAGTGAATTTGATCAGGAAATGCGTAAGGAATCTTTAGTTTCCTTTCCAAAATCATGAGCTCATCGTGCCAATACAGTACGTCCGGAAAAGCACGAAATTATGAGCGTCTTATTGGCGTACGACGTCGTATCAACATCTTTGCTTTTGTGTGGGGCCGTTCTGTGTGCACCGTGCACAGTTGTCGACGTCAGTGTCCTGAATGCCTTGTCAGGTGTCCACATTAGTACGTACACCTTTGTCGTTTCGTAGTCTGATGCACGGTCGCCTTTCAGGTAACGATCCCCAACAATGCATCGATCGCTGATCGGTTCAGCTCAACCGGAGCATTCATCGGTCGGTCCACACTCCATTCGACAATCGCGCGCGAGTGCTGCACCGGATGCCTTAACTAAGAACTTGCGACCACACCTAACGTGTAGTACATACGTCCTGAGAACTGACAGCTAGGAATCATGCATGCGTTGGCTTCTGTTCCAGGGTTCAATTTTCGTGCAGTTTACACCAGTTCTTGCGCTTTCTGACGGCGGGCGGCGACCCGTCCTGCGCTCGTCAAAACATTTTTCTAACGGTGCGACCGCTCGTCGATCAGAAGCAGCTCACGTTGCCAGACGCCAGAGCTAACCGATGAAGCGCAGCCGCATAGGCCGCGGGACGCCGAGCGGCACCGGCCAGGGCGTCAGGGCGTGGGCACATGGAACACGTCGCGTGTCGCGCCACCTGCGGCCTGCCAGTCCGGTGCCGCTCCGGTGTCCTAGCGCACGTACGTGACGCGTGCACGTCGCATACATGCAGGTACTAGCTGCTAGGACACGCCAGAGAGGCTCTCTCGATCGAGGCCCTGATGGCTTGAATGCTTCATTGGTTGCAGCTTTCAGTCGCGTTATCGTTTCTGTGTCTTCGTTCCCTCTGCAGCTCTGCTTCATCAGCCATGCCAGAACGAGCAGCGACCAGCCAGCGCCAGTGGATCAGAGTTTTTTTTTTTTTTTTTTTGAGGCATGGATGAATGGATCAGAGATTATATAAGATCATTAATTTCAGAGGTGTTCTCCCTGTGCATGTTCCTGCTGTATGGAGTTTAAAAATACCACCTAGGGTCCAGTTTTTCCTTTGGTTACTCTCCAAAAATAAAGTTTTAACTAGAGATAATCTAAGCATTAGAGTAGCAGTAGATGACAAGACTTGCCTGTTTTGCTCTGAAATAGAGAGTGTGCAACACCTGTTCTTTGAGTGTGCAGTAGCTAAACAGATTTGGTGTTATATTTCTGAAGCTTGTGGAAAAAGAGTAGGGCAAGATTTTTGTCTCAATTGGTCAAATGTGGCTTAGTAGTAAAAAGTTTTTGGTTGAAAACTGTATTTGTGCAGCAACCCTGTGGGGGTTATGGAAACTAAGGTGCACAACATGTATGCAGGGTACTCCTTGGATAGGTGTGAAACACTTGCTAATGAAGATAGTTGCTATGTCACAAACTTGGAAAGTATTATGCCCTATAAAGAAGGAGGATTTCAAGTCCAAAGTATGCAAACTCAAGAGGATAGCTACAAGCCCAGAGAGGATATCCTGTTGATGCAAGTCAAGAACAAATGGGATTGTTTCCTGTTCCAGAATGCCAATGAGAACAAGTTGCTGGAACTGCCAATGGAGGTGGTGTTGAAGCTCAATGGAGGAAGCAGCCAGGATGGCGATGAACAAGAGAGGAAATGGGAGAGGCTGGAGAGTGCTTTTATCATCTGAGTGGTTTTCATGTAATAAGCTTGTTGAGTAGTCGTTTTTGATAAGACTGTTGTTGAGAAACTGAGAGTGTTGAGTATTCTGAGAGCCTGAAAAGGTGGGTGTGTAATCGCCCGAATGCTGTAACTGAATATGGTTTTGTCTTTGGTTAATACTAAAGACAAGGTCATATGGCCCTAGAACTCTAAAAAAAAAACTAGATCTGCAATGGGATATAAGACATTGGTTTTAAAGACTTGTTTGAACTTAGTCGGATTCACATCATTTCACATGTGTTAGGGTGGATTCAAGTGTAACTAAAACTAAATTTCAACAAAATTCATCCTAATATATGTGGATTAAGATAAATTCAACAAAATCCAAACAAGATCCAAAACGAAAGATCCCAAACTGAGGAGCTTTTCAAACCCTGACGGTGCAAAACCTAAACCGATAGAAGTGCATCGGCATCAAGTATTAAGGTCATTACTGTATATCAACATCCAGCCACTACTGTTTGGGTTGACAACGGTAAATTCACAAGGAGGCTTTACTCAAGAAGCTACACATGCGCCTATATAGGCAATAGGCAACAGGACTACAGGCGCACGACGCACCATAAATTCAAGCACTGCCGGTTGTGGCGAGCAGCCGAGCATGCAGTTCCAGCGTCGTGCACCCGTGCTGCCATTCACCGCCGTGCAGCGTGGAGTACAGATGCTGGTAGCCTGAAAAGGGTCACGTCGCCGCCTAGCTACTGGCAATGCGTGCACGGTCAGGCACGGGACTCTTGCCTGCGCTGCACGGCGCGTGCAAATCACATCAGGCTGCTAGCGAATTGGTTGCGAGGTACAGTAGCATTACCGGTACGATGTGATTGATTGGCATGGACGGCGTTCTCCTACTGTACAGTACTCCTACTGTACAGTACTGTACGTATCATGAGCAGTACCCTGCGCTCCAGAATAGTGTTACGGTTTTGACGCTATATTCTTTTTCCACATATAGAACTTTTTCCACATACGGATCGAGATGCTAGTACGGAGAAAGTACTGGCTACTATTATAGTAAGTACTACACTGTACTCCCCGCTCTGCTCTTGTTTAGTTGGCTAAAATTTAGCAAAACGTACTGTTCCAACTCTTGTAACACTCCTGTAGCACTTTCGTTTGTATTTGGTAAACATTGTCTAATTATGGACTAACTAGGCTCAAAAGATTCGCCTCAAGCTACCGTTAAATGTAATGAGCTGTGTGATTAGTTATTTTTTTACCTACATTTTACTGCTCGAACATATGCCCTTTGATGTATTTAATGTGATGTGATGGAGAGATTGCTAAAAACTAGCAAATTTTTGGCTAAATTTTAGCCAACTAAACAAGGCCTAAGTATGAAATAGCTTGTTAATTAATTAGTACTGTGAGCAGGGCCATGCCGTAAGATTTCTTGGCCATGTTTAGAGCTCTAATTGAGGCCTAAATCAAACTACAAAATATAGCCAAAATAATGTATATGCTTAGGAGATTTGCAGATGACATGGCTTACGTTTTCTTGTAACGTTTTCTATCTCACTTGTTTCTTGTAACTGCTGATATATTTGCAGATGACATGGATTCAAAAGATTAAAAACTAAATTAAAATTATATATCAGCAGTTCTAGAATTTTACGAGGATTTAATTAGTACAACAATACAGGACTTGAAAAAAAAAAAACTAATATCTGCACTATGGCTGGTGAACAAATCTAAATTATAAGATGTTTTGTTTTTTTTTTTTGACACATATAGTTTTTCTATACACTTTATTAAACACTACTTTTTCCTATACAAAAATATGAACTATGTTTGGATATATAATAAAACATTATGCCCTAAAAAAATCAAAAGATCTATAGTTTGGTATTCTCTCCATTTCAAATTATTAGATGTTTTTACATTTTTAGATACAGGTAGAAAAAAAAAAAAATTGCATATGAACTCAAATATATACACTATGTCTTGATATATGCAGTAATAAAAATAATTAATATACATTTATAAACACAAAAATTATTATAATTTACAATACAGGTATATACTCCTATATGCAGGGGCAGAGGGAGGGGCTGATGGGGGCCGGGCACCCCCTACGACTGGTGAAATCTCTTATGTACATAAAATTTCACCATGTATTTGATTTTTTTTTAATTATTACCACTTCTATAATCCATCAATTAGTATTTGACCCTCCCGACTCCGCCCATGCCTAGTACATCTCGTATCCCTCCGTCCCAAAATAAACGACGTTTTGGGTTTTCGTGCCACAAGTTTGACTCGATTTGTAGAAAATACGTAGAAGATTTAAATCTCCAAATAAATTTGTTAAAAACTAGATCAAAAGATCTTTCCAATGATACTAATTATGTAATATAAATATTAATCCTATTTTAGTATATAATTGCCGGCATATGTTTCGGGGAAAAAACGTCGTTTATTTTGGGACCGTGCCTCGTGCGTTGGGTCAATTCTCCCGGCTCCACCTCGAGAGCCGGATCGGGCACGTTGCGGCCACTTCCTTCCGGTTCCTGTAGTCCCTGGCCGACCGGCTTTCCCTTAGGGCACTCCCAATGGTGCATTTATGATAGTTTCTATGTGCATTAATTGTATGGACAGCTCAGCATTTTTGCTTATGTGGCACCAGAATTAATGAGGAGAGAGGGGAAAAATGGAGAAACCGTTTCTTGCCGACGGAACGACGTCTACGCTAGGCACGATGCAGATAGAAACGACCAAATCGCCACTGGGAAGACACCGCTGGTTTCGATAGCTTTCAATGCCGATCCGCTGCTCCGCCGCCGCCGATGGCGCGCTCGCGTCCCTCCCCTCTTCCCGCGCGCGCTGCCTCAACCCTTCCCGCGCGTGCTGCCTTCTCTCTTCCCGCGTATTCGCCTCACCTATTCCCGCGCGCGCTGCTCATCAAAAAGGAGAAGCAAACCCTAAATTGCCGCATCCTATTCGTTCCCAATCTTTAGAAATCCACTATGAATCATCTTCATCCGCCGTCTTCAACCTCCGGGATGAGGTGCGAAATTTGAGCAAAGCAAGGCGAGGGGGGTGGATCTACCGCCCGTGGAGCTGCTCCCGCCCCCCCTGGAGGGCTCTGCCGCCGCCGCCCACGGAGGTGCTCCGTCGGCTGCGGCACTTTGGAGGCTCTTTGGATTCCATCCGGCCCTGCGAGAGCATATCCAACACTTGAAACCTTTTCGTGGAGGGCAAATTCCTCTCCGTTGGGCTCCGAGTGAAGGGTATGCTTCCTTATTTGTTGTAGTGTGCAAGCAATTTCATTGCCGTGAATCATGGGTGCTAATGTGATTTGATGAAGCTGAAATGATTGTTCCATGTAGTCGTAGCTTGATAATGTTTCTCTCTTGTGAAAATCAGCAACCGGTGGTTTCTCTCTTGTCGAGTGTTGTTATTAATTTTTTTATAGGCTTGTATCACTTGTTTATTGAAATAGCCATTTTTGAAGTCATGAACAAGCATTTACGTTGAACATCTCTTTTTATTTTTTTAGGATATACCCACTAGGTGGGTTTTCCAATTTTCTCCAATCAAATGGTAGTCCACAAAATTTCCATTTAGTTGGCAATGCAACAAACACTACGGTTTCTCCCACTTTGCTCCAAGTTTGAAAAGAACCGTACCATTTGAAAGCAATGCACAAGACAAAGAAACAATCAATGTTGATGAGGACGAAACCAACGAAGATGAGAGGACTGAGATGTTGAGCGCCATCGGAGAATGGTGAGCGCCGTGGGTTCCCCGGGTATGCTAGGGAGTGTTTGTATGCATTGGCACTTTGGGAAAAATGTCCTTATGCATGGAAGGGTATGTATACCCCGCGGTGATCACGGTGTTCCTACGGTCATTCTAGAGGCGCTGTTTTCGCATGACCGCCGGATATGGCATGCCTTCTTTGGTGTTCTTTGGATCGAACAACGATATCAACGTTCTTAACCAATCAGATTTGTTTGTCCAGCGGTGAGAGGAGAAGCTCCTCAGGTGCACTACACCATCAATGGTAGAGAATATAATATTGGTTATTACCTAGCGGATGGCATATATCGAGTGGCCTTTTTTCGTGAAGTCTATCGTGAGCCACAATCTGATAAACATAAGCTTTTTCTCGAGAAGCAAGAAGGGGCAAGGAAGGATGTTGAATGCGCATTTGGCATTTTGCGATCCACGCTTTTGTATTTTTGCGTCGACCAGCACGTCTATATGACCAAGGGGAACTTGAGAATGTCATGCTTGCTTGTATAATTCTCCATAACATGATAATTGAAGATGAGAAGGATATAGAGCAGGTTCCACTTGATCCGAATGAGGAAGCCAGCACATATACAGTTGAAGAAGCTACAATCTCTCATGGAGAAAATCCCGAGTTGGAAGATGTACTTAATGAAATACTACCATGCATGATCGCAAAGCATATAGACAACTTCAATCTGATTTGATTGATCATATTTGGCAAAAAGTTTGGGAATACAGATAGGCAAAATAATTAGGTACATATATCTAATAGTACAACAGTTTGTAGAGACATACATGTTTATGTTTTTTTATCAGTACTATGTTTATGTCTGTTAATTTTTTTTTTTCATTCATTGATTATTGTTTTTCACTTGTATTGTAGATGATGTTGTGGAGGACTTTTGGACCTACCTGATGGCTTCTGTTGGACTTTTGGAGCTACCTGAGATGATGGCGTGCAACCTGATCAAGCTACCTTATTGTTTTATATATTATAATATATCATGAACTTTAGTCATTTTGTTGCCTACTATATGAAATATTGTTGGGACGTTGGATGATGCCATCTGTTATCTTTATCTGTGGATTCCTTTAACTATGTGGTATCTATTATATTATTTCTGGAATGCTATCAGTATTGGAATGATTCATGAAAATGTTTGCAGCCTATTTGGTTCTGAGCGTGTGTGTATGATTGCACTTTGCATTTGACGTACAGAGCTAGTAGCCACAGTTGATCCATCCTATTTAAATGTTGTATTTAAGTTATCATTTGAATGATCAATGCTATAGAAACTATGGGTTGGGAAGAATGATTTCTATAGACATTAATTATTCTTGGATTCTACACCAATTAATTCACCATTGGGACTGCCCTTAGCGACAAGGAAACTGGTGCATGTCACTACTACAGAATTGATTTTGCAAGGTGGTCGAATTTTATTTTCCGTGGCGGGCATTTGAGAAACCGCCACGGAAAATAGGTTGATTTATCGTGGCGGATTTTTTTAATTAACCGTGACGGTTTTAAAACCGCCATGGTAAATATATTACCGTGGCGGGCTTTTTTAATTTGCCCGCCATGGAAAATGTAGGCCCAAACTCCGGTGAACCCTAAGGACAAAAGCCCATATCGGCCCAAACTCGGTGTCTCATATATAAACAAGTGTTAGGGGTTTTTTCACCCACTCCTCACTTTCTCCCACCAACTCCCTCGCCGGCACTCCCCCTCTCTCTCTCTCTCTCTCCCCACACTCGAGATCCAGGAGCCCCAAACACACACACGACGGGCGGCCAAGCCCTCCCTTCCGGCGCCCGGCGGCTGGCGCCAAGCCCCCCCTTCCGGCGCCGCTCGGCGCTTTCCTCCACGATGGGCGGCGACCAAAGGTCGGCGGCGGATCTTCTTGCGCGCGACCGGCCGGCGGCGGGCGGATTCGCGCGCCGGCGGGCGGATTGCGCGGCGCGCGACGGTGGCGGGCGGATCGGCGCACACCGGCGGATCTCGCGAAGCGCGTCCGGCGGCGGGCGGATTCGCGGGTGGCGGGCGGATCGCGTGGAAGCCGGCGGCGGGCGTGGAGGCTTCCGGCGGCGGGCGGGCGGATCTCGCAGCGCGTCGGCTTCGGGGCCGACCGCCGCCGGCGTGGATCCGGCGCCGGATCTCCCTCGTCCCGGCGGCGCACCTCCCCGGTCCCCGGCGGCGCGGCGTGTGTGGGCGCGCGGCCGGGCGCTGGGCGGCGTGGAGTCTTCTGCAGTCACCGCGGCGGCCAACCCTAACCTAACGGGCGGCCGGCGGCGGATCGCGGGCGCGAGCCCGGATCCCGCCCGTTAGGGTTAGGGTTGGGCTTTTTCTTTTATTTTTTTATTTTTTATTTTGATTTACCATGGCGGGCATTTAGGACCGCCCACGAAAATGAGACCCTTCATTCGTGGCGGACTCAAAGACCGCCACGGAAAAATTTTTTTTTGCCCGCCACCAAAGTTTCATTCTGTAGTAGTGTGTACAGTGTGTATATATTACTCCTGTCTCCTGTATATCGAGCAACACGCCAATACTAGTACATCGCTAGCAATGGTACGTACTTATCGGAAGCCCACATTTGTACGTACGTACGGTGGATGTAACGACGACAGGTCGGCAGCGAAGTTTTTCTGCAATTTAGGGCAGCGACAGCATGACAGCGCGCCCGCTTTCGTCGCTAGAAAAAGGAGAGAAAACGAGAGGCGACAACAAGTCAACATGGACCATCAATCAACCTGTGTTTATATTTCGGTGGTTGCCGCCGGTAATGTCTCTCACCAGCAGCGGAGAATTCTTGCTCAAGGCCACATAAAGACGCATGCGGTTTTAGGTAGCAAGCGCGCTGATGCTGATCGAACCTTGAGCTGTTGTCCGATCCACGCACGGCCCATGCACTCGATCGGTAGCATCTACAAGTATCGTGCATGGGTGTGGCATGCAGCTCGCTGTCATTTTCAAAGGGAACAGCAGGTAAACGCATGTTGTGTGTGCACGTTACATCTAAAACCTTTGCTAAACAGGGGAAACGACTGACTGATACCGGTAGTACATCACTATTAAACAGGTCGTTATTATCTTTATCTAGGCCACAAGCTAGCTAGTCTTGGAGCCCACATGGGGGTGGTTATGGTGTCAAAAAAACGAGCCACACCACCACATTTGGCGAGGAACTATTCATCTTGCCATGTACTGTAAAGATTTTTGGGATCCTACGGTGATGCTGACAGCGACTGTAGCTTCGTCGTCTGCACGACTGTAGTCGCCCGGTGAAACAGAGCAGGCGCACTAGACGAGAGGTAGGAGTACAACCCATGTGTGCACCGGCGCACAGTGCACGCGACGCCTGCCCATGCAGCTCTCCGTTGCCGTCCTCAGAAAAGCTCTCTGTCCCATCAGCACTGCACTGCAAGTACCACCTCTGGATCGTTGACCATTCAGGTATGGAGGTCAGCTAGTCAGTCGGCCCGCACTAGCCCGTGAAGTGCCTCGTGGCGCAAGGAAGAGAGTTATTGGGTCGGCCGGATCAGACGTGCCGTGCTGGCCCTGGCCGCGGCATGACCCAACCTGCAAAACTTTTTATGTGTACTAGGAGTACCACCGCTCAGTCTTCTAGTACTCCGGCGGCGACTTTCTCTGCGCGCGATCAGGCGATCAGAGACGGTGACACGGCGGCCACCGGCCATCGAAGCATACGGTATAGAAGGGGGCCCGAGCCGGCGCGCGCAGCCATGATCGCGGGGTAGTAGCAAAAGCGCGCGCCCCGCCCCCGGAGCCCGGAACAAGTGGGCGGCTTGCCAGCAGCCAGCAGAGCGGATCCCGCTCGCCGCCGCGTGGGTACTTCCAAGAGGAGACGCTATCCCAGTGGGCGCCCGAGAAGCCAGGACCGGCCGGCAGATCTTGGCGTCATCGAATCGCCCGGCCGCCGATCTTATCTCCCGGTCCCCGGCCGCTCTTCTCTCACTGCTCAAGCGCCGGCCGGCCGGCCGTTCTAGGTGCGTGGACCATTGCTTTGCTAGTTAACTGGCTCACTTCTTGTTCTTGCACCGTTTTAACCCGTCGGGGTGGGGTGGGCATGCATGTGTGCGTGGGTGCCTTGGCAGGGCGGGAGTCGCAACAGTACGCGTCTGAGCTGGTCGTTTGGAACAATCCCGCCGCCCCCCGCGTTGCGTTTTGTTGGCTTGCACTCGGAGCCTTGGGCGGGGAGCAGAGCGCGGGGAATCTCTCGTGAGCCCGGCCCGGGGAACGCACGCGACTGCCTGGGCCGAGTCGTGGAGACCCACGCGTCAGTTCCGGCGCTCTCGCCTCCTCGCTACTAATCCGATCGCCGCTGCCGCTGCCTGGGTGGGGATCGCTGCTGCTCTCTCTCTTTTTACGGCTCCAGAGGCTGATCCGCGCGTGGTTTTCAGCGATTTCAGCTAAGCTTGCTTTCCTCTTCGGGGCTGCACGACGCCCGCGCGTAAACCTCGCCGGCTTCCTCTACTGGACTGGACGCTGCCTGTAATTCGCAGCCTAATTCCCAGCCGCCTCTTTTGCCGCTGCTTGCTCTGCAAAGCCTCTTGCTCTAATCTCGCGAGCTTCTTTTCTGACGCTGCTGCAAGTCGAGCTGTTTTCGTTCAGCTTCTTGAAGTCCAATCCACTCCCATCTCAAAGGATTCCTCCGTACAATTCGCTGCCCTTTGCCCTTTTTGTCTTGCTTCGCCTACGGAACGAAAAGGTCGTGTCCGGTGTTTCTTGCTCCAGGCGCCTCTCCTTCGGCCGTTTTCAAACCAAACGCTCTCTTTTCCCTCTATTTGGAGGCTCAGCTCGCCGTGTCACCGCCCGTCCATCCCAGAGGTTGCCGCTTGCCGAGATTTCTCATCCGAGTGTAGTGTAGTTTATCTTTTTCCCCACCAAAATTCTCATCTGCAGCGCCCCGTTCCTCTTTGATTGCTCTACTCTGCTCCTCTGTTGGTGAATTTCGCCTGTTGATCTTCCTTTGCTGTAACGCTTGCCCCCATTCATTTTTTTGATTGATGAAGGAACCCCCATTCCTTTCGTTGACCGATTTCTTGGTTGCTTGCATTCTCGTGCGCAGAGAATTGACCGCGCGCGACATGAGGCGCATCGTGAGATGGCTCAAGCAGCTACTGACGGGCAGAAAGGAGGAACACAGAGGAGTCCAGGCGAACCATGTCGGCAGCGACGGGCCGGAGAAGGAGAAGAAGAGGTGGAGCTTCGCAAAGCAGAGGAAGAGCGGAGCTGACGGCGGCGCGCGGTCGTCGTCGGGGCTGGTGGACCCCGTCGCTCCTCCTGCCGCGGCGGTGGAATGGTCGCGACACGTGATGAGGCCAAGAGAGGATGACAGAGCTCGAGAACACCGTGCCGCCGTCGTGATCCAGAAAACATTCAGAGGATACCTGGTATGATCGTCCCGGGTTTCCTTCCGTCTGTTCTTCTCGTTCTCATCTCTTCCTACCTTCTTGTTCACTCTAACGACTTTTTAATTTTTATTAAAAAAAGTGCAATTTCCCATATATTTTTAGGAAGAAAAAGTCATGCGGTATAGAAGTTTCTTTTTATGCAACGATGCAGATGCCTTTTTCAGTGTATTTTTTGCTATATTCTTCAGTGTCTTTGTTTGTTACTGCTTGGCTAGGTGGGCTAGGCTGTTGTTGTATGTGATGTCACCTCTGCTCCTGCTCCTTCTCCTTTTCCACGATGCACAGTCGTTTGTGAACTCTTGCGTTGTCGGTACTATACACAAAGTCTGCACGTTGATCCGTCATGCAATTGTTTACTGTGTTGCTCTGCGTCGTCGAAGACTTTACCGTACTATCAAGTTTCTGTTTGGCGTCAGAGCAAGTTGATTATCGCGTAGCCTGACATAAGCCTCGCTACCTAATCGGACTTGTTTAATACTATAAGCAGTTGTTTTTGCCTACACGAAAGGCTGACGTTGGGTTTGAATCCTTGGTGTCAGGCTAGGAGAGCGCTTCGAGCTCTGCGGTCACTCGTTAAGATCCAGGCCTTGGTACGGGGCTACCTGGTGAGGAAGCAGGCTGCCATGACGCTGCACAGATTGCAGACGCTCATGCGGCTCCAAGCCGACTCCATTGCCGTCAAGAATGCTTCGTACCGGAAATCCATGGAACAAGAAGTAATCCGCATGTTTTTTTCCCTCTACTTTTGCTGCATGATTAATGAACGATGTTGGTGTTGATGAAGTTGCACAAGGGGGCCCTGGGTTTTGATCTTAATGACGTGGCTCTTTGTCGTGCAGGAGAGGATCTTTGCTCGGGATGTCAGATGAAGCCGCTGGCGACGCCGGCGCACCGCCGGATGCTGTCAGACAGCACGGACTCCAACTACGAGCGCAGCCCGCGGATCGTGGAGATGGACACCTGCCACCTCCGCTCCCGGTCCTCACGGATCACCAGCAGGTACGACCCGGACCACTTGCCGGAGTATCAGTATCACCGCCACGCCGCGCCGACGCCGTCGTGCTCGCCACTTCCCGGCGGCAAGCAGCAGCAGCCCGCGCGGCTCTCGTTCCGGCGGAGCGCCCGCGAGCAGCGCGACCTCCGGGGCTCCAAGACTGCGCAGAGCACGCCTCGGTTCGCCTCCCACGACTGCTCGTCGCCGTCCAAAAGCGTCGAGCACAGCCACCAGGACACCACGCCACGGCGGCGCGCCGCCTCGCAGCGGGACCGGGACGCGCTCGTCAGCCCGCGGTACATGGCGGGAACCGCGTCCTCCGCGGCGAGGACGCGGTGCCACAGCGCGCCGAGGCAGCGGCAGGCGACGGCGGACGCCGAGCAGCTGGCGCCGAGGACGACGAGCGTCGTCAGCCGAGAAGGGGCGGCGTCGAGGAGGTCGTCGTGCTCGCACGGGCACGGCGGCGGGTTCTGCTTCCAGTGCACGGACGAGGTGGCTAGAGACTACTACCTGGACAGCTTCTGGTGATCGATCAGGCAACGTGTGATGTGATGCAAAACTGGTTGGTTGGTGCGGTGTTTCTGTTTAGAATTTATTTAGATTCTATAGTGGAAGACGTACGAGTGCATGGAATTGTACATACTCGTAGTCGTAGACGCTAAAACATCAAGCAAGTCACGTGATGTGAGTGGAAGAGAACACAGGGCAGCCGGACAGCCAGTCACAGTCTCACTCACAGAAGAGTGTAGATGCTGAAACATACTTGTACAGACTTGTTGGTTTGGTGTTCAAGTGCTCTCATAACGTGGAGGATGAAGCTAACGGCATTGACGGACAGTGGTACCGGCTAGCTAGTTATTAGCAGGTCAGGCCTGATGCCTCTCGCTTCATGTCACGGTGGGTCGGTGGTCATTTGGTCATGGATTGAGTGTTTCGTGTCAAGTTGTTATGTCGTTGCAACCCAATGTGTGCCCGTTCCTGCCAACGACATGCGGCAGCTACGGCTAGAGTTTGGCAACTTTGGACAGGGGCACAGAGCTAAGGTTCGCTCCTCCTTGCACACTGAACTGGACAACAATGACCATCGGCGGCCTCCGTTAGTGATCCTGCTCAACCTGTTGTTTTGACGAGGCCTACACCTCCTTAATTTGTGTTGTTTCTTGCTCTCGGCGGATTCCTGACTTTCCTGCGTTGTTGGGAGGCGTGATGAAGTTTCACAACGATGACGTGCGGTAGTCTCTTTCAAGGTGTGTTGTTGGTGCCACTTGTGTGCATGTGCAGTGTCTTGGTGGCTTCGGCTAAGGTCCGCCATGAGAAGGTGAGATTGTTTTCACACCTTTGCATCAAAGCTGGACAACGGTGACATATGGTCGACTCTGTCTATGTGATTGCCGCCGTGCTGCTGGCCTCACCACTGGCGCATGATGTGTTATAAACGGTGACGACGGGAAATGACGAAGAACAAGATCAAACCACAGAGAGACACAAGATTTAACGTGGAATACCCTCCCAACGCGGGAGAGTAAAAAAACCACGGGCACCAGCCAGCAAACATCCTCACTATTACCAAGAGTCGGGGTTACAACGCCCGATGCGGCGCTTACAAGAGAATGAGGCGATACGTGCGGTGGAAACCCTAGCGGGGTATATGTACCGCACCGCGGAAGGGGGCTCCGCCCCAGCACCCACCCAAGCGTCCTCGGGGGTGCGCCGATGGGCGGTTTCAGCCTCCGCTCGCTGGCGGAGAACCCCGACCTCCATAATGTAGTGAATTTGGAACATACTCAACATGGTGATGCGGCCAACCTAGGGTTAGGGCGCCAGTCGCTTCCTGTGCCTTGGGAGAAGCGGCTCGCGCGAGGGTGGCGGCGCTGGGGCTTGTCTCGAGAGGGAGAGGAAGTGGAGGAGGCCACGCACGCGGGCGCCGTAGCTGCACCCGCCGCCGCCCCGCCTCCTCCACCGTCGCTGGGATGAGACGCGAGGATTGGGAGAGAAGGGTTTTTTTTTTTTTTTTTGTTTGGGGAGGGGGTTCGACCAGACACGCGGACCAACCAGATGGAGTCACTGTTGTGCTGTAGCAAATAGGTGACGTGTACTGCCTGGCTGAACGGGAGTGTAGCAAATAGGTGACTTAGTACTGTCTGCCTGAAAGGGAAGGCTCTTGTGATTATATTACCTAATGATGCACATGCATGTCCTCTACATGACAAATTTATATATGAAGCCAATAATGGAAATGATAAATTCGCGAAGCTCACCGTTGGACATGGTAATTTAAATAGTAAATCTTCTTCTTGGTGGACGATCGACAGCGGCGCACTTAGTGTAGATAATCCCCCTAGAAGAGTCGTGGTTGGAGAACGGCCTTGGCTTGCGGGTTGCGGCTATTTCTCTCTTTTGGTTCAACGAGGCCTCTACATTTGTAGATGCATGATGCCTCTCGTTTCATGTCACGGTGGGTCGGTGGCCATTTGGTCATGGATTGAGTGTTTCGTGTCAAGTTGTTATGTTGCAACCCAATGTGCCCGTTCCTGCCAAGCCAACGACAAGCGGCAGCTACGGCTAGAGTTTGGCAACCTTGGACACTGAACTGAGCAACAATGATCATCGACGGACTCCATTAGTGTGATCCTGCGCGCTCAACCTTGTGTTGTGGCATTGACGAGGCCTGCACCTCCTTAATTGGTGTTGTTTCTTGCTCTCGGCGGATTCCTGACTTTCCTGCGTTGTTGGCAGGCGTGATGAAGTTTCACAACGATGACGTGTGTGGTAGTCTCTGTCAAGGTGTGTTGTTGGTGCCACTTGTGTGCATAGTCTCTTTCAAGGTGTGTTGTTGGTGCCACTTGTGTGCATGTGCAGTGTCTTGGTGGCTTCGGCTAAGGTCCACCATGAGAAGAAGGTGAGATTGCATCAAATTTGGGGGCAACGGTGACATATAGTCGGCTCTATCTATGTGATCGTCACTAAACACTCCTAAAATGGCCAAGTTATCATAGTGATTTCAAAAAGCTACCACTAGTCTTACCATATTCACTTTTTGTTTTCATATTAACGACCCTTTGGGATTCTTTTATGGGCCTTTGAGAATTCATAATGGGCCAAGCCCATATAAACCAACAGATTTCACTAAATCCTCCTTAAAATGAAATAGATTCTATGTTTCTTGTATAACAACAAATCGATTCATATATGAAATTCCTATATAAAACTCCTGCACTTGAAAATTAAGCCGCCTATGAGGATCGTACCACTGACCAGTCGCTTTCCCTGGACACAAGAGAAAATCCTTCCATAATCGATAGCGAGAATTTCCATTTTCCAAAGCTTGAAGCCATGTTAAATACCGTACGCTGGACTGAGATGACTGGAGCAGTGAACAATGGACACTGCAGTAGAAATTCTTGGGACTGTAATGAACAGGTATGGGGTAGGCCTATGGCTTGGCTGGAGATCTACTCACTACTCAGGACCCTGCTCTGACGGTATGCTGTGCCTGATCCCGTGAATACCGTTGTTTTGAGATGATCGGGTCATTCAGACTCAGTGAACTCAAGAATTTGTTTCTTTTCGAAGACAGACCTAATCGAGATCCAGCGTTTTAAGCAGACGCAGCTAAACTAGATTCACGAGCTAAGAGGTCACGAGTGCATTCGCGCTCAGGAAACATGGACAAAACCATGCCCATCCAGCTGTTGTAATTATATATCCTTCACTGCCTTTTCTTTTTACAAATATCCTTCACTGCTTTTCATCTCCCATCGTTCTCGCTGAAATTAATTTATATGCCGGGCCTTGGGAGAAAAAAGACAATTTTGGATTTTAATCCGTCATCAGGGTATTTATCACGTGCGATGGGAAAAGGTAACTTTACCTTTCTGACTGTAGCCGTGTGCAGGCGATTGAATTTTTCTTATTAAACTTCAGAAACATGATATATAAACATGTTTTGAGACATTCCACAACCGTCGATTTCGGCTAGATTGGGCGGAATTGGACGCCCAATTGATGGTCGTTGGAGGGGGAAGAGAGGCGGCGTGGGGCGGCTCGGAGAGATTGGGATAAATTTCTTTATTTGATTGTTACCTGCGAAAAGATTCTGACCCCTTACTTTTATAGCCCGGCTAGTGGGACTTGTATCTCAAAGCAATCTCTCTAAGGTTTCGATTGGAATACCTTTTACAAGCATATCCTATTTATTTTCCTAATAAGGGTCTCTCTTACAAATAGGATATCCCCTTGCACACCAAAAAAGTTTAAGATAATCCTAGATAATTTTCTCCTTTATTCCCGCATTAATTGCCGAAGAATCCGCGGAAGGAGGGGAGGAGGAGGGCGGCGCGGCTTGCCAGCCCAGGGGAGCAGCGCCCATGCCCCCGGCCCGGGCGGGCCTGTCCTTCCGGGGCCCTATTTCTTGGGTCATGACAACAACAAAAACATGATATGCAATGAGCATGACTGACTTGATCATTAAAGTTATTTGTTGAGTCTTATATTTCTGTTGGGGATAGTTTTTAAAACACATTTCTACATCAGTTCAAATATTTTAGAAATTTCCCATATTTTTTTTCTATATACTCCCTATTTTTTAGAACTAAATATAATCTTTAGAATCTTCTAGAGACATTTTCACAGAATTTTTTTTCTTTGTTCTGAAAACTTATCATCTATTTACATGATTGTTTATTGCCTATTTGAAAATTCAGGTTTGCCTTTTTGGCAATTTGAAACTTCAGGTTTTGCCTATTTCCCTCTTTGTAGCCATTGTTGAATACTTGATGTAGTTATTTACATATATTTTACATATTTCAGGAAACAACAGAACAATGAGCATTTCATAAGTACAAATATTTTAAAAATGATTTAATAAATTTGAATCTCCTCTCAGGATAAGAATTGAATATACTAAGGTAGGTATTAGCTGCAAGCTGCAAAGATGTACTCCCTCTATTCCTTTTTAATTGTCGTTGTTGATGTGCGTACCACAAGTTTGAATCGATTGTGCAAAATGTGTGCAACATTTGTATCTTCAAATAATTTATTAAAAACTAGATTCAAAGATCTTTCCAATGATATTAATTATGTACTATAAATATTAATATTTTAAACATATATTTATTTGAAGTTGTTTATTAGGAAGCACAAGCGATAAATATTTGGGAACGACTAAATCGCAGTAATGTTCGCGAGATAGCTAAATCACCGTCGATCCCCAACAAAGCAAACTTTCCTATCTAGGAAAGATTTTATTCCCGCATTTTTTCCTTTTTTAAAAAAAAGTTTTCTATTTTTAGTAAAAAAAAATGAGTTACACAACTATACATATAACTTTTGTCTATAATAACTTATTCATATACACATCTAACTTATACATTTGACTTATGTGATCTTCAATGTTACAAAATTATGCATATAACTCATACATATAACTTATTACATGAAACACATAACTTATACGCGTTATAAAGTTACCTCTAACTTATATATGTAACTTATTTGCATCAAGGGAACGTATGCTATGGAAACCGGCCTTCAGTATGCAAACTATCAAAACTCCAATCAAGGCCATAAGATCTGGATCCAACGTACATGAAGACATATATATAAGGTTATGTCTAACTTATATATATAGTAAGTTATTAAATGAAATATATAACTTTCACACGTTACAAAGTTACATCCAACTTATACATATAACTTATTACATATAACTTACACATGTTACAAAGTTAAATCTAACTTATACACATAACTTTTATGTGCAACTTTCATAAGTTAATATACATAAATTTGTATTAGAATTTTTTTAAAAAATAAATTTTTGAAATGTATTCGAAAGTGAGATCTAGTTTTGTTCGTTTAGGTCGCATAGAACACACCAATGCAGACGGAATTTAAATGGATAACCATTTAGAAATTATAGCAATTTTTTTAAAAGTATTTTAGTTTTTTTTTCGCTTACATCGGCATTGACATCAGCGCATATGAAAAAAAAAAGAATAAGAAAAGGAAAGAGAGCAGGTATCGGGAGCAGACAACAGCAGAGGGGATCATGTCGACCGCGAGTTAGCGAACTCGTGGTCAACCGCGGAATGGAACTGGGTAAATATTTAGGGACGGAGGCTTACCCACTTAGCTCACATTTAATCATAACCCCTTCTTTTATTTTAATTAGTCATGGATCCGTCAGAAGCTTCCTCGAGTGTTAGAAGGTGCCCGTAGAACACCATCAATTATGGATATAAGCAAGGAATGTTTATGCCTAATTGTCATTGTACGCTGAATGTCAAAGAAGTGACTGTACCAGCCTTTGAAGGAAAACTGAAGATTTTATAGGATGCATCGTGTATCAGAAGTATCCAATGAAATTAACAGGGAAGGGATCAGATAAAGGAAAATGTGGCAAGCTGGTCTGCTGCTGTAGGCCGTCAAGCCTATGATGAGGACCTTCATGGCATCCAGCCATCCAGGAGGGGAATTGCTGTCAGCGGGGTGTTGGAAGCCGCCTGCGATTTTTGCCAATAGATAGAAGATTTTGGCCAGGAAAGGTAAAGAGGAGGGATCCGAGTGCGGCCAAGCTCAGTTCAGGTTTGAAGCGGCCGTCATCTGGTGGAGAGCAAGAAAACCAATTACAAATATATGGGATCAATTGCTGATGCTTTCGATTACAACAGAGGCTTGATAATGTACGGAGGTTCGGATCATTCGGCTTCACGAAATCGTAGATAAGTATACCATTACAGTGGCATTTTTCTTGGATTTATCTTTTCTTGAAGTGTGAATCAACATAAAAACTTTGACAGTAATGTTAACATATATGTTCCTTAATTATCACCATTAAGATTTGCTGTTGCGAGTACCGAAGAAATAGTTGGTGGTATAGATAACGGAGACACAATTGGTTAGGCACAGAACTTTCTCTGTTCTCACCGAGTCCGCACGGACCGCACATGCAGACGTTGACGTCTATCTTTCGGTGACAAATGGCAGATCGAGCAGTTGTGCTCGGTCAGTACGAACGGCGAAGCTCATTCATTCCATCGAGATGCATGCTGCATCCAGAGTTTTGGACTCCGAATCGAGGAACCGAAAGTAAATCTGTATATTGCCTTGCTCTGTTTCTTTACATGGTGTGGCGTGCCGTGACCGTTGAGCGACTGCGAGATTTACAATTACAGCCTGACCCACTCGGTGCCGTCGATGAAGCTCAGCGAGATGAAGGGCTTGGCCTCGTCGTCGGTGAGCTCGTGCGACCACGCCACCCGGCCGGCGTAGCTCGCCCCCGGGCCCGTGCACTTGTACTGCCCGTAGAACACCGTCCTGCAGCAGCAGCAACAAAACACACACGCGAGCATTAGTTATGGGCTCATGACCTGGCCCGAGAGGCCGAGACGCGAGACGAATTCCAATCGACGACGAAAAGTTTCGGCCGTAGCCTTTGGCATTTGGGATACTGACAGGCCTAGCCACATAGGATATGACTGTGCTTTTGCCCGTGCGCCTGTGCCGGCGGGGGGCAGCGGGAATCGAATCCGAAAAAAGCCTCTCCACGATCACAACGAGATCAGGAGCGCGCGGCCACCCGTGCGAACGGATGATTCACCAGAATAGGAATGGAATGGGAGCCGGTGACTGCTGATCACTAGCTGAGCTCTTCTTTTGCTTTCCATACCACAACACAAAGCAGCCAAAGGCATGGAGTCCGGTAGCCCCAGATGGCAATGGCGCAACCAATAGGCACTAGGCAGCATGCGTGAGATGTTTCTGCGGCGATCTCGCGAGCACGCAGAGGATGGGATGGAAGGGGAGAGCGTCAGCGAGAGGCGAGGATGGAGGGACGTACAGCTCGCGGTTTGGGTCGCCCCAGTTGTACCACCCGTTGGGGATGATGATGTTGTCCATGTAGGTGTAGGCGAAGACGACGCGGGAGAAGGTGCCCCAGGCGCGGCCCAGGTAGAGCGCGCCGGACCCCGTCACCCGGCAGTTGACGAAGGAGAACCCGGTGTCCTCCAGCATGCTCTGCCGGTTCTGCGCCGTCAGCGCACCGTAGTCCCGCGCGATCGCGTGCACGTGGCAGTCCTGCACCAACAACAGCATCCATGATCCAACCGTCAATCTTTGTTCCAGCTTACTGTATACTATAGCATAGTAGTAGTGTACTGTATGATTCGTGCACGGATCATGATTGTACTTTGTACATAGCCACGTAGGTCGGTGCTGAACAGTTTGCAGTGTGCGCTGACAAAGTTTGGTAGGACCGGCGCATCTGCGCCGTGCCCGTGATGCAGCTTGCGGCATCAGATGCTGCAGCACGTCGCTGTCGTGCTGCCGCGATGCCGCGGCCGCCCGTGTGTAGCGTACTCCCTCCGTTAGCGTCACCCCTGGTTGCACCATCTTATTCGATACCCTTATTCAAAATTTTTGCACCGACTTATTTTATTAATGAAGATACTTGAATATTGATTATTTTATTTTATAATTTACATAAATATTTTAAATAAGACGGATGGTTAAAGATGAAGTTAAAAAGCCTCAAAAACGTCGAACTCCATAGGACACCATAGTACAGAGGGAGTAGCGCCGCCGGACCCGTCGCCAGGTCATGGGGCGCAGCGCACGCAACCGCGCAAGCGGACACCGGCAAGAGGCCGCGGGCAGGAGAAGTGCTTGATGACCGCTTGACGATGGCGTCTGCCGCCACGAAACAAAAGCTCTGTTTGCCAGTAGAGTATTTGTCGGGCCAATGGCGCACACATGGACCCAAATAATGGCCCGCTCGGCGAGCTCGTGTTACCGCGGTCCGGCCGAGGTTCACACTTTCTCAGAGGCCCTGCGGCCATCTTGGTGGTGTTTGGTGTGTTGACTGTTGAGTCGTTGGCACTTTGATCCATTGACCGGTGGCCACGTTAGGGAAGTCACAAATATGTAGCGGTGTAGCCCTGTGCTTTTTTTGGGTTAAAAATAGATGGGAGTTCACTAGTCACAAGCTCAGGACTTGTACGCTCTTATCTAGTCATCAGTACTCTCAACCCATGTGTCAAGGCGCACGGAAAAGGCTCTAATCAAACTAGGCCGTGACTGCAGTGCTACTTCCAGCCTTTGCGGGTACGTTTCGGTCAGGTCGCCGGCCAGGCACCTCGGGCGACTGAAAACGGATCACTGGGAACGCTTTCTAGCTAGGCAACGAAACGGCTCCTGAATGCGCACCGGAAGTCTCGGATCACTGGCAGTTATAAACACCGTCTATCCTTTTCAAGATCGTCTGAACAGAATCTATCTATTTTTGTTTTCGTGGAACAGAAGGCTTCCAAACAAAAGCGGGAAATTTGTAAGCTTCGCACTAGCATGCTCTGTTTTGGAGATGGAGCCTCTGCTTTGAGTTTTATAACATCCTGCTGAAACAACTGGTTCCCACAAAGATTGCCGAGGAAGAGAAACGGAGGCGTTTGTGCGTACCTCGTACAGCGACAGCGCGTTGCCGAAGATGAAGTCCACGGACCCTTCGATGTAGCACTCCTTGTAGTAGTGGCGGCCCGAGTGGTCATACAGCGTGTCCTGCGCGCCCAGGAACCTGCACCCCACGAACGCCGCGTTGTCCGCCGACACCCGCAGCGCCACCGCCTGCTTCCCCGTCGCCCCCGGCTTCGGCACCGGCGACGTGTTCTGGTGTCCCGTCCAATGCCAGAGACTTCAGTTGAGCAAACCAAGCTACTCTACGTAGCAGGGTAACGGGTGGCAGTTGCGTAACGTACCTTGAACGTGATGTTCCTTGCGAGGAAGTACTGCGCGTTCACGGCGAACGTCGCGGAGTTGAACGTGCCGAGCGGCCGTCCCTTGGGCCCCGTCGGCGAGTCCGCGGTGTCACCCCACTGCACGATCGTGCTGTCCGCGCCGGCGCCCTCCAGCGTGATGAACGCGCGCATCGCCGAGATGCTCACCTTCTCCCCTGCGACACGGTCATCGCCGGGGTGTCACCCACTCACACCTAGTAGTCGTAGCGAAGCAAGCGCAATAAGGTCGGGGACACCAGCGGCGGCGTACGTACGTGTAGGTGCCGGCGTTGACCCTGATGACGACGCGGACGAGGTTGATGACCGGGAGCGAGTCGATGGCGGCCTGGATGGTCGTGAAGTCTCCCAACGCCGGGTTCTTGTCGACGACGAGCGAGTAGGAGGGGAACGCGCGGGCGAGCGCGTGCTGGAACGTGCTGTGCCGGAGGCCGCCGATGTAGCGCACCCACTCCATGAACTGCCGCTCGATCATCTCGGCGCGCGTCGCGTTCACCGGGAACGGCGGCTGCGGATCCCCGCGCCGGCGCCGCGCCCAGGCCGCAGCCCCCGCGAGTGCCCGGCCACTCCGCACGTCGACGTCGGCGCGAGGAGCACGATGGCCGCCATGGCAATGCAGGCCAAGAATCGTGCTCGTCGCATGCCCATTCCGCCGGTGCCGCGACGGCAACGCCGCCGCGCCGTACTGCGGCGAGCGGGGAAGGTGGAGGGAGGTGTCACGAGGTGGTGGGGTGGGGGAGGCGGAGAGGATGAGGGGAGAATTTAAGGAAGAAAGGAGCTCGATCACGGGCAAGAAGAGAACAGAAAGGGAATGGAGGAGTCGCCACGGTTCACGAGCTGCGAAGTGCGTTTGGTACGCTGGCTGGCTGGTGTGGCCCCTGGCGCGTGGCGCCGCCCACCGCCCAACGCTGCAGAACGCCCGCCGTATGCATGTGTTCGTCGCTGTTCTCGTGCGGTCGAGCCCTTGGCGTCTTTAGCCGAGCCCGGCCTTCCAGGTGATGGCGACTTCTGCGCGCAGAGCTAGTCAGCGCACGAGAATTTTAGCTCGCTGACGACAGGAATTTTCTTGAGGGGAGCAGATAAAGGAGGTTCCCTTTGCGATTTGGTGCGTGCTCGTGATTCATTCTTTTCTTGTTTGTCATTTTCTGCCCTATTTTGTTTGTGTTAGTAGGTGGGATGCTTCTATTCATTTCCTTATATTGTATTTTTGTGAAGTTTGGTTGAACCGTACATGCTTGGATAGGGGTACAATGAATGTGTGCTGCACCACATTGTAATTTTTGCTTCTCATTCTGTTCGGGTTTCAACTTTTTATTACACCCCCGTTCAAAATTATAAGTCGACTTGACTATTTTGGCTACCCATTTAGTTATATATTTAAATACGATAAGATGTCTAGATACACAACTAAATGAATGAATCAAAAAATTCAAAGCGACTTATAATTTAGAAAAGGAAGGAGTACCCTCCGTATAAGAAAAAAAGTAGTTTAGAACAGGTCTCCAAAGTACAACTGTAACTTCTTTTTTGCTATAAAAATATTTAATAAAAAGTTAAAAATGTATATTTAATGAAAAGTTACAAATGTATATTTTTATGAAAGTATTTTTCAAGATAAAATTTTTACATTTTTAAATTTAACGACTTAAAAGTTATTCATGATTTATATTTCTAATGTTTAACCAAAATCTTGTCCATAAACGACTTCTTTTTCTTATACGAAGGGAGTAATAAAAATGCTTACCGTTTCACTGTCTTAGGAAATGTGTGATCTCATCACTCATTTTTCATATTAAGTGATTTCTCACGCGTTGCTGCTAAATTTAAAATGATTTTAAATGATGTCTATATGAAGAATGGAACAATAAAAAACATCCCAGTTTAAGTTTATGGTACATTGATTGAACCATCATATTCAATTGTAGTGCCACTCACCATTGTTTAAGTTTATGGCATGAGTTTGGCTACACAACCATAATTTCAATATTCTCTTAGTGAAGTGGGATTCTCCTAGTGTTTTAGAATTTAAAATTAGTATAAATCTTTCTACCAAATCCCTCCGAGTGATCTAGCGATTGTGTTTTACCACTACTTAAAAAAACACTAGGATAAGCCCACTATTTTGGTAGTGCTATAACTATATTTCCTATGGTGAAACTAGTCTATTTGACTACCTTGGTTCAAGTCGTCTTGCTTGATACGGGTGCTTGTATTTTTTGAATTTGTTTTAGGATGTAACATTTTTTTTTTTCTAGGATAGGCGATTTTTAGGGTGCTTTTTTTTTTTTTTTTGAATTTGTTTCATGATGTAAATTGCACCCCAGGTTAGGCCGTGTTGTTGTCTGGCCGACCCCGCAGCGCCACCGAATTTGTTCCCGCCGCCATTTTTTTTCAGGTTAGGCGATTTGTCGATGTCCCGCCCAATGTAGTTAGAGTTTGAATTTGTTTCATGATGTAAATTGTTTTTTTCTAGGATAGGCGATTTGTTGGATGTTGTATGTTTTTTTTGAATTTGTTTCAGGATGAAACATTGCTTTTTTTTCAGGATAGGCGATTTGTTGGATGCTTGTATGTTTTTTTTCTGAATTTGTTTCAGGATGAAACATTGTTTTTTTTTTCAGGATAGGCGATTTGTCTGTCAACAATAAGACGTCTGTAGTTATCACTCTCAAAATCTGTCGGTTCGATCAATTCTCAGCCTTTAAAAGGTGATCAAAGATATAGGATATGTGTGCACACGTGATTTATAAGGTTGCACTAAATTTTTAAACTCTGCGTCTCTTGCCAAACTTCACCTTTTTTTTTCAAACCACGGTACAAAAATCACTCCATATGCCTAGCTAAGATTTTCTTCTTTAGCTAAATTAGATTTGATAACTTTATAATTTGAAGCGCAATAAACTCTATTCCACCCTCTGCAAGAGTTTTGCACCCAACTATATATCCATTATTTCAGATTCAGGCTTCGGCTGACTAAAGACTCAAAAAACAAACTCAAACTTAATGGCCTATAAGAAGACAAACTACCCATTCTTAGTACAGTGAAGATCTCCAATACCTTGTTCTCTAGCAAACGATAGAAACTTTTATGCTAACAAATTTCCATAAATAAGTTTATAAAAAACAATTGTCCACGGTAAATTTCCTTGAAAACCAAAATTATACCGATAAAGAAAGGACGGAGCAAATAATGATGGAGTCAAGGGTACGGCACTGACTATGTTCACCCACACCACACGAGGAAGTTTGGACAACCCAAGCCGATTCCACGACTCCATGCACCGTTCAAAGTCTTCATAAACATGTCCCTTTTTCATGCATGGTCGATCACTCTATCTACAACAGATTCTGCATGAATCAAAGAAAATTCTAGTCAGATGACGGTTGACGGATGTACACATGCAGAATTGCAAATGCTAAGCAGCTCCCTCTTCGAGGCACGAGGCAGTGTCTACTTCCTTGCTGTCTGATCCTCGCCACACTTGTAATGCGTCCAGCTCGCCGATCTGTCACGCCCTGTTTCTCCTGCCCCTACTCTACCCGTGACCGCGACTCCGTGATGAGCCCAGCGGCCTCAACGTCGGCTACGGGCTGGCTGAACACCGAAATGTCGCGGTCTGCGGGGGAACCGCAGGGCGCAGGCAGGGCGGCGCGCGGTCAGGCCTGCTTTTTTTCAGCGGCGCCGCGCCGCTGCTCCTACGGCTGCTTTTGCGATCACGTCCGCGCGGTAGCTGCCAAGCGCGGGGCTGGTTGGTTTTACAGGTTGCGCGCGCCGCCGAGGCCTAGGACAAGAGGACGGAGGCGACGTGTCCGTGACTCCGTGCCCAGTCTCGCCGCGTGTGGTTTTCTACTCGTGCTACATTTCTCTAGGCTAGGTGCTCGAACCTTGCCGTCTCAATTCGCTATGGACAGACATCCTAGTCGCGCACATATTGATGGCTGGCAGTGGCATGCTTGGCTGTGTTCCAGCTCCGATTTGCACTCCACTTCCGGTTCTTCGTCCACCAACCGTACCTGAAGGTTAATGGAGGTCCGTTTTATTGGCCACCAACAACATTTCTTCACGTTCCCGTACTTCCTCTGCGTTGGTAGTGCATAATGGAGCATGGTCTCTTTGTTTTTTCCTTTTCTTTTTCAAGCAGGCACTGACTAACTCCATCTTCACTTACTATATTTTTCTCTCGCATATGGCGTGTACCTATGTGACTTTAGGAGCCGCCAGGACCGTCTCCGTCCATTCGTGTGAGGCAGTGGGCCTTCTCACCAGCCACGAGTTTGTGGTGATGGTGACGGCTGCTCGTACAACATCAGAATCGGAGGATCACCGCGGTCGGCGGTCCACTAGAGCAAAAGGGTCGCTATAGATCACCCAGCTTGGCAGCCTGCGTGTGCAATCACTCCTGTTCCAGTACGGTGTACGTACGGGCCTAGAATAGAAGCGAGCGACCAGTAGTGGATTCGGTGGCTGCCGATCGCCCGGTCGCTCGCATGCTTTCTCGCGTCATCAATCGAGATCAGCCGATGCAGCGATGATCATTAGCGTAATCAAAGCCGCCGGCCGGGGTACTGTACGTCGTCATGCACCGACCTCTTGTCAGTTTGCGGCGCTGCGGTCATGCATTAAGCACTACTAGATGGTGGCAGGGGGCATCATCACCATGGCGGCATGACGATCAAGTTTGCAAGCAATTCAGTGTAAACGTCAGTCGGTTGCATTTTAAAATCGCGTTCCGTGCAGGGAAAGCCCTGAAACCGATGGCTCCGTCTCGCAAAAGAAAGCGCCTGCGCGGGTGAATTCTTTGCCTAGCTGCTATCACAGGAGCGAATTCAGTGAAGAAAGATGTGTTAAACAAACATTGTAACGTGTCATATATTGTAACATGTCACGCAAGTGTGCCACGTCATTAGACCTGGTAGCGTCCATGAGTAAAGATATGCATTCGGTTGAGATCTAGATAGGTTGTTAGGATTCAGGTTGTTGTGATCATCATTATCTTCTCAACCGAATGTCTTGTACGTACTCTAAGTCATGTACTAGTATATAAATGAATCAACATGGAAACCTTGAGTAAGTCAAGATAGGGCAGCTGCGATTGTTGTAGTCTTTACATGGTATCCGAGCCACTCTTCCACAAATAAGTTAGCCATGGCGTCATCTTCATCGACGAATCATTCCAGCCATTCCCCCTTCGGCCCTCCTATCTCTGAAAAACTCAATCGTGACAACTTTCTCCTATGGGAAGCCCAAATCATGCCGGGCATCAGGGCGGCACAGTTCGAGGGATACCTAGATGGATCCAAGCCTGTCCCTGCCAAGACCCTTGAGGCGACCAAGGATGACAAGAAGGTTGTCATCATCAATCCGAGTACGAGAAGTGGATCAAGGAGGACCAACAGCCTACTTGCTCATCCGAACAACTCTCTCTCGAGGGAAGTTCTTGGGCGGTGTGGTCAGCAATAAGACTTCGGTGGGCGTTTGGGGTGTGCCGATGGAATCGTTCTGTGCACAATCTCAGCGCGTGTCACCAATCTTCGGATGCAACTTGCAACTTGCAAGAAGGGCGGGCAGACCGCCACCGCTGCATTCGCGAAGATCAAGAGTCTCGGCGACGAGCTCTCCCCGGCGTAGAAGGCCAGTCCTAGAAGAGGAACCGGTAACTTTCATCCTTGCCGAAGTTGGACTTTGATTATAACCCGCCGTGTCGTCGGTCTTTGGGCGCACAGCTCCCATCTCGGGCGAGCGACCAGACGCCACCGGTGGCCTATGAAGCGCGACTCCAGATGCTGCAAGACAACTACAACGGCAACGGTGGCCAGAACTCGGCTGTCAACAACGCCTCACGAGCACGTGGAGGCCCCCGTGGTCGTGGCCGTGGAGGCTTTGGTCGCGGCTTTGGAGGACGAGGCAAGCCATCGTCGCCCGTAAGAACGGTGGCCCGGCGGCGAAAAGCCGGCCCGCGTGTGTGCAAGAAAAAGGGTCATGAAGCGGATGTCTGCTGGCACCGTTTCGAAGAAGATTATCAGCCCTACACCAAGAACGCCGGGGTGGTGAACTACGGCGTCGACACTAATTGGTATGCCGATAGCGGGGCAACCGATCACATCACCTCCGAGCTTGAGAAGCTCACGGTCTGCGACAAGTACAGGGGATCGGATCAGGTCCACACTGCCAGCGGCTCAGGTATGAGGATTAGCAACATTGGTCATGCAACCTTACATACCCCAAACAAAATTCTTCATCTACAAAACATTCTTCATGTCCCTAGCGCAAATAAAAGCCTTGCTTCGCTCATCGCCTTACTTCGATAACGATGCTTATGTTGAGTTTCATCCCAATTATTTTCTTATCAAGGATCGGGCCACGAAGAAAATTCTCCATCACGGCAAGTGTGAGGGTGGCCTTTATCCCTTGAAGGCACATGAAGTAGGAGCACGCGTCATAAGCAAGTTTGTGTCATGAGTCACCATCCACTTGGTGGTGGCATAGTCGTTGGGTCATGCTTCCTTCCCAAAAGAGTTGAGAAGGTTATCAAAAACAATTTACTTCCTTGCGTGTTTGATCGTGACAATGAGTCGGTTCGTGACTCTTGCCAAAGAGCAAAAAGTCACCAATTTCCCTTTTCTAGCTCGGAGAATAAAAGTGGTGCTCCTCTTGATTTAATTCATTCAGATGTCCGGGGTCCGCTCGTGTGTCGGTAGGGAAATCATACCTACTATGTGTCTTTTATAGATGACTATAGTCGATACACATGGATCTATCTTCTTAAACACAAATCGAGGTGTTTCAAATCTTTAAGAACTTCCGTAATCTTGTTGAAAGAAAATTTGATAGGAAAATAATTCATATGCAAAACCGATGGGGAGGCGAGTATGAAAAAGTTGAACTTGTTCTTTCAACGCTTGGGTATTTCACATCGTGTCTCTTGTCCTCATACTCACCAACAGAATGGCCGTCTTTGAGAGAAAGCATCGTCATATCGTTGAAGTAGGACTATCTTTACTAGCACAGTCATCCATGCCGCTCAAATTTTGGGACCAAGCGTTCCTTACTACAACCTATATCATCAATATTCTTCCATCTCGAGTTATAGGAAATAAAACTCTGTTGAGTTGTTGCTAAAGGAAAAACCCAACTACACATCTCTTCGAGTCTTTGGTGCGCCTGTTGGCCTAATCTCCGGCCCTATAACACCAGAAAATTAGCCTTCCGCTCCACACAATGTGTTTTCCTAGGCTACAGTGCGCTTCACAAAGGTTTCAAGTGTCTAGAACCAAAAACTGGTCGAATCTATCTTTCTCGAGATGTCGTGGTTTGATGAAAACGTTTTTCCATTTGCATCTTTACATCCCAATGTTGGGGCACGGTTGCGTAGTGAGGTCTCACTTCTTCCGTAAAATCTCGACCTTCTTTGTCCCCGGGGATGTAGGTTGTACTCGACCTTTGTCGCGTTACTAACCCAATTGCATTGCAAGATGGTGAGTATGTGCAGGAAACAGGAGACATCCAGGAGATACATGTGATAACAGATCCAGATGCTACGGATCAGTCGGCCGCAGAAAATCAAGGCACCGATCCCGGAGGGGATTCACCCTCGGCGCCGTGTCGGGCAACGACAGATCCACGCACGAGGTTGTTCGCCCCTCCCGGTTCACCGTGGGGGGGGGGCAATATCAGCATCGGGTGGAGCTCCATCCATCCGGGGGGACCAGGATCTTCTGCGCAGAACTCTGGATCGGGTGTGGTCACTGAAGATGAAGCCCTTACACCGGAGCCGAGTCCCATGCGACCTCATACCAGACTTCAGAGCGGCATAGTTAAACCAAAGGTATACACTGATGGCACAGTACGGTATGCTAATGTGTGTGTTTCTGATGAGCCTAGATCAGTTGATGAAGCTATGAAATCGGCTGATTGGAAAAGAGCTATGCAAGATGAGTATGATGCACTTCATCGGCAAGGTACATGGACACTTGTTCCACGCTCTAAGAATATGAATCTCATTGACTCTAAATGGGTGTTCAAGCTTAAGAGGCGAGCTGATGGACAGATTGATCGTTATAAAGCGAGATTAGTTGCAAAAGGATTCAAGCAAAGGTATGGTATTGACTACAAAGAGACTTTTAGTCCTGTGGTCAAAATTGCTACTGTGAGATTAGTTCTGTCATTGGCAGTAACGAGAGGATGGTGCCTAAGGCAACTAGATGTTCAGAATGCGTTTCTTCATGGCGTCCTGGAAGAGGAAGTATACATGAAACAACTGGAGGGTTTTGAAAACTCTAAGTATCCTTCTTTTGTGTGTAAACTCAAGAAGGCTATTTATGGCTTGAAGCAAGCGCCAAGAGCCTGGCATGACAAGCTCAGTGCAAAACTTATCAGTTTGGGTTTTGTTCCATCAAAGTCGACGCTTCTCTTTTTATATATCGAAGAAGAGGCATAGAAATATACATGTTAATTTATGTTGATGATATTATTGTCACTAGCTCATCACCGGATGCAATAAAGGTACTTTTGGGGCTCTCAAGACAGATTTTGCATTGAAAGATCTAGGGACTTGCATTATTTCCTGGGAATTGAGGTTGAGAGGAAGTCGAATGGTGATCCGTTATTGACCCAAAGAAAATATTCCAAGGACATCTTGTCAAGAGTTGGCATGACAAATTGCAAGCTAGTCACAACTCCGATGCCCGCAATGGAGAAGATGTCACAAGATGACGGTGATCCACTTGGTTCGGGGTTGACAAGTACAAGATACGAAGTGTTGTTGGTGCTTTTGCAATATATCACCCCTTACGAGACCGACCTGGCCTTCTCGGTAAACAGGGTTTGTCAAGATCTTCATGCACCAACTACAGTCCATTGGTCACCGTTAAACGAATCATCGATACTTGAAGTTCTTTAAAAAACACGGGATTATCGATTTGTAGGAATTCGGCCAAATCATCATCAATGGTTTCTCGGATGCCGATTGGGCGGGATCCAAAGATGACCGTCGGTCCACTGGAGGGTTTGTGGTGTACCTAGGATCGAATGTGATCTCTTGAGTGCAAAGAAGCAGCCAACAGTTTCAGGTCTAGCATCGCGTAATATAAGTCAATGGCCAACACTACCGCTGAAATGATGTGGGTTGAGCAACTACTCGGTGAGTTAGGTATAAGATTAAAGGTAAGACCTCGTGATTTGGTGTGATAATCTAGAGCAACATATTTGGCTGCAAATCCTGTGTTCCATGCTAGAGCAAAGCATATAGAAATTGATTTTCATTTTGTAAGAGAAAGAGTAACAAGAAAACAGCTGGATGTCCGGTTCATATCTACCGAAGACCAAGTGGCTGATGGCTTCACCAAAGCTTTGCCTCGACATAAGTTTGAAGAATTTAGAAACAATCTAAACCTTATAGAGAAGACAGGTATAGATTGAGAGGGGATGTTAAACAAACATTGTAACGTGTCATATATTGTAACATGTCACGCAAGTGTGCCACGGCATTAGACCTGGTAGCGTGCATGAGTAAAGATATGCATTCGGTTGAGATCTAGATAGGTTGTTAGGATTCAGGTTGTTGTGATCATCATTATCTTCTCAACCGAATGTCTTGTACTCTAAGTCATGTACTAGTATATAAATGAATCAACATGGAAACGCAGAGTAAGTCAAGATAGGCAGCTGCGATTGCTGTAGTCTTTACAAGATGTAGTAGTCAACAGTGCGACTTGTGAAATCTGTCTTCCTTCTAACGAGACCCCGCACATATCATCTTTGGTTGTGCAACTGCGGGTAGTTAATGGAATGCAATTGGCATCACAACAGCACCGGACTAGCAAATTTAGATACTTATGAACCTTTAATCAACATCCGAGCAACGTCGTAGCTAGGTAATTTGGGACCTCCATACTTCTATGTTGTTGGCACATCTGAAAATTGTGCAATAATGCTGTTGTAGGGAGCAAGTCTCCCAAGTGTAGACAAGGACTGCAGGCTGCAGCAAACTTTTAGTTAACGCCATGTAGAACCGAAATAAAATGTAAAAGCGCTCCATGCAAAATGTATTTCAACTACAGGTCTTTTGAGGCCGCCGATCTGAATGAATGTTTGGGATCATATCTCCTTTTGTCGACATAAAAAAACATGGCTCCAACGAATCGTGCGTGAATGAATGGGTGAGTTGAGTGTTCAGTTCTGATCTTTTCTGTTGCTTCCTTTTACAGTTTTTACCTTTTTATTTACATTTTCCAGCCCCCATACTTTTTTTTTTAGAGAAAATTATTATGTATTCATCTTTTAGTAGCTCTACTCACTTGTCGCGCCAAACTTTATGACGCGTAACGTTTGGATCATGTGGCCTCATGTTTAGATCAATCATCTCATTGAATAGGGCCATAGGCCGTTGTATCCAAACTACGGGCTACGGCTTTTTGTCTCCCTTGACTCCTGTTGTATACTAGTGATTTGCGCGCCCATGCGCGCAAGCCATGACCGTGTAATCATGGTATAATAATATAATACGAATTGCACATACTATTAAAGGAGGATATCTATCCACACTTAGGCCAACGATATAAATATGGCAACACGCCCACCGAAGTAAAGCTTGAATACCGGGTTACCTCAAATATTTCAAAATTTTCAGACAATACAGCTCGGTGCTCAAATAGATGTTGAGGCAGGATAGGAAACATATAATTAAATGAACAAAATTGACCACGCAAAGGCTACGTTCCAGACGTGAACCAGGTGATCGATATGTACGCATAAAGTGGCGAGGCCGAGGGGCGTAACAAGGAAACATACAACCATGCATAATAGATCATGCATGTGTACATTCTCGAGTCTGTCATAATCATTGAATGGGCCATATTTTTTCCAAAGACACATAATATCGTAGCGAAGTCTCTATGACTAACTTGCAGATCATCCGCCAAATGTGGTGCCAGCAACATTAATGCACCAAATGCCGACTAAACTAAGGAGTTCTTCATGCCTTTTTCCCGAGAATCCTTTGTGTGTCACTGTGTGTCTATATCAAGAATAGAAGCATAGGGTGATGCAGCTGCGGTCGTGGACTGCCTCTGCACCTACAGGAAAGGCAAATAGGTGGTCCTGTTAGTAAGCTGTGACCAATGAAGTTGATTAATACAAAATAGTGCCAACCCAATGATCATTAAAGTGACCCCGTTAGTAAGTCGCAAAAGTGGTAAAAATTATTGACAAAAAGGATGACAATACTGAAATGCTAAAGAGGCATAAGTATTATTAAATTGTTGTAAACTAAACCGAAGAAACATGAGTGCACGCTAGACGTAGATGTAATCAAACATCATATTGGAGTGAATCATGTAAGCAGCGGATGAACATGGGAGCAGTTAAGTATACCTATAATCTAAATCTATTTGATATATATTTCTGTTAAATCTAAAAAATATGGTAGCCCCTTCCGTAATCCATATGCATCATTCATCGGGTACACCCACCACAGCAGGGGAGACAATTATTACCTATATATTGAACTCATTGAGTGTCAAGAGATCCTATCAACAAAGTGCCACATGTTAAATTGTGGAAAGACATTTGATAGTATTGAAACGCCGGATACAATTTGAAAATTGTTTAACAAACTTTTAGTTGTGAATTGGTAGAAAGTCTTTGAAAAACTCCACGCTGCGCATCATAGTTTTGTGTTCAAATTATAGATATAGTATCAATGATTAAGCGTAATGATATTGAGTGACAAGCTAAATGAACATTTTATATATTGACAAGGGTATGGTAACTTACGGCAGTGAGCATTGGAGATGATAGCAAAAAAGCAATTCCTTTCAAAAATTAGAATATGCTTTGTATAACAATACACAAGGTAACAACAAAGATCAACTCACCTACAGATCATGTCCATGCACATAGGTATTCCTACAACAACAATTTAAAATTAGTTGTGCAATAAGCCAATTTAGGAAATGGTCGAAAGGCAGATCATAGTTAGCAAAGCAAAAGGCTGAAAGGATTTGTTGAAATTAACACATAAGTGGAATGGCCAATTGGCCATCTAACGTAGATGTGCAAACATCCTCTTACTACCAGCAGAGTCCATATTTAGAAAATGGCCGAGCTCCCTTTTCTAGCCTCAGACTCACAAAGGTGTATGCTGCACACAACAACCCGGCAAGCCTCACCTTCACCTTGTATAGACATTGCAAGAAAATTAAGGCTAGAAAAAGAAAGGAAATTTCATAAAAAAGTCATGCACGTTTATGGAACAAAGAATCTCATCACGAGCTAGCAAATGTCACACCGCCACCTGCCAATACCGGTGCAATTGCAGATAAGCAGGAGGGGATCGGCACAAAGACAACCGCCAGTCCACTACTGCTTCGGTACATAGTGTCATCCAGACCGAAGCTCCTAGAAAAGACAACAATTCAGCAAGGATTTTGATAGAGAATCGATGTAGGATTAGCAACCTTCTCGACATGCTTTCTTTTTCTTTTATTATAGAAAAATGGCAGTCTTATAGGAGCCAAAGTATTATTCAATATCGAACCAAAGTATTAATGCTATTATTATAATAGCTCTGAAAGAACCGAGATACACATTAAATAGGGAGCATTTTTAGTCTCTTGCTTAACAAACATGAAAGAAATTGGCAACATTGAGTGAAATTTAATTGGTATTTTAAAACAGCAAACCATGTATTTGTTTAAAAAAGTAGGTGAAGCCACACAAATAAACGCAAAGTACTATTCTATTGATCCATGTAGTGGCCACAGCCTTACAAGAATACAAAGATTGGCATCTTGAAAGCCACAAACTGAAATTATACTCGTGGTACCATCCTATTGATTTGCATGATAGCTAATCAGCAACAAATATATATATATACACACACACATGAGGTTTAGTAACTATGCTTATGTTTTTTTTTTTGTAATAGAAAATAGCTAAAAGTTCTTTGTCGCCAACTCGAAGTGCATGGTTAATTGTCAATTCTAGAATAAAGCAAGTCAAAGATACAACCGAGATACATTGTTTTAGTCCGTCTGTCGTACAAGCATAGATACCGTAAATATTAGGAGACATGTATCTTACCAGAACTATCAAAGAACAACTATACACGCATGTAAGTTTTTTCCCTCTTACCGTGTATCTTACCAGAACTATCAAAGGGGAATTATCCTCAAGACGGCTGAACACGCATGCTTCTATAATCATAGTCACATGTAAATTTTTCCTTATGGTCCATGCCTTCGATTCAATAAAGAGGAAGAAAAGTCATCTAGCTATTACCTCCTAACCCGCAAAATTAAAACCAAGATTACATTTCTCTGGTGTACCTAAACTTGATTGAAGGACCAATGGTAAATGGGAGGCATTTTAGTAACATAAACAAGCTGAACGTTATCTACATGGTTAGAAGACGTGGAGAGAGAGAGAGAGAGGAGAAGGGTTGCTTAATAAATTGTCATTTATATCATCGCCCAAGCACCGATCTAGAAATCTAGTATATAATTCTCCACTAATTTTTTATACAAATTATTTATAGTTGCAATACTTTTTAATCGACTTGAAGTTTACTGAATAATTATCGCAAAGTCGTCACTTAATTTTTATGTTTTGAATTGTCGAACAACCGCTGAAATCGAAACACTAAATTGCCGTTGTTCGCAAAACTAAGAGAAAATGATGAAGAGACAAAAACGCGAAGCTAAATAAAGAAAATTTTAATGAAAAAACACAACTTGAGATCAAAGGATTGGGTTAAACCGAACAAGATCCTTCTAAGCCCGACTAAACTACATATGACTCAAGCAACTTGTTGCTCCTCCGAACCGAACCAATGCAGTTACGCCATTATATTGCTTGCACGACTCCTACCGAAAAAAAAAAATGCAGGAAAAGATCGCATAGAGGGCTTCTCAAAATTGCACACAAGGAACCAAATCAAAACTGAGTTAGAAAAAGGTTGCAACATCTGTAGACATGAATGGCTAATGGACCCCGCCCCAATAACCAATCATGCGATGATTAAATTGCAGAGCACCTAAAACTACTGATGCCCCGTGGGATTTGAGCTAAGATATTTGTACATATGACTTTTGGTGCTTCACAAAAAAAGAAACTAATATGGTTTTTGTGCTCAATCGCTGGCAAGCAACAAAGGCAAAAGAACAAAGTGATTTAACATACATTAGAACCAATGCGAGAGACATTCCATTCCCGCCACGCCTCCCCGAACAAGGATGTTGAAAGACATATCAAAGAGAAGAGTCTCAAGATCGACTCAATCCTTGTTTCTAATCACATCCAGTTCCTATACTTAAAGATGTGTGAAAAAAAAAATCACATCTAGTTCCAACCTATGAGTACTACTCAAACATGTCTAAAAAAATGATCTAAGCCTTTTCTTTATTCAAGACGGGCAGGTTGTAAAAGCTATCCCTCGTAAGAAAAATTTAATGAGAGCAAATAAAGTGTCCAAATACTGTCATGTCGACTTCAAACTAAATAGAATAAAATGGTAATCATCAATGAGAACTAAATGTATGTAAGAATTAATTGCTAACATTAGTGTCTCACTATCCCTACAACTATAATGAAAACTATGAATAAGATGTGGTACTGTAATTAACAATAGAAACCCTACCATGTTGCCAAGTCGTGTGTCTGAATTATCACATACATATGTGTGTCCAGATAAGAATAGGATATATCAGTAGTAGTAGCTAGAATTCCTCAAGCAGATAATAGCAAACTCACTTCTTGGAATGTCTTTCAAGTGCACCCTCTGCTATATTATTCAAAGAAATATTCCATAAACTTAAGTCAAATGGAGTGTGCCACACGAACAAAGAAATGTAAAATTGTTCAAAGAAAAGAAAAATTCCACTCACTGTAATGCATCGCAATTCACGACACACCCTAAGCTAGTGTTTCATATCCCTCTAAGTGTGCGTTGTCGGGTGATAAAATTCCAAAGGCATATTCATCTTCGATTTAAATTTCAGTGATGTTAATGTAAAACCAACAATCTTGCTACAACATTTTTTTTTTCATACAAATCCTGCTGAACTAAGCATATCCATGATCTCGTTCTTTGTAACCTGCAATTAACATCCACACAATTGGCTTATCTGCTTTGGAGAAAGAAAAAGAAATTGGAACATCGACCAGTTAACGAAGCACCTTTGTCAGGTATCTAACAATGGCTTTCCATTTTCTGATCTGTGAAACCTAAATAGAAAGAAAATAAGAACTTTTTGTTAGTCTTATACAAATGATTGAGCACCCAGAGAGAAGCCAAGGTATGATGTACGGTCGCCGAGAAGATGGATCGACTATCGGAGAGGCTTCGGATCGCAAGATGAAGCAAATCAAAGAGTACTTATAACAAACCAATCAAAGAATACCCGTACTGCTCCCACCGCCGGGTGCCGGGTCGGCGGCCGCGCGCGGGCGGTGCCGGGCCGCGGTGGTCTACGGACGCTCACACTCCTCGCACAGCCTATCCAGCTTGGTCGCCACGCCTTCTTCCGCCGGGCCGGACTCGTCGGCCGATGTGGTTCCGACGATGGTGGCCGGATGCTCCATGCCGCCCCCGCAAATGGGGAAATTAAGATGCGTATTCCCTTTGAAATCAAATCTACTATGACACAAACAT
>JADLZK010007931.1:0-46433 GCA_015847255.1 Hyparrhenia diplandra
CAGCCCATCTCGCCCTCGCCCATTCCGCACTCACATTTCCTCCGTAAAGCATCCACAGCCGAATAGCCTTTCCGCCGCTGCAACACATCTCAACTAACCAGCCACAAGCTAAGGCCGCTTCCGCCGCCTACGCCACAGGTCCCAAGTACCTTGGAGGTTGCCAATGCGCTTAGCAGCCCACCGCAAGTCCCTCGTCACAACATCTTGGTGACTAGCCACAGGCCGGGTTTTTGTGGTGGAGTTCAAGCTAGCGCCGGAAAGGTCGTGCGGGATGGAGGACACGGCGCCCATGGGTCGGGTCGCCCCATCGGTCGCTCCCCATCATGTGGGCGGAGGAGGAGATCGCCTCCACCACGCCGATCGAGGAGTGGGAACGACGCCGCTCGCGGGCCACCGATGTGCCAAAATATTCGGCCGTGTCACCGGAACTCCATCAAGCTAGCCCCTCCGGATGATGGCGGCAAAGAGACCCACCGTTCTGAATCCTTGGTGCACGAGAAGCCATCGCCAGCCGCGAGATTGGGCACAAGGAGATGGACCGGGGGGACGAGGTTGAGTTTCCCGATCCGGCTACAACCTCGAGGAGGACAGCCGTGAAGCGATTGGTACGTGCTCTTGCCGAGTCACGAGAGAGAGGAGGAGGAAGATGCCGATGGAGGTTCTTGCGAGGTGGAGGGACCGGCGGGGGTGCGTCGGATGGCCGTGACAGCCCCCTTCCCGAGGCGGTGGAGCTAGGCAAAACCGTCCCGCGCAGGGAGGCTGGGAGGACAACGAGGTAGAGGCGACAGACGGAGACAACGGCGATGGAGAAGGAAAGCGCCGAGGTGAGCGCAGCAGCCGTTCCCTACCCAGCCTCTTCTCGCGCCATCCAGCCATCGATCCTTCAGTGCCGGGCCCCGGACCGCCCTCGACGACCAGAGAGAGGAAGATGATCGCCTCAACACGTTCCAAGACCGCCTTTGCCGCAAAGGCTTCCTCAGGCCGGGCTGGCTACCGTGGCACAACTCAAACTCATGAAGGAGCTAAGCTTCATTGACGATCCACAACAGCAGGTACTGATGAAGTGGTGACCCAGTACATTGACATGTACGCCGCGACCTCCCGAGCGGTATTAGAGCCATTCGTAAGGCGTCGGCTGGGGAATAAGAAGTCGATGAAGATGTTGGAGGCGCTTGTGCAAAAGGATTGTGCTTTGGAGTCGAGGCTTGACTCTCTAACCGATTTGTGTTTGTCTGTTGCTTGTGACAGTTTACCCATGTTAGCTACAGCAGTGCCAATGTCGGCCGGTCTTCAACCGGTAGAGTTAGGATCGGTTCAGTTCGGTGTAGAGTTGAGGTTGCTCAGTAGAGATGTTTTTGCAGGGCAGCAGAAAAAAGTGCCACTCGATGAAAGAAGCTTTCTCACGGGGAAGCGAGCTTGACAGCGTTGGATGTAGTTTCTTTTTCGCTACAAATAATGTTGTTGTACACCCTAGTGAGTAGTCGCTTTGATCTACAGACCCCATCTTAGCCTAGGCCATCTTGGGAGCGCCTGTCGCGCTGTGTAATCGGATTATGCTACTTCTTCTTAATATATCCAAAGCCGGAAACCGGATCTTTCAAAAAAAAAAAAAAAAAAAAAATAAACTGGCATATAACTATCAAAAATTCGTGTCAAGATGAAATTTGATCTGATGGAAATAGGAGCAACTGGACTTTGATTCTTCTTTCTCTTAATTGGAACTTGTTGAAGTGAAAATAATTAGTGCTTCTAGAAATTCTAAACAATACATCTCATGCTGCATAGAAAAGCATTGACCTGTCAGTGCTTTAGCAAATTGAGTGGCCGGCCAATTCTGTGGAATCCTTTTAGGATCTAGGCCTAAGGTCCTGCAGTATGAAAGTAATATTACCTGTCAGTTCAAACTACATAACACCAAAACAAGGAAATCCAGTCATCACTACATAAATAGCAAATTATGAATGTGGATGACTAATTTTATTTTCTTTCATGCAATTTCTGAAGTGACACACCCTTACATCTTACAGTCAGAGACAATGTAACTCTAATATGCAGAAATCATAGTACATGTTTCAGTAACACACATGCGTAATGTGATGAGGGTGGCATATATAGCATGCTAGCACAATATCCAAATTAAACAAATGGATGCATGAATAACAAAGGCATGCTACGGATTAACAATATGCAGCAAGATAGAACTTTTTAGGATGAGAAAGAGCCTCACTGTGCCACTGGAGAGGCTCCCTGATGCAGTAGCAGCTCGACCTTCATCTCTTCAGGATTGATACGGCGAGGTCCCTCATATCACTCGCGCCCATCATGTAGCGCTCGTGCTTCAACCGTTCTAGGTCGTGCGCGTGTTGCTCCTTCATACGGTTTGCCTCGGCCGCAAGCTCCTCCTTCAGCTGGGCTCTCTCGGCGGCATGCTCTGTCTTGAGCTGCGCGACTTCAGCGTGGGCCATGCGCAGGTCACCGATGAGCTGGTTGCGCTCCTTGTCGAGCCGGACGATCTCCCCATTCAAATGGTTATTGTGGGTGATGATCTCTGCGACCTCGGCGGCGTGCTTGTCCCTGGCAAGTGTACTGGCAGCCGTCACCTCATTCTGCCATTGAGTGTTCCAGTTTTTCACCACATGCAGCTCCTGATTTAGCTTCGCGATCATGGCCGCCTGCTGAGTAATTTCGACTTTGGCCTGCAATAACTGCAACCACGCATCGCTCTGGAACATTGTGTGCGGCGCCGGCGAGGTGACTTCGATACTAACAGCTTGAGCTTGAGCTCTAATTCCCTGGCGACTCACCCAAGCTCTGTTGCTGCGGCGGCGGAATGTGCCCGTTGTGGCCTCCGGTGCTAGAAGCTCTGATAGGAGCCAAGCCCGGCGGCGCTAACGTCGGTAGGGGTTGTGGTTGGGACAAGACCGCCGCCGGCGACAGCCGGCTGCGCTTACTTGTGGATGCGTTCTCTGCAGCGGCACCAGCGGCGGCGGCACCGGGTCCGGCGGCTCCGGCTTCCATTTTCAGCGCCGACTGCTGCGGGGCAAGAGCAGCTGGGTCGCCGACGGGCATCTCGCGGTTGGCCAAGAAGTGCTTGATATCGATGCACCCCTTCGCCTTCAACTTGTCTATCGCCGTGCTGGTGAGCTGCACTCGGCGGGCGTCCTTCCTCTTCGGCTTGCCCCACCTCACCGGGCACTTCCACCCCGATGGGCAGTCAAGGAAGAAGAACCTTGACTTCCACCCGGTCCAGCTGGACAGAGTGCCGGCCGTAAAGAGGCGGCGCCTGACGCTGCTCTGCATGAAATGGTGGCACCCCGTTGGCTTGCCCTTGTGCGTCTGTGCGGATATGGTGAAGAAATGCCGGAACGCGGACACCAGCGGCTCCACGTCGGCGTCCTGACACCGCAGCACGAAGGCGGCCAGATAGGCCCACGAGTTGGGGAGTGAGCTGGGACGGTGCCAGGCGGTAGTGCCGGAGGACCCTGACGTAGAACCCATGGAGTGGGAAGCGGAGGCCGGCGTGGAGCGCGTCAGCGTAGACGCACATCCTGTTGGAGCCCACCGGCGGCGGCGTGCAGGCTCTCCCACCCCAAGTGCTCGGCGCAGACAGGAGCGAGCTCGCTGGGCACCCCGTGCTTGCTGCACAGAGAGGTCTTGGGGGCTTCTCAGCGTGGACTCGATCTGCGACACCGCAGGCCAAGACACGTCGGCGCTGGTGTCGCTGAAGAAGAGCTTGGAAGTGGCGTCGTCGAGGTCGGCTGCCTCCCTGAGGTCCACGACTGTGTCGTCGAGGTCGGCTGCCTCGCCGTGGTCCACGACTATGGAGATGCTAGAGGGAACTGGCATAGCCATGGCGAGGGAAGGGCGTGTGCGTGCTGGTGCTTGCGTGTGCAGTCTGGCGGCGGCGTGATGGAGATGGAATGCCCCCTTGAGAAGGGAGAGTTGGCCTCCTTTTATAAGGAGAAGCTAGGGCAGCGCAGGGTTGAGGTGGATGCGCTGCCATCGATCGTTGCGGAGGAGCCGAGAGACTCACGGACGTCCTGTCCTGGCGATGGCGTTCAGATTTTGAATTGGCCTTGCTCCCGAGCGGCACGGCCAGGCCAGGCGCTGCCTATCGATCTGTTGCGGCCGAGACTCACGGAGCCGGATTCAGTGCATCGGAGCCGGATTCAGTGCATCGCGTCTGTATAGTCCATCCAATACATACGTACTCTCAGCGCCTGACGCGTGGTGGACAGTAACCAAAACGAACGAACGCTCGCGCCTCCGCCGCCGCTTCTCCCGTACACTCGGCTTGGCTTCACAGGCTCTTCGGCTCGTGATACAGCTCAGGCTCTTCTGCCGCCGCCCGCCTCCGTCGTTTGAATCCATGGCCCGTGGGTCAGATTGAAGCAGAGGGGGCGACAAAGGAACTAGGCGTAGGCGGAGGGGATGAACCAAGGACGAGCGCTCGGTATCCAAGGAGCCGCATTTGAGGCATGCTGACTCCAACAGCACAGCCAAAAAATGAGACCTATTCCGGCAATTTGAGCGTCGCACAGTGAAACGGTAGAGCATCTAAAATGTTGCTTCTCCAACAGAGAATGCAAAGAGCAAGCCCCAATCACCGAGCCCTGTCTTCAACCGAGGGAGCAAGCCGCCGGCGATGGCCGCGACAGGCACTACCTGCTCCTCCGCGCCGAGGTCCGCCGAGGCCCAGCGTATGTCAGGCGCAGCGAGGCCGGAGCTGCTCTGCCATCTTCGGCGGGCCCGGAAGGGAGACCAGCAAGAAGGTGCAGGACGAAGCGGACGCCGTCACGGCGGAGCTCGGGGCCACCATGCACAAGCAGCACTACGGCAGCGCCACACCGGCCGGCCGCGAGGGAGGGAGTTCGAGGTGGTGTGATCTTGAAGACAAAGCAAATGTTGTCTGCCCCTATTTCGACCGTGAAATTCGACGGCGGCTCCCCAATGCTAGCTGCCCCAGGATCCAAGTGACGGCGGCTCCCCAAGCTTGCGCGTGGCGGCGGCTACCACGAGCTCGCGCCCAACGGCCCGCCTCCTCCACTCCTCCCGAATCAGCCTCGCCATGCCGCTGCTACGGCCGCTCCTCGCCGCGAGACCGACTCGCCTCGCTGGCCACCTTCCGCCGCGGACCCGCCTCCGCCGCCACCAGCGCTAGCACCCGTGCCGGCGCGCGCGCCATGCAGGCCTTCCGCGCCGCCGCCGCCCTGCCCCGCCGCGGACGCGTCCCCAAGGCGCGGTGGAGGGCGCGTGCTCCGGCACATCTCCAAGCGCGGCGGCGGAGGTCGCATCTCCAGGACATGTGCGTGCGCGGGGAGGAGATGGAGGCGTGGGCGGGCGGCAGGAGGCGAGCGGGCCACCACCAGACATTTGCATTACCAGGAGAGAGGAGATGCACTTCTGGGTATCCTTTGAGCCGGTACACAAAATGCATCCGACGTTTAAGTCAGCTGTTGGAGAACATTTTTGAGAGGCAAAGCACTGTTCGGGATTTATTTTTAGCTTTTGGGTCTCCTGTTGGAGACAGTCTTGAATCGTGGAAGGGCAAGGCTGGGAAGGCCTCCGGCAAGGCTGGTCCAAGCAAGGCAAGTTTTTTCCTTCTGGATTTACATGTGCTTGTATAATTGGGCATCAAAATTGATGAGTTCATTGTTGGGAAAATAATGTTACCTTGTGTCAGTAATCTATCGAGTTGTGTATACAGACATGGTTTCTGCCAGGTTTCTTGATGCTTGTGTAGTTCTCGTGTCTTCTTTCAGGTTTCAGGCATAGGCGTAGCACTTGGTAGAAAGAGTACCTCTGGACTTGGGAAATCAGTAGAGATTCTACATAATCTGGGCAACAGGTATGCCAAGTTTGAGCCCTTGACATATATACAAATGTACCAGTACGTGCAGCTGATGATTACATTGGGTATTTGTTGGTGTTGACACAAACAACTGAATCACTTCACCATCCTATTAAGCGAGTGATAGACCAGGTGAATAACAATCTAAAATTCGTCATGAACCTTGAGAATATATGCGGCATTTATATATGCTTTCTGCCTTGCTATGGGGGTCGCAATGATCGATAATGTTTATGATCAGACAAGACATGTACCTTGCTATGGAGGATCCATATATGGAAGTACAGCTACTGTGCTGCCATTACTGAATTTTTCTAATTGATTTCACTGTGCAGATCCATATATGGAAGTACACATACGAAGCTGTGCTTTTGTTATTGAATTAGTGATTCATATTCATATGGTTGTGCCATTAGTCCATTATTGAAGGATGGATTGGTGGCATCCTCCTTTTTGCTTTCTGGTATTTTATCCATGCTGCAATGTGCAAACTCAGTTAGGCTTGGACTCCAGTGACATTTAGAATTCGTTGTTGTTTAAGTTTGAAAGAAAGAAAGAAAAAAAAACAGAGAAAGCATAGTATGTTCTTGTTGAGCTGCTTTGGCCTTTATTGTGCTCCATCAGGTATCTCATGCAAATAATGGCTTGCTATTTTTTGTGACTTGATGGAAGAAAAGTATATCCTTCTATTTGAGTGAATTGCACATCCATTTCATCTGCTATACTTCTGATGGCTGTTTCAACTGCTAAAATCACAGGTGACAAGAGCAAGGATTTTATAGAATTCAAAAGAGAGGTGGTATCCTTCTCACCAAATGACAAGGCATCAGTTGATAGCTTCCTTCTTGTAGGATTTTATAGAATTTACCAAGCCATTCACTCTGCTGCTCGGTTGCAGGGAGGAAAGCACTTTAAAATGCCAAAGGAATTTCTGAGATCATGTGAATATTGACCGTGGCATTTAAGTACATATATATGCTGAGGCGGCTAATGTGTAACCTCCACTGTTACTGCTACCCAGTATGTCACACCTGTTGCCGGCGATGAGGTCAAATCACCAATGGCTTGCCATGATAGGATTTTGTATACGCAGCATAGAGGTGTCAAGTCTCTACTGATGGAGATGGACTGTCAAGTGCTGCTCTGTTTATGGGAGAAGTGCAATGTTTGATTCTAAAATTGGTTCTGTGCTACAACAGATCAAGGACCTAAGCCGAGAAGTGCAATGACATGATCAATGTAACATTTTTTAATGTCAAATACATGTGCCATCTTGATGGTTTTGAAATCTGGAATGCGATGACTGTTTTATAATGTAAAACTACATGCTCTTTTTGTCATCAATTAAGATGGTCAAGATAATCTCAAATGTACATGGAGCTACAATGATAGTGCTTGTCTGATTTCCAAAATTTTGCTTCAAAACTACAGGCGACTTAATTGAATCACAATGATTCAGTCTCCGTGCAGCTGTATAGCTGACCATGATTGATGTGAAATGTAATTCTTCTGAAAGTGAAATACATGCCTTTTTTTAAACATATGCCATGTTGAGTGGTTTTGAAGTCTGGAATGTGATAGTGATTTGTGAAATATATACAAGATTGACATAACTGATACAAAAATAGTTCTAAGTTGTTGCATTACTGGAAACAAACATAACCAATTCACTACTTACATTCCATAATTTATTACAAAGTAACACACATGTATTACTTATTTTCATGATTTCACACTCCACTAAAAATATAATTTCCTAGCGGCTGAATGCATTGTAGCAGCTTTATTAACTCCAAGTAAGAGACTTGTGTATCCTCCTTGGATATAATGAGCGCCCATTAATTGTAGAAGCCCATAAATTTGAATGTCCGATGGCATTAGCGTACTCTTCTTTGACCAAAGGATGGGATATGGTCGAAGGCTGCTCGACAGTAGCAGGTTGAACTCCCTATATCAAAGAATTTGAAATTGTACATAAAAATTGGCACGAAGTGAGTTAAGGAAAAATTTTTTACTGTTGCTGCATAAACGAAGTTGAGTCAAGGGCAAATCAATGAGTACCCAAAGAACGGAATTCTAAGGATGCTCATCACCTCTAATCACCCTGTTGCAGAACAACTGCTATCTCTCATCTTCCTGTCAATTTACAGGCTACATCCAATCTGTACTTATATAAAATAGATCTGGAGGAAAAAAAAAAAAGAAAGCTTATCGGAATCAGAATAAACACAAATATCAAGGCTGGTATCACTATTTTTGTGGGGAATTGAATGAAGTAAAAACCTATAATGTCTTTTTTTTTGGGGAAAACTGAAGGGGCCAAAGCCCCTACAGAGGATTTTATTAGATTAAAAACAAAGAAAGAACAGAGAACCGATGTGATCCATTGATCTAACTGAAAACTAAGGAGGGCTGAAGCCAAGCCAAAGAAAAAAAGGGAGGGGAATAATCTGCCTACAATCTCAGGAAACAAAAAAAAAAAAAGACACAAAAAGAAAATATAAAGGGAAAGCAAGCCAAACACTAAAAATAGATGTGATCCATTGATCTAACTGAAAACTAAGGCTTGCTTTCATTCTGTGATAGATCGGTAGGATCTCCATGAAAAAAAAAAACACTCTGCAATCCTGAATCCATTGTGACAGATCAATAACTTTTTTGAATTAACTGAAATGGCAACAACCAGTACAGATATCTCAGTATGCATCTCATTCACGTGTGGGATCCATGTGATTTGAAGCTACGGCAACCTTTCGTTTCCCCTAACCTCTTCCAAGTGTGGATAACAAGTTTTGAAAAATATCATTATCTGTATGGTTTCCAATCAGCAAAAGATTGACATAGGACTAAATACCTGGGTAGATGTGGCGGAGCTGCTGGCGACCGGCGACACCTTGGGTGGTGCAGTGGAGGTGGATGATGAGTGCGTACCGCCGACCGGCAAGAAACGATCTAATCCCGATGTTTGAGCCCTGAGGTGCGTGCAGTGGTGTGTGCGTCGGCTGAGGCCGGTACCTCCGAAGTCAAAAAAAGGTCCGCTATTATACAGAGGGCCGGCGCTTAGCAAATGGCCGATGCGCCGCTGAAGCCAATCCGAGGGAAGCCGAGCTGAGGGAAGCCCAGCCGAGTGTGCTGAAGAAGGCGGCGCCGCAGCGTTTTCAGGAGTCGTCCGATCCGTCGCTTGAGCACGCGTCGCGCACTGGGGATATGTATGTAGCGGATGGAGTCTACATACGCGATGCAGCGAATCCGCCTTCGAGACTCACGTACGTGCAGGCGATGGGCTTCAAATTTTGAACCTGATACTTGTTTTCCTCTGAATGCATACTTTTGAAGGCTTGTTGTCAGAATCTGAATAAACCATTTTATCGATTACATGACATATAAAATATCGGTGTTACTGATCTATATATGAGAGGCCAGTGTTTTTTTTTTGGGAGAGGGGAAGGACGCGGTATATATTTAGTGGGAAGAGACATTTTTTTTTTTTTTTTTTTTTGTTGCAAAAACTGCAGGCCGGGCGGCTAAACGTAAAAGTACTGTAATTTTAGAATTTTCTCTTCTTCGGGTGTAGGATACCGAGTAATAGGGGGTTAAAAGGTAAAAACGTAAAACTGATTTACTGTTTTCGAGGTATTTTCTAGACTGCTATGCGATTTGAAATAGCAGAAGGACCTATTTGAAAAAAACCGGACCAATGAAATTTTTTGAGACAACGTGGCTACGGTCTCCTAGTCCGGATCTTTTCCGGATTAAAGGTCGGGGAATGGGTGCTTGCTAGCACTAGCAGTAACGTGGATGGACTATGGAGGGATCCGGTCCCAATTCTCTTTTCACGGTCGACCGCAAGCTAGCTTAACTCGCGCCCGATCCGACCACCCATGCGCAGCAGCCTTTTCATTCTTTTTTGCATGCGCCGATGTCGGCGAAAAAACAAAATATATTTTTTTAAATTGCTATAATTTCTGAATGGTGTATCCGTTTTTATTTATTTTCTACAATCGGTGTGTTCTACGCGATGAAACGAACAAAACTAGATCCCACTCGACTATGTTTTGAAGATTTTATTTTTTTTTTTTTTCTAATAGCAATTTATGTATATTAACTTATGAAATATAAGTAATAAATTATTAACTTTTGAATTTATAAGTTACAGACAAAGGTTATAATTTATAAGTTAGACGTAACTTTTGTAACCATCATAAGTTAGGTCTTTGGTAAAAGTTATAAGTTATAAGTTGCTAACTTTTGTAAATGCAAAGTATAAGTTAGGTTATAAAAGTTATAAATTATAAGTTAGACGAACTTTTGTAACTAGTATAAGTTAGTGCTACATATAAAAGTTATAAGTTTGTAACTTTTGTAACTCGTTTACGTGCTATATGTAGTGTACAACTTTATAACTTATTTTTTACTAAAAGTAGAAAAATTTCCAAAAAAAATTGTGGGAATAATTTTTTTTCCTATCTAGAAAAGTTTGGTTTAAGATTGATAAGTTAACTTAACTCAACTCACGGTCGTCCGCGATTTAGTCGCTCCGGGATCCGGTCCATGCTACAAGTTTGTATCTTAGCTGTTCGGCTCATGGTTTGACTGATTGTTGTAACTTTTAAAAGTTATAAATTATAAGTTATAATTTATAAGTTAACTTTTGTACCATCATAAGTTAGGTCTTTGGTAAAAAGTTATAAGTTGCGTACATATAAAAGGTTACACATAAAAGTTATAAATTATAACTTTTGCTACATATAAAAGTTATAAGTTGTAAGTAACTTTTGTAACTCGTTTACGTGCTATATGTAGTGTACAACTTTATAACTTATTTTTTACTAAAAGTAGAAAAATTTCCAAAAAAAAAATTGTGGGAATAATTTTTTTTTCCTATCTAGAAAAGTTTGGTTTGTTCAGATTGACCGCGAGTTAACTTAACTCAACTCACGGTCGTCCGCGATTTAGTCGCTCCGGGATCCGGTCCATGCTACAAGTTTGTATCTTAGCTGTTCGGCTCATGGTTTGACTGATTGTTGTTTTATCGTGAGAGAAACACTATATTATGGCCTATACAATGGCCAATTTGAATTTTTAAGCGATATGAAGACAACCCAACAACCTCTAGCCTATGCCTATTTAATAGTGAATGCCTCAACTATAAAGTATTTATTCAGTACAAGGTTTTTTACAGGGTTGGCCGGCCAGAAGAATCCAGACGCCAAAACACCCTCCTGCATGTGCTGTAAAGTCATGGACCATGGTACCCGAAGCAGCTAGATATTTTGACCACGCTGAGTGAATGGAGCGCAACATGCCACGTTGCTTGATTTGTTACCATATATGCAATGGGCAGCCGCATGCGACAGCGACGAACGGGGACGACATGCTTGGAGCCCTCGGCGTTGATGCAGCGCGCGAGCTCGGCGGTGTGCAGACCGCCTGCTCGGCGGAGGTGGTGCGTGCAGACCGCGAGCTCGGGAGGCGGAGAACAGGATGGCTCGCGGCGGATGGCGACCGAGCGGGCGAGGCGCGGCGGAGGTGGCTCCAGCTCGGCGACGCGTGCGAGCGAACGCGGCAGGGCGGCGAGCGCTGCGGGCTGCGCGAGCGTGGCTGGCGCGGGGCGCACGTGAGCAGAGCCAGCAAGCAGGACAGCCGCGCCTCTCCTCCCCGCCGGAACTCCCCTGCTGCCGCCGCAGCGTCGAGACCGGCCTCGAGCAAGAAGGTGGCCGCGCGGTGACCTTTTGGCGGGAGAGTTCGGTGCGGGCGCGCGGGATCCAGCCCGCCGTCGCTTGGAAGAGATAGGGCGCGCGTCGGTTCGGCATCGGGGAAGGGACGGCGGCGTCGACGGGAGACGACGGGCGGGCCGTCTGTAGGCAGAAGCAGGGTTTTTTTTCGCAAAATTGCCACCATAGAGACGAGTCCTATCGACGGGTTGTACGTTAAGCGAAGAAAATGAACCCTAGTTAATTAGCAGTGAATGCCTCTACATAGTATTCAGTACAATTTACAGGAGTCCAAATCATATGAACCCATGCATGCACACAGCACAATGGCAGGAGCGCAAGTTTGTTTTTCCCCAGACTGGCAGTATTTGGCGACGGAAGTACGTGGTGTTGTCGCGGGTTTGCGGTGTCGCCCTTGACAATTGACACAAGGACATGGCTCGGCAGTATATGAACCCATGCATAGTGGTGGCTCGGCAGTATATGAACCCATGCATAGTGTGACCGTGTGTTTAGATGCGGGATCACCGAGTTGGGAGCCGTTTAGGGATGAAGCCGCCCATTCGGGTTGTTTGGTTAAAACTGGATTTTGGTGATGAAGTGGCTCCATCTAGTATTTGGTTGGAGGGATGGGGAACAAAGAAGCACGTTATTATTAACAAATTACATCATGACCCTTAGAGTTTGTTAAAATCCATTAGGACCGGAGAAGTTTCTTCTCTCTAGCACTCACTACGGAAATTGGGTCTTCGCGACGGATCAAGGCGTTTGCCGACGGCCAAAAAAAATCGACGTTTGGCAAAGAAATTCTTCGCCGATAGCCCCGCCGCAAAAGAAAACCGGGCGTGAAGCTTCCTTCGCCCGAGCACCGATTCCCAGAAAGAAGCACCCTAGGCAAAGCTTGGCTCGGCGGCGAATACCGGCTGTCGGCGGCTTGGCTTCGCCGACGGCGACGCTTGGCGAAAGGGTAGGTCGTCGGCATAGACGGGTCCGACGTAACGCCGTCAATTTTCATAACCTTTGCCGACGACTTGCCGTCCGTTTCCGGCAAAGTAAAAAAAACTTTGCCGAGAAAAAAAAATGAGCTCGGCGTAGTGTTTTTTTATTCCACCAAACGCCGCCACGTGTCCCAAAACTTCACCGAGCATATGTGCTTCGCCGAAAGTGTCCACCGTAGGGTGCTCGGCAAAGGTTGGCTTTGTCGAGAACCCTTGTCTCAACTCTCGGCAAAGATTGGCTTTGCCGAGAGCCCTTGTCCCAGCTCTCGGCGAAGCATAATTTTTTTTTGGCAACTAATACATTGCTCGTGTCTTGGGTACCTCTCATTTGCTTTGGGTGCAAGTAGCCTAAAGGCACTTGGCTAGGAGTGAGCTCCACCTTGCCCCCATACGTGAGAAGGTCGGCACAACGGAGACTAGCTTGAGGGTGCTCAAGTGAACTTCGGGTTAAATCTCGTGTCTCCACTTTGTGTGATTGTTGTCTCTTAGTGATTGGCTTCAATTCGGTTATCTCATTGTATCATCCTTGGTGATTGGATTGACTAGCCTCGACATTGTGGTATATCACTTCTACACACTTTCATTACTTTCATATATATTGTGTTTGTTTAGTTTGAGTAGACTTGCTTAGTTTGCTAGAGTATTTAGCTTGTTCACCTAGTGGTAAAGTAGAGACTTAGCCTTTTGTGTGAATTAGAGACTATAGCAACTAGAATTGTTAATAGGAGGCTTGCCGACAAGTAGAGCTAGAGCAAACACTTATATCGCCATTTGTTATTCTAACAAGTTTGTCTAGTGTTTTGTAGAAATTTTTATTAGGCTATTCACCCCCTCTAGCCATTTAGGACCTTTCGGCCCGCGCGCCGGCTAGGGCAGCGTTGGGCGAGGAATCTCCGGCCGCGCTGGGGGCCGGGCGGCCGCGTCGGTGGTCAGCGCCGAAGAGCGTGGAGACGACCGCTTGCAACGGAACCCGAACGGAGAAAACGGGGTTCGCTTCGTCCGCGAAATTTCAGGAGACGGAGCAAACACGCGATCCGAAGAGAATATTCCCTCCCGGGTTCGCTCCATGCCCGCAGCGCCCCCAACCAAACACCCAAAAAAACGAGCCGGTTTCGTCGGGTTGGACATATTCACCCAACCAAACAGGGAAGGATCCACACACACACCGTACCGTGTACTCAGTCACTAAAAAAATAAACGTGCCGTGTGTACGTACTCGACGTGCGTAGAGGAACGCCTACTTCGTACATACTGACTGGTCCTCGTCCAATCGTCATGAATCGATCCAATCCAACACAACAGTCGCGTGCGAGGAGAGGAGCATCGGACACGGCAGCGTGCTCGGCAGACGGCAGTCAATGCGAGAGCCGGAGAGGGCAGCACCGCACGCTGCACTGCATGCTGCAGCAAAGAGATGCGCCAAATCTCGCTGCTCTCTATGGCCGCCGCCAGCTTTGGCCGGCGTCAGTACAGCGAGGTCATCCATATCCACCGTCCACCGGCACAAGTCACACCATGGAGTAACTACTGCTCCTCCTCCGTCCACTCATTTACCCCTCCACCACCACCAACCGTCCTGCTGCTATTTGCGTGCAAGCTGCTTCGCTGCTCCTGCCATGCCAAACCCCGGCCCTTGCTTCGGCTGTTCTGCACATCGATCCCATGCATGCGTAGCTAGCTGGAACAGGAATGCAATAGTAGCTCATGGAGTACATGCAAATGCAATAATGTTTCCATTACATGCAAGTATGCAAGCCCTAGTAGTGAAGTGCGGTAGAGGTAGATTCCCGGGATAATGCGCTTGCAATGAGTTGGCTTGAGATATACCTTCGCCCGTGGCATGGCCCGGGCACGAAAAATTGGCCTGGCCCAAACACGGTCCGGCATGGTCGGTTGCCGTCGGGCGGCCCGATGCCCGCTCGGGCCGTGTCTGCGGATTGACCTCTAGGCACGGTGGCTGGCACGCGCACGCACACGACATCTAGAGGAAGGCCTCCCGGTGGCTCGGTATGTGCATGGCCTGCTAAAGGCCCATCTCATCAAACCCTAACATCATCCGGTCACTCACCTCACTCGGTCACATTCCCCGGCCCGACGCACGCGACTCGCGGTTGTCATCACTCGCCATCACCCCGGCTCGCTTTTCGTTGCACGCCGCATGCACCCGCTCCTCTCCGCAGAAGCTTCTCCTAGCGCCCACATCGGCAACCATCGCCCTGTCTCCATGGCGCTTTTGGCATCACACCGCTCCTCAATCCTCTGCCTCCATGGCCACCACCGCGTTGAAGGAAAGTGTGCGGCGTCGAACTTCGTTGCGGGTGAGGCGGCCACTGCGGGCGTCTTCAAGCTCCCTCCCTCCATTGTGGCAGCGTCTTCGAAGCTTCCCCTCCATCACGGCGGCATCGAGCGGAGCAAGCTCCAGCACCGCCGCACTCTCTCGGCCTCTCCTCCCACTCTCTTTGGGCTTCGGGGAGGCCTGGTTTACTATTGGGCACGTGCCTATTTGTGTCGGTCCGACACTGAAACAGACCCACGTGCCGTGCTTGGGCCTGAACTCAAGCACGGTGGCCTAGATTGACACGGCACGACGGCCCGCGGGCCAAACAAACCCATGTCCTAGCAGGTCGTGCCTAGCATGGGCCTATGCCCTACCGGGCCGGGCCGGCCCGTTGCTCAAGCATTGAGAGCAAGCAGTTGAAGCCATGATCGAGCGACTGACTGACTGGACTGCCCCTGCCCGTTCTACTGCGGCCGTCGCACCAGCGTAAATGGCAGCTAGCAATGCTGCAACGGGCAACGTCAGCTCGTGTCGTCGCAACAGCAGCGCCTCATTTCACGGTATCATCACAATTTGACCAGAGCCTTCTTGGTAGGAACGGTAGTCATGTTAAGCGCCGCCCAGCCCGTTCACTAGCTTGTGTGAAGACAAGGTAGTCATCGACAAACAGGTCATTTTATTTTATTTTACTCCACATGCACATATAAATAACACAAGTTTTTTTAAAAAAACGAAGTATAGGCAGCAACATGTAATTTGTATTTTTTTCCCTCCAAGTGAAAACAAATATATGAGCACAAAATGGCACTGACAATATTCTATAAACACTGAGTTACGTTTTCATATAATATAATGGACCTGTGACCGCAATGGAAAATTTGCAATAAATCAGAGTATTTGAACCAAAATTGCCTTTATCACTCGTTAGTTCAATATATCATCAGACTTTTTTTTTTTTTTTTTGATCCACGCAACCGCTTACTGCCTTGCATTAATAGATGGATGCTCAGCTAAATCGCGAGCCATCAAACTTGTTACAAACTCTGGGAGGGGGTCGATCCAAACTTGTTACGACACGAGCTGACGTTGCCCGTTGCAGCATTGCTAGCTGCCATTTACGCTGGTGCGACGGCCGCAGTAGAACGGGCAGGGGCAGTCCAGTCAGTCAGTCGCTCGATCATGGCTTCAACTGCTTGCTCTCATGAGCAAGTTCATGAGCACACACATTACAATCCCTTGGGATTTTACACACGCTTAAACAAGTAAAGTTTTCATGAAGTAAACTACGAATATCTTGAAATAAGGCTCCACCAACAGCCTGATCGAATTCAGATGAACGTGTTGCCTCCAGGAGAGTCACCGAGTCTGTCTCCACTGCAATCTTTGAAATGCCAAAATGAGATGCCGCTTCCAGGGCTTGCTTGAGGGCGTAGGCTTCAGCCACGAGAGCATCGTGAGTGGCGCCCAGGTTGCCCGCCCCAGCAACAACCCCAGATCCTTCATGGTCACGAATGATAAAGCCCCAAGCTCCCATCCTGGATTCGGTTTGGAAGGCTCCGTCAGCATTGATCTTCAGGACATCCACTGGTGGAGGCGACCAGTGGTGATCCACAGCAGGTGCACGATTGACCACGCAGCCCCCAGCACTCAAAGTTTCAAGGCTCTTCTGCATCACCAGCCACACCGTTTCATCGCAAGACGGCATGAGTTCACCTGCATTCACTTTGTTCCTCACATTCCACCATTGCCACAGCAGGGTGGTTACCAACACACGTATGTCCAGCCTCAGCTTCAGAACTTCCCGAACAAACTCTTGAGCCGACTCCGCTTCAGTCAGCTGTACTCTGTGTGCTTCCAAGCCTAGTAGCCGCCAGCACCTGCGGGCTTCTTTGCATTTCAGGAAACAGTGGGCACCATCTTCATCCTGGCGTGAGCAAACCGGACATGAGGTGTCGAGCTCGATTCCCTTCTTTCTAATATTCGTTTTGTAGCTAGGCTGTTATGTGCGACCCTCCATATAAATTGCTTGACTTGGTCCACACTGGATGATTATCTCATTGTACACACACAAAAAATATCTACCTCATCTGCAATAATAAGCATTACTAACGGTGCCTACATGCAACTTGTCACTGCAGTGATGAAACTTAAACAACAAACATCAGATTATTTTTAACTGAACTTCCACATTAGCATCAACATGATAAATATACACACTTCGATTTCTTCTGACAATTGTTTGTGTTCAAGATAGGAGGCTCCCAGTGTAGAAGACCAATGTATATGTGCACCCCCATTCCATCTCCATGAAGTCTGTAAGCGCCTTTGTGCTAGGGTCATAAAATAGAACAACTTCTTGCATTGCTCCTTAATTGGTTGTCAAACACACCCGACCACAATAATATTCTGCCATCCACCAAAACACCCAATGGCTTAGTAATCCTTATCTGATTCTTGGGTAATGGTATCATATACTCCTTGACCCAGACACTCTTGTTAGGATCAGTTAAGAGCCATATGCTCATATACGTGTAGTTGTTCGCACATACTACTACCTCGTGAACCAAAGCTAAGGTTCCCTTGAGCTCGACAAGATGAGCAATGGACCGTATCCTCCCCTGCTTGTCAGGCCCCAATGCGGGGCCATTGATCGCCTCCGCCTTCCACTCTTCGCTCTCGAGGTCGAAAGCAGCTATGTGGTTCCAGCTCGGAGGCATGAAGTAGACGACCCCATTGACAACGGCCTTGCGTTCACCTATACAGCATTCTGTAATAACAACAAACGGCGGTGCCGACTTTTGCCTCCATGTCAGTGGTTCTTCTGCGACACCACTACTGCTGCCGTCCATGATTGTGGCAATCTCGCAGAGCTGCTGATGGTCACCGCCATCGTGGTCGTCATCCCTTCGGAAAGGTTTCTGCTGCAGGCGGAGGCGGAGGACCTTGAAGACGCCAGATGGAGTGGCACGGCCAAAGCTGGTGGAGTAGGTGTCGGTCATGTTCTGTGGATCAGCCCTGGCAAAGGTGCCGAACGCTCGCCCGGCCGCCGGATCGATGATCACGCCACAGTGCACTGGTGACAGGCCATCTCCATCGGTGCAGATGAGGTCCGGCCGCGTGGGCAGCTGCTGCGGTGTGCTCCTCGTGATCTCGAACGCCTTGACGACGTTGCCGTCCAAGCTGAGCGGACGCATACATGGATTGGTTTGCATTTCAGTCCGCACCTCGGGCAGGTGGCGGGCTCCCATGAACACGCCGATGAGGTGCGGATCGTCGGCGGCGCGGGATCTCTGCGCGGCCACGAAGGCAGGGTCGGATATGAGGGCGCACCAACCCTTGCACACGCACCGGAGCCGGCATAGGGTCTTCGACGGAAGCCTGGCTAGAACGTCGAAGATGATGTCCTCCGGCAGCGACACGCCGCCGCTGTCATGCTTTCTTCGTTTCGCTTCCATTGTCGTGCGTGTGATTTCGTCGCCAGCACGAACCATATCTGGCGTCCGCCGGGTCAGTCGAGTTCGAGTAGAATACGGAGTCCGATCCGTTTCCAAATTCCAATGATGCAACACGGACAGTTTGCCTGGAACCAAATTGCCTGGGCGATGTATGCTGCCTGCAACCCGTTGCTGGAGCCTAAAAAGATCCTGCCAGATCCAGGCAACTGTCCACGTCCAGGTGTAAGAAACAGGTCGCCTGCCTGGAGTAACGCTATTGGCTGATGCTACTGTAATCAGTACCTTCCTTGATAGGTACTGCAAGAGTATCTTTTCTTTATATCGCAACAAGTTAATTATGTTTATGTTTGTTTTAGTATAAATATATATTTGTGCTTTAAATTGGTAGTACAATTTTGTAGTGTTAACTTTTATGAAATACTTATTGCGCCCTACATATATATTGTGCTTGTGTAGACTTGTGAGTTGAATAGGTTACTTAGAATTGTTAGAATAATCTAGCTTTTCCACCTAGTTAGAGAAGTAGAGACATAGCTATTTGAGTGCTCTAGAGATATAATTGATTAGAATTGTCAATAGGCGGTTTGTTGGGAAGTAGAGCTAGTGCAACCGTGTTTATCGCTTTGTTAATATCGGAGAACGTGTTCTAGTGTTTTGTAGAAATTTTATTAGGCTATTCACCCCCCTCTTCGGACCTGCTCGGGCTTGCGCCCCAGATGCTACGTTGCCCCCCGCTCGGGTGGACCCAATGCTTGATGTGCTCGTGGCCTCCCTCGTCGCGCGGCCGTCCACCGCTGTGTAGTTGGAGCCTCCTTCGGCTCTGCATGGTCGCGCTCGCCGCCGTAGTGGCGGAGGCTTCCGTGAATCCTGCGGTCTTTGCCGGATCCACTCTGCCACATCGCGCCGCCCAGCCCCCCCGTCGTCGGGGTGGGGCTTCCGCGGCCAAACCGTGGCGGAGGTGTCGGAGGGGTCCGAGGCCGGGGACGGGCGGGCGTCCACCACGTCGCCGCCCGCCCGGCTCGTCTCAGCCTCATTGGCGCTGACGTGTCGGGGGTGGTAGGTGTGAGCTCTGTGGCCCCTCGCACTCCTCCATCGGCTCCCCGAATGGCCGTTCCCCTGTAGCAGCTTCGGTACCAGCTTTCTTCGACTCGTTGACACTGCCGTTGGCGGAACCTGCCAAGGCACCACCTCGCAAGCGTCGTAGCGGCCGGCTGGCCACCAAATCTACCTTCCACGATCACCGCCCGGATAATCATGCGCGGTGTGTCCAGTTGAACAAGTGGGCCAAGCAACCTGGGAACATGGTGCCTACCCCAGACCCCACGATCACCATGACATTCCACGAGGCCTTCAGGGACGCTGCGCCGTCCACTAGGTGGGAGAACGTGCGCAGGCTCCTTCCCCTACTCGGTGTTCATTTTGCGGGAGAGGAGTTGGGAGATGCCGACACGGAGTCCACACCGGCGCGGCCTGCCGCCTCTCCTCAATAGCCCTCGGAATCACTCGCGTCGCCACCGGGGTCACTGGGAGCACGCGTCGGGCGTGCCCCATCGCCGCTTCCGTCCAAGACTTCCTGTTGGTGCTCACCCTGCGGCTTGACGAGCCAGTCCTTAGCCCCTCCTTCGCTCGTCCAAAATCACCGATGAGGAATGGACCATAAGGCGCGCAGCGAAACAGGACTAGCGCGATCCACAACCGGAGCGGCAGGCGCTGTTGGTGTTGCTCAGCAAGCTTGAGGGACGCCCAGTCGACGCAGCGTCCGGCACTCCAGTCCCTGAGCCAGCGACCAAGTTCCGGACACGTTTTGGCGACGAAGTTTTGTCTGGTAAGAGACAAGATCTGCGCGAGCTCTTCCCCATGATGCGGCCCCGGGCGGGGGCGGCACCCGAAGGAGGTTCTTGTTCGTGGTCATAGCCGTTTCTTTTCCACCCCCCTCTCGTCGCGCAGTAGTTTACATTTTTAGTATATCCATACCGCTCCGCCGTTTAAGCCGGCGATTATTGTGCGTATGCTTTTGTGCGCTGCGGGCAATTGTTTTGGCTAAAGTGTGAGTCGTGTAAAACTATTCTCTTAATGCAATACTTGTCAATGGGCACGCAAAAAAAAAAAAAAAAAATGTCTACCTCATTTGTAAAAAATTATCATTACTACGGTGCCTACATGCAACTTGTCACTGCAGTGATGAAGCTTAAACAACAGACATTAGATTATTTTTAACTGAACTTCCACATTAGCATCAACATGATAAATATACACATTTCGATTTCTTGTTTGTGTTCAAGATAGGAGGCGCCCAGTGTAGAAGACCAACGTATATCTGAACCCCTCTTCCAACTCCATGAAGTCTGTAAGCGCCTTTGTGCTAGGGTCATAAAATAGAACAACTTCTTGCCTTCCTTCGCTGTCAAGCACGCTCGACCACAATATTATTCTGCCATCCACCAAGACACCCAATGGGTTAGTAGTTATCATCTGATTCTTGGGCATTTGTATCCTATACTCATTGACCCAGACACTCTTGTTAGGATCGATTAAGAGCCATATGCTCGTACACTTGTAGTCGTTCACACGATCGTGAACCAAAGCTAAGGTTCCCTTGAGCTCGACAAGAGTAATGGACCACATCTCCCCTCCTTGTCAGGCCCCAATGCGGGGCCATTGATCGCCTCCGCCTTCCACTCTTCGCTCTCGAGGTCGAAAGCAGCTATGCGGTTCCAGCTCGGAGCCACATCATCATCTTCATCTACCTCGAGCTGATGAGGCATGAAGTAGACGACCCCATTGACAATGGCCTTGCGTTCACGTATACAGCATTCTGTAACAAACGGCGGCGCCGACTTTTGCCTCCATGTCAGTCGTTCTCCTGCGGCACCACTGCTGCCGTCCATGATTGTGGCAATCTCGCAGAGCTGATGGTGGTCACCGCCATCCTGGACCTCCTGGTCATCCCTCCGGGAAGGATTCTGCAGGCGGAGGACCTTGAAGACGCCAGATGGAGTTGCTCGGCCAAAGCTGGTGGAGTAGGTGTCGGTAATGTTCCATGGATCTGCCATGCCAAAAGCAGCAAACGCTCGCCCGGCCGCCGGATCGATGATCATGCCACCGTGCAGCGGTGATCGGCCATCTCCATCAGCGCAGATGAGGTCCAGCCGCGTGGGCAGCTGCTGCGGTGTGCTCCTCGTGATCTCGAACGCCTTGACGACGTTGCCGTCCATGTCTATCATCCGCACCTCGGGCAGGTGGCGGGCTCCCATGAACACGCCGATGAGGTGTGGATCGTCGGCGGCGCGGGATCTCTGCGCGGCCACGAAGGCAGGGTCGGTTGTGACTTGTGAGGGCGCACCAACCCTTGCACACGCACCGGAGCCGGCATAGGGTCTTCGACGGCAGCCTGGCCAGAACGTCGAAGATGATGTCCTCCGGCAGCGACACGCCGCCGCTGTCATGCTTTGTTCGTCTCGCTTCCATTGTCGTGCGTGCGTTTGTGTTCGACGCCAGCACGATCGAACCATATCTGCGAGCGCGCGTGCTCCGGCCAGAGATTTAGGTCAGTTCAGCTCGAGTAGAATACGGAATCCGTTTCCAAATTCCAATGAAGCAACACGGTCTGTTTCCGCCCCAGGCGAAGGAGGTCGCCTCGCTCACGAGATGCTGCCTGGAGTAACGCTGTTGGCTGATGCTACTGTAATTAGTACCTTCCTTTGATAGGTACTGCAAGAGTATCTTTTTCTTTATATCTGAACAGGTTAAATATGTTTCTGTTTGTTTTAGTATAAATATATTTTATTTATGCTTTAATTTGGTAAAATTTTGTACTATTAACTTTTATGAAATATCTACTCCACCCTAATATATTTCAATGAATTTAAAGTTTTATAAGTTTAATTATATTAGAAGTATGAAGGCGCGCCGTCTAAGCCGCTCTCAAGATGTCCACGTATCCTTCATTCGGTTCGTACATTAGATAGAAATTCCACGATCCGGATGAAGTGGTGCCTCACAAGTAGCATCCTTGCATGCATGCAAATATGCAATAGACTAGCTCAAGTAAGTGGATGCGTCCAATGAAGTGAGCATCCTTGCATGCATGCATGCATAGGTAAGCGCAAGCAAGTGTGGATTTGTCCGATGAAGCAGATACACTAAATGAGCATGCATGTAGCCACCGCCCAAAACTGTAGATGTCCTTTGCATGCAAGAAGTTACCACGAGAATTTACATCATTGTGTCTTCTCCTCCTACATAGATAAACTTATCGCAACCTAATTTGTACATGGAAGGAAGTGACCCACATGACACCATAGCAAGGACTTCTTTACCTACATGAATGGAGCAAGCGGACACATACATGAACACCATGTGCTTATACGCAAAATGTTTACTCAAGTAAAATTGAAAATAGGTGCCATGTCTAGGACATACAATGCCCTTTTTTTTTTTTTAACCGACAAGAATTTACTATCAGGAAGCAAGTGAATAGATAAATGAATAGAATCCACGTATATATGTTTCATTTAATTTGTGTGTGGGTTAGAAAAGTAGTACCTCACAGATAGCATGTGAGTGATTAGAAAATTGAATAAACGTGCATGCATGCAACGACAATGTAAAAATTGTAGGTGTCCTTCACATGCGAGAAAAGTAAACTCAGTTGTCCTTTGCATGCAAAAAAAGTAGATTCCATACATGCAAGGGAAATTCAACGATAGAAAATTGAATAAACATGCATGCATGCAACGACAATGTAAAAATTGCAACTGTCCTTGGCATGCGAGAAAAGTAAACAGGTTGTTCTTTGCATGCAAAAAAAGTAGATTCCATACATACAAGGGTAATAACTGAGATTCTGGTGTCTTTGCATGCATTCGAGATAAGGTGGATGCAATCGAAAGTAGGTAAATTGATAAAGGAACAACATCCATTAAGATCAAGTGGACACGTTGAATGAAGTGAATAGGTAAATGAACACCAATAACCTATTACATGCGGGAAGCAACCTAAGATGAGACCACAACAAGGACAATATAAAAATTGCATGTGTCCTTTACAAAAATTTACTACGACATGAGAAAGTTACATCATATGTGGCTTCCTTTTTTTTACATAAATATTTTTCATACACACAAGACACCTTCCAAAGCTATATAAGAATTCTAGGCCCCCTTACACACATAAAACTTACTATAGGCTGCAGAAATTTACAGCACATGTAATGTCTTCCTAGGCTACATAAAAATTGTAGACCCCCCTTGACATCGATCTTTGCATCTTGATTTACCATGAACATATATATCATAGTTATCTAATATTACCTTTTTTACATCATGCATGTTAGGTTTTGTGTTGGTTCAGTAAAAACATAACAAGAGCAAGATAGGTGAAAAGTAGGTGCCTATTTAGCACGTCTCCTATGAGTAGACAAAATAGTTATCACTTCAAGGGCATGCATGGGAATTTTTACTCTCCAGTTATGCATTGCATCTACTTTTCATCCATTGGTAACTGAGGCGCCCTTGGCCTATATAAGCATGTGGTATGCCATCCCACCTTCATCGCCCTCCTCCCAGTGGTGTGGTGGCGGTGTGCCATCCGTTGCTTCATTGCCCTCCACCTAGTGTTGAGGGCATCCCTAGTAAGAATTTTGAAAGGTTATGCATGCTTCTTGATTTGTATTAGTTTCTAACCTTTGTCGGCTCCTGCTCTAAATGGCTCACTAACGTATACTTATGCACTCTGTGGCAGGAACACAATCACCAAAGGCCTCTAGGAAGTGCGGGAGGCAGTACGTCTAGAGCCCTATGCTATCCTAGTAGTCTCCTTGAGGACATTGTTACCTATGGCAGAATACTATATACCATCCAACGAATATACCATCACTAATACTAGTGCATGCGCAAGCACAAGGCCAGTAGGGCTTATTTTGTCCAACTACGTTCATGTTCTCCAGTATATTATTTAGCAATGTTGGCTCATATGCATTCTACCATAAGTACCTTCGTGTATACCTTTGGCTGTGTAATCTCGTGTATGTACGTATCCAAGTTCCTCTTCGTCACCATCAGATAAATATGTGTTGTGTGTTTGTGATGACATGTATCCCAAATTGGATGAGTAGGAGCATCCCCTAATTGAGGTCTACTATCTGTTACCATGTTAACCCGCAGCAAAGCACGAGCAACAATGGCTAGTGTGAAATAAATCATGGGTTATTTAGAATGTTGCTACTAGTAGAGATTGATTTAGAATTATGTTGGAGGGGAGTTTTTCTCAAAAAAAACTCTTATATTTGTATATTTATGAGAGTTTATTTAGTGTGTCGAGAGTTTAGTGTGTCTTCGGCCAGACGATACTAGACAGGCAACTTCATATACTGGATTCACGATCAAGCATAGCGTGGTGGTACACAATACAGACAAAATTCACTCTGATGACAAGATTACAATAATAGTTATACTTCAACGACCAAGCATAGCATGGTGCTACACAACATAGAAAAAAATTGCTATGATGAGAAGACGCCACTCACAATAGAAGTTACTTCAACGACCAAGCATAGGATAGTGGTACACAACACTGACAAAATTTGATGTCAAGAGAAGACGCCATGGAAAGTTCACAAACATGACAACACAGAATAAATAATAGAACACTGAAAGTGCCAAGAGATCAGCAGAGACATCCATACAGTCTTACAGACAAGAGACGGTGAGGAAGCTAATGGTGGGAGGGATGACAAAGCTGGCAGACAGCATTAACCGTAGCCTGCATCGGTCTGATCAACTCGGGAGCCCTAGTACAACCACACCACCAAACAACATGCAGATCACCAAGTTCAGACTACCCCTAGTTTAAAAGACAATACTAACAAGCGGTGGAGCACAACCACCAGAGCGACACATTAAGTTGAACAACAAATGATGACAGAGCAAAGATCACTCCAACGGCCCTTAGTCGTCAGGTGAATCATCAGGCACTTCAGCATTTTCTTCGCCAATGCTCTGTCTGTCAGTCATCTGTAGTCCTGGAGGAGATAAATCAAAAGATCTGGGAAGCCAAGTGACCTGAATTGAAGTAAGAGCCGCAGCAGAAGGTAGTGGAAATTTCTGCCTGCAAAAACAGGAAAAATATCATATACAGAACCCAACAAAATCCGAGATCCAATCATGCACAATGAGGCCATGGAGGATAATAACCAACGCCAACTAAAATCTTCAACCGATCAAGCACTGCTACTCAATTCAGACCAGGCGCTAATATTAGTGTTTTGTCAGAGTCGTGTAACCACGGAATGGAGCACAAATAACCATCTGGAATGAAGCTAACAGTTTAACAGAGCTAAAGGGCCATCGACTTTTCCTCCATGCAGTCTCATAAAGATATCACTATTAACAGGATACACCGTGTAAATGTAAAATACAGTACTGACCTTGTTATCTCACACCATTCGCTAAACTCAGTAGGCTTCCAGTGCATAAACCCATCATCCTAGCACGAGGCCTGAACTTCGCCAAATCTGTACTAGTGCTAGTCCTTGGATTATAGATCATCAATAATCCCCTTGTTCCAGAGTAAATAACTATCCTCCCATCATTTAGCACCAACAAGGGATGCACAGAAAATGCATCACCATGGAGACTTGGCTTAATGCGTATGCTGTGTTGTTTGACCCACAAGCCTCTTTCAAAGTCCATCAGGTACCAAAGGTCAACTGAAGAATGACGCATCCAATGAATCACAGCTAAACAGTCATTCAGGGAAGCCAGTGAGAGTTGGTTATATAGATTGTTGTCAGGGAGACCATAGGAATTATCCATAAACCTGATTGGGGGTCCTTGAAAAGTTGGCCTCCATTCTTCTGACTCAAGGTCAAATGCAGCTATGTGCTCTGCCGAAACAGAATCATCTAGAACACCCTCTCTCAAGAAGAAATAAGCAATCCCATTGATGGACGTTGGGCTAGTAGCGTGACGCACATCTACACGCCGTGGAGAGGCTTTCTTTGCCCTCCACCGAGACTGCCAGTGCCACAACCAAGGGTGAAGACCTCACACAGCTGCTTAGCAAACATGTAGATGTGTTCAAACACACGAAGCACCTTGTACTCCCCGTGGAGGCAACCTTCCCAAACACGACCGCATCCCTGTAATCATAGATTTCCTGTCGGTATGCCGCGTGCTCATCTGCTAATCCATCAGGCAAGTCGAACACAACTCCAGTGCCTGGGTTGAGCAATCGGCAGCTGCCGCTCATCCCATTCAGGACCTGCACGAAATCGAGCTGAGCGGATACAACCAAATCGTTCCCTATATCGTCACCCGCAGTCCAGACTCGCTTAACTATCTGCCCGGAGAGGTCCACGATGTCACAGAGTATGTAGCCCTTCGGATAACCTGACCCCACGCCGTATCCGGCGACGAGGAGCGGCGCAGGGTGGCGGGCGGCGTGGGCGGCGATGAACTGGGGGTCGGAGAGGAGGGAGCGCCAGGCTTGGCAGACGGCGCGGAGGCGGCAGAGGTCCTTGGCCGGGAGGCGCAGCAGGATCTCGTACAGCGCGTCGAAGGGCAAGGGCAAGGGCAGGACAGCGCCGCCCCGTCCGTCCGATCTGGAGCGCCTCCTTCGCGGAGCCATGCCCGATGTGCGCGAATGGCAGGCAGATCTGCAGGAAGGGGGAAGGATTGAGAGGGGAAAAAAAAAGTGGCGAGGGAATCAAAGTAGGAAACTAGCAGCAATGGGGCTTTGTGCGAACGGAGATGGGGAAGGAGAGCTTACCCGCGAGGATGTGGAGTTCGAGCGAACCCCCGCCGCTGCCGCCGATCGATTTCGTCCTCGCTCAAACCCCCGCAGCGTGGAGTAAGCGACAGCGGTGCGATTTGGGGCCGCCGCCGCCGCCGCCGCCGCGGGTGCGAGTCGTCAGTCTTTTTTTTTTTTTTTTTTTTTAAGGAAGGCAGCCATCTATCCGTCTCTACTTACACCTATGTCGCAAAAAGACCACTTGTTTTGGATTCTTCGTTTATGGCTGCAATCATGAACCAACCACCTGACACATTTTAACCACACCATTCGAAACCGATATTGTAAACTATTGAAACGCATCAAGTGCGTCCTGTTGGATTTCATCGCCGCCTCGCCTCTCACGGCTGTCCGCCTCCACATTCCAAGGTGGATGGCAGAACTTCGAAGAGACACCGCCGCACCACTCATGAGCATTCATGCATGCGGCCGATGAAAATATAGTATTTATATCTTTGCATTCCTATGGACCCGGAAAACGACACACGTTGCAGTGCGGATGGAGTTCCGTTGAGCGGGGCGAACAAGAACGGGCGGACCTTTGGCTCGGCGATGCCATTGGGGCGGAGATGCCGTGTTCACTGTGCACAATCTGCCCGGACCGACACGGGCGTGTTGTGGCCTCGCCCGGCGTCCGCCTCGAGGGTTGCGCGTTTTGGCCGGCGTCTGGCGTGACGGCGTACTGATCAGTTAAATACGCCGATCGGGAGCGAGTCCCTCGCCCACGGCAGAGTTAACATACCCGCATCGCCGACGGCTTTTGACTCTCGTGCACACCATCTCGCGAACACATGGTTGATTTAGGTCACATGTGTTTAGTTTTGTGATTGAGTGATTGTCAATTGTCGGTCAACATTCTCCTTCTATTTTCATTTATCTTTTTATGCATTCCATTGGACGGCTATGTTCACCCGCACATTTTCGTGAGTGTGTCGAAGACGTATCTCTTGGTTCGTGTTGTGCGGGTGTGGAGCTCGCCGGAGATGGTAGTCGACGGCGGAGTGAAGGGGCCAAGAAGGGCGCCGACGGACGGCATGGGGCGGCGGAGGTGAAGGGACGGACGTGAGGCTTGGACCCGAGGGGGACGGATCGTCAGTGGCTAGCCATGGTGGTCGCGTGGGGGTTGTGGGACAGGAGGGACATCGACGGATGCAAGAGGGCGTGCGCGGGACCGTGTAGAACCGTCGGGTCAAGACGGGCGTGAGAGCGGAAGCGTGGTAAACTCGGATGACTTAGCGACTTCGACGGCGATCAAGACGGCGATGACACGTGTCGAGGAGGTTTGGTGGTTTGCCCTCAAAACCATCGGGCGCGGGTTTCGTGGTTTGGGCCTCAAAACCATGGGCGCTGGTTTCCGCGGGTTTGGGCCTCAAAACCCGAGGTGTTCGGTGGGACGGAAGGGCGACACGTCGGCATCGGGAGGTTGCGTGGATGCAAGGCTACCGATGAAGAGGCGCGGTGGCCGTCGGATCAAATTATCCCGAGTCGGACTAAATTAGCCTTAGGGTTACCCGGATTCGGCTCATATGTATCTAGGGGTAGTTTGGGAAAGGATTTCGGACTATATAGCGAGGGGGGTATCCCTCCCATCCTCTTTGCCTCTCTCATTTTTCATTTATCCTTTTAGCTAGGTTTTCCCAGGTTTTTGCTGTTCACGAGAGAGGTCACGAACTAAAAAACTCGTGGGTGTAGTTGCTGTGATTCGTGATGGGAAGCTGAGGCCCTTCTCTCAGCGTGCCCTCTGGGCTTTTATTGTCTGCTGAAATCTCGTTTTGACTGAGCTGTGTTCTTGTTTTCTTCCTCTCTCTTCTTGCTCGAATTTCTTCGATTTCCAGATTCTCAGTCGATCTTGAGCAATGATTTCGTAGGAGTAGGCTTTTGTCTTTGTCCTGAATCGCTGTGCCAAGTTTGAGGCCTTGGGGTTTCGATTCGAGCAAGTTTACTGTCTTTTCGGATCTGGGGTGCTGCTGTTCTTCGTTCTGTTCAAGGGTGCGTTCGTCGGTCTTTTTGCTTCAGAGCAAATGGCAGCGCTAACATCTCCGATGTCCGCATCGTGTGAAGCTAATCAAAGCGGCGCCTGCTATTAGAACTGAAAGCCTGTCCGCCCCTGTTCCAATCGGTGAGCAGCCCTTCTCTGTTCTTGGCGCCGGTGTCTCTGTTTGTTCCTCTTCGGTGTTTTGCAGATCAGCAAGGGATCCGGTGTCATCAGGACTGCCGCAGTCAGCACCGAGTTGCAGCTACATGTCAGGGTGCAGCTCGTCCACCTCTTTGAACATTCTCAGGTAACAGCATCGTCGAATCCCAAGGTAAAGCAAGCTGATTTCATCACGTAACTAGTTAACCAGCTTTCCTGAATTACTACTTCTTGCAATCTTGAACTTTGGAGCATTTATATTTAGTATTGCCTTGAGTAGTACATGCAAAGTTTATCCATCTTGTACTATAGCTGCTGTTTACAGCGGGGTAGTAGATTGTCTCGGCTTGAACTAGCGAAGCAACTTGTTTTGATCATTAAGGCGTCCCTTTCAAAGAATAGTGTGGAGTTTATTTAATTATATGCAAATCTGATCCTACTTTGATTAGAATATTTCCTATTGCTCCAAGTTGTGCTCTTGGTTCGATCTAGCGTATTGTTGGTCGAGTAGCTGCTCGCCGTTGCCGGTCAGTTTTTTCTAGCCTCTAGTTTTTCTCTGCGCAGCTTGCCCGCTTGTGCTCCGTTTTGTTTTCCGGTTTGTTCGTTCGAGCTCCGATTCGATCTCTATTTGTTTCGTTAGACTCGTTGTACCTAACTCTTTGCGTTTGATATCTTGCTACCAGTTAGCATGTGTATCACTCGTATCTTTGTGAGTTCGTTTTTTGAGGTTGGGGGTTGAGCCGATGACCCAGGTGAAAATGAAAATCGAGGCTCCCATTCAACCCCCTCCGGTCGCCGTTTCGGTCCTTCACCATCACCGCCATCTGCCCAAGCCGCCCACGGCGCAAAGAGCCCGCATGATCGGGGTCCGAGAGCAGCCTCGCCTCAGGCGTGATGTCGCACTGGCACGCCGGCGCCGTGGCTCTGGGACGCAGTAGGAAACATCGCCCAATCCGGCCGCTTCTTCCTCCCGGAGAGCCCCGGCTGCGCGGACGATAGCGGCGCTAGTTGAGGGACCTGGAGCCTCACGCGGCTCGGCATCCGGAGCAGGCCTCCTTGGGCGCCAAAGGCCGGGGCCGAGGCGCGTGTCGCGAGCCCGACCGGGCCACGGCGGGCTTCATCGGATCAGCACCGCCCGGCAGTAGAAATCTTCGTACCTTCACACAACCGCCGTCCACGGCAACACATCCTGCCGTCTGCAGCCATGGCTACGCAGGGGCTGAGATTTGGAAGAGACGGGAAGATAGATTTTGCTATTGGGAGAGAGAGTAAAGGGGACGAGGGGCACCGAGGAGCAGTCCGCTCGGGTGAGGCTCAGTGGGGAACGGATGATTCCAACGAGTGGACAAGAGCAATCAGACTCCAGATTCCATCGGGTTTTCTTTTTTTAAAAAAAAAAAACGATCGGTTCGCTCAATCGTGATTCACCTGACCGCATGAGAGATATTTTGGTTTTTTTTTTTTTTTTTTGATACCAGAGATATTTTGGTTTTATAGGTCTCAGGAAGCCGGGTGTACGGGATTCTAATACGATCTGAGCCATGCGACGGGTTTTAGATTGCTCTTCAGTCTTCCTCTCTATTTTCACGTCCCAGGATTATGGATGCTGATTAGGATTGTTAATTGTTGGAGCATCTAGAAATTTATCCACAATATACTTCATCGTCATTCGTTTGCTAGCTAGGTCATTATTTGATTATATATCAGTAAGTTTTTATATCCATATCTATCAATATTTTCCCTTGCATACCCGCAGCAACGCGCGGTAATCCTTCTAGTTTGTATAAAATAATATCACAATGTATGTGTCGGTGTTTTGAGAACCGGAGTATCTCAAGGACCGGCAATAAATTTGTAGGTTGTGCGCTTCCCACCAGATGGCGTGCGCGAGATGAACACGAAGGGTTTATCCTGGTTCAGGCCATGGAGCCCTACATCCAGCAGTGTGACGGTTTGTATTATTTCGCACCAATGTGCGCCTCAACCGAAGCGTTTACAAGTAGTTATGGGGAATGAAGTTGGCCTTCAACCCCTGGATTGCCGTGTCTAAGTGTGAAAGCCTAAAGAGTCGATCCCTGCTAATGGGCCATTACTCTTCCTTTTATAGTGGGAAGGAAAGTAATGGTGTACAATACGTGTCCAATACTTATGCTAATGTGTCTACTGTCCGGACCCCCAAGCGCCTGCATGCCCGAGGGCTGGGCTCGGATGATCCAGCTGGTGTACGGAGCTGTGGACACGTGTCTTTGTGTCTTCAGGGTACGTGTCTTGCAACCGGAAGAGGAGGCGAGGACTCGGGGGGTCCTTTGAATCTCGTTCGGGGTGAGCTTCGCTCGGAAGCGTCGCGGTGGCGTGTCAAGACCCCGAGGGCCATCGGATACGTGGCGGGGAGGCGTAGCGTTTAGAAGATGAACAGTGTCGGCGTGGTTCCCCGTGCCGGGTGGCGTGTTAAGTAACCCGCCACTTTTACGTCCCATCGGCGGGTGCGAGGAGATAGCGGGGCGGGTGAATCGGCAGGGGCAATCGATTGCCGCATCGCGTGACCTTTGAGGCAGTAGCATTAAATGCGGCTGCCCCCCACTACCTGGCTGAAGCCTTCGATGTCCGGGGTGCCCTGCCCTCGGGCGAGGCGGAGGTAATGCGCCCGGGGCCTCCTGCCCTCGGGCGAGACGGAGATGATGCGCCCGGGGTGTAACACCGTGTTTTTGCATCATTTTAAAATTCACTAAAAAATTTGAATTTTTCGAATTACAACTAAAACTTGATTTATTTTTCCGCTAAACCAAAACCCTGTTTTTGAAAACCACGTGATCGAAACCCTCACATCTAGAAATAGGAAACCTTGTTTGATTGCTTGTTGAACTTTATGGTTGCAAAGGATGCAAGGTAAGTTTTAGATTTTAATTATGGAAGATGTTGCATGAGAAATGGTTTATAAATTCTTCTCGGGAATAATAAATACGAAACTCGTGTGTACCAAAAATGCATATAAATATTCTATAAGCACAATAAATAAATATTCTCGACCATAAAGGTCACGGGAATATAAAGGTGCTTTTATAAATATTTATAAAATGTATAGTGTACATGAAATAACGAGCTCGAGGGGAAAAACATGTGTGCATAAATATTTCGCAAGTACAATATAATAAATATTTTCATGAATTAAAGTGATGAGAATGTATATGAGTGCTTGTACAAAATATTTACAATATACACACACATGGAATAACAGGAATGGGGAACAGGTGTGCAATTACATACATGAATATATTTACACAAGTTCCATGGCATAAATATTTCCATGAATGAAAAGTCATGGGGATAAATGGATGCTTGTATAAATATTTATAGTACCTATACATAAGTATTTACACACATGAGATACCAAGGGAAAATGAGAAATAGGAAAAGAGAAATAGTAATGGGAGAAAGGAAATTGAAAGGGGAATAGAAAGTGGAGAAAGAGCTTGGGCTCAATTCTCTCACCTCCCTCCCTACGGCCTTAACCCAACCGACCCTTCCCTCCTCTTCCCTTCCTTTTAGCGCGGCAAGCCAGGCTCCACCATCATCCCACCCACCCAGGCACAATGAAGCCCATCCCACTTTCACCTCTCCCCCACCGACAAGTGGACCCCACAGGCCCCGTCGTCTTCCTCCCTTCCTCTGTCGGCCGACGCCGAGCGCCAGCGCCGCCGTGACACTTTGCTTCCCCTCAGTACTTCCCACCCGGTGATGATGACCAAGACACGGGGGGCGAGGCGGCTGTATCCTGGGACGACCCGCCATCAATGCTCCCCCATGGCCCCACGACCGCATCACGATGCGTACCCTCCATCACGCCACCGCGCGCTGCCGGCAAGCCGAGACAGGCGACGTAAAACCGCAGCGCCGTCGTGGGCATGAGACACGTCGTCGGCCAGCCCCACGGCCAAAGCACGGGCGGCACTCCGAGTACCGGAGGCGCCGGTAAGCGCGCGCGCAGCCTCACCACGGACGCCATGCCGCCATGATCAGCGGCAACGGCCGCCAGCCCGGCGCGGAACCACGATGGCCAACTCATCCACGGAGGTGAGCACGACGCAGCGTCCGGCTCATGGAGCACCGGCTCGGCGTCCCACAGCGCCGCGAGGGAGCGGTGTCGGAAAGATCGGGCGGCGGGCGAAATATCTTTGCCGGTGACCGCACCACGGCGTCTATAAATACCCCCACCAGACCCTCAATCCACCTCGCCCCTCCCATTCGAGCTCGCCCACGGCGTGGAGCGCGCGGTGCTCCTCCAATCCCTCCTCCCTCTCTTTAGTCCACAATCGATTGCCCCCAATACGGGCATCACCGCCCGCCGTTGGCTAGGACAAATCGTCGGGTCAAGTCACATCGTCACCGCAATGCTCGATTGGTGAGTCAAAAAGTCGCTCCTCGCCTCCCCTTCCGTTTCCTATTTCCTCTCGAAATATTGCCTTGCAGCCCGGTGTCGCATACCGCCGCCGACCAGCTCCGCGGTGCCCACCGCCATCATAGGAGAACATCGCCCGTCGCCACCACCTACCCCAACCGGTTGGGACATCGAGAGGAGTCAACGGACCCTGCGCGGCGAGCTTTGGCGAAGAAACGCTACTACGGCGAGGACTCAGCGAGAAGCGCCGCCGCAAGGGAAGCGGACGGAGCGAGCGGCGTCGCCGCGTTTCCAGCGTAGCGGCGTCAAGCCGTCGACCAATGAGGAGCGGCACGTCGCACCCGTTCCCCTCCGTCCGCGGTCCAGCGGGACAGACCGTAATACACGTGGCGCCAGCGTGGCGACCACCGTGGGCGTCCCACGGACCCCATGGCACCCACGTGCAGAGAGGGATTCTGTGTACACAAGTGTAATTGCTACGACTACCAGATAAGTGTACACAATACTTTGAAATCTATTTCCGTGTCGAAAAAAATTCTTAAGAAAATTTGTAAATTCATTATTTGATTTATAGAATTTTATCATGTAATTAGTTCAATTTTATTACATGATAAAATTATATTATAATATTACCTAATGATTTAATTAGGGATTAATGTTATAAAGTCCATATCTCATGTAATTTAACTCCGTTTTCGTGAAACGATTTGCATAATTCATCTAAAATCTAGCTCTATGCATCTAACCTATTGCCCATAATGTTCTATGTTTGTTTTACATGTTCTAGTTCAAGCTAGGGTTTATCGCGGGCGTAAGCTAGTTATCGGCGACCCGATTAGGAGTTTCCGTCCGGCACGCTAGGGAGGCGTTCGACGCGTGCCGATTCGTAAGAACCTCCCGGGCAAGTCCTTACCCCCCCCAATCATGACCTTAAATAATGAGATGATAATGATGATGATGATGATAATTGGATTAGTATATAGTGGTATGAGCCTAATAACGTAGCTATGGAGCTAAATGGGATGGCGTAATCATCCACGTTATCTACGCTCATACATTGTAATCAAGAGAAACATGAGATCACCTAATGAACCCTAACCAACAAAAGAGGTGAGTAGTGGTAGTGCGGTAGAGCCTAAATACCACGTCGGGGAATCGCCGCGAGGGGTTCTGCGGAGAGATACTCGCCCCCCTAAGGACCAGGTTCATAGACCTTCTAGCTAGTGTAATATTACGTACAACCACACGGCAGGGATGGGGCGGCTTGATTCCACCCGTTGGGTTGAGGTATAATCACAGGGAACCAAGGTGGCCGAAGTAGGCAAAGCGACCTATTGGGAGCGGACATGGGGAGAGTGGCCCCATGGTCCGGTTGGCGTGGATCTTTGTGATCTTCCACGTAAGATGTTTAGGCACGGTGGCGCGGTGCTAGGTGCACATATTTATGATTAATGATTGGGTGTGTTGCGTGAAAGTATAGGTTGGGTAATAAGGTATTACCGTAAAGCCGTGGGTGATTTGGTATCACCATATTGTCTAGGATAATGCGTCATCCTTCCAACCCCTGAGAAGTCATGGTGAGGATTATACCAATATACCTAGGTTGGCTACAAGCGGGTGCGGGATCTCGTTAGGCTGTCAAACCATGGGCCATCTTTTGTAGACAACTTCTATCGTGTGTGGGGAAATTTATACACCTCTGCGAGAGTTAATTGAATCTATTCGAATAGCCACGTCCTTGGAATGGGCAAGTGCTAGGTACGAACATCTATGATTAGATATACACTTTGATGATGACTAACCCTGTGGTGTCATGGCAAAGAAGTGATGACATAAGACAACACGGGGAACTAGCGAGAAAGCAGTTTTTAGAGACTCTGCTAGGGCCCAAACCCTTAATAATTACAACCCCCAGGTTGGGACTTCCGAAATACGTTTGTACTCACCCCTCTATTTTTACGGATATCGGCACATGTGAAGGTAAGAGCGATGACAAGGTAGAGGACCGGCGTGTCGTAAGGGAGTTCGTAAGGTGTTTGCTTAGGAGGAGAAGGGCGTTGAAGCCCAGATTTCATCCATACACAAAATGCGCTTTTGTGGAGTGCGGGGTAGTGTCATAGTTAATCCACCGCTTCTCGGTTGGCCAACTCGATATTGTAACCCGACTTCGGTGACCCTTCGTCGCCCTTTGTAAGCCCCTTCCCATCCTATATTTCTATAGCTCGGTTTTACTATTAATTTTGTTTACCATCATCATTTACTAATAGACGTGTTTGTGGCGTGATCCCGGCGCAAACACGTGTGTGATTGACCCATTAAAAGTGGGGGCGTGACACGGGTATCCCGCCCTCGGGCGAGGCAGAGATGGCTTGCCCGGGGCCTTCTGTCCTCGGGCGAGGCTAAGATGCGGTGTTGTGGGGATGCGTGGTCAGGACCCCCTCGGATGGAGTTTAAGATTGGGCTGTGTGGTGACTGATGTCATCAAGCCTGGTATGGTTGTTACCTTTGGTCCTTTTTCTCCACACTCTTGATGACTCCAACAACATCCGTGATGGGCTACTTTCGTGCTTCCCTGGGCCGATCTGTGGGTAGCAAGTCCATACGTGAGCATGTGTCTTTGAGCCTTTTAGCAGAGTGTTTGTAGACGGGCCATCGTGGGCCATGTTGTAGGCCAAAAGGTGGCGTGTTTGTCAAATCCTCCAAGCTTGTGGATAAGGTGATCAGCAACTCGCCTCCTCCTATCACCAGGCCCGCGGCCTGCGACGTGTCTGGGGGCCTTTGGCCCAGTGGCGGCCTTGGGCCAGATTCCTTCTGACGTAGTCGGGCCGTGGTATCCACCATTAGTAGGGAATGTTCATGGGCCTATTATTTTGGCCCCCGACAGGTATGTCTCCAACTATAAAATATATTCTCGATCAATTTATTGATATTTATTTTGTATTATTATTTATATAGATTCTATCAAACAAAAATTATGTAAATATTTAAAATGAGAATTACATTCTTTGAGAGATTTTGCCAAACTAAAATTATGTAAATCTTTGAAATGAGAATTACATTCTTTCGGACAAAAGAAAAAAATCTAAATTATTAGTTTTAAGCATATTATAAATTAATAAATTCACTGATCTATTATTTTGTTAGATTATGTTTATCTTGTGTATATTTAAGGTATTTTAAACTAAGAATATAAATATATTGTTTACTTCTCATGTAGACAAGAAGACATATGTCTCCTTTTATTAGCTTTGGAAAAAGTCCCAATTCCCTCCCCAACTATCACGAAAGTTCACTTTTCCTCCCTCAACGTCAAAACCGGACAAATCACCTCCCTCAACTTTTCAAACCATGCAAATTACCTCCCTCGGCGGTTTTGAGGGCGACATTGCTATAGTGCAAGTGGTTTATCTTTTTTAAAAAAAATCGGTTGAATCTTTGAAAAATCATAGTAAATCACGAGAAAAATCATAAAATGAAAAATCCAATTTTTTTAGACTCCACATGATTAAATCTACACATTGAATATATAATATGATATTATTTAGTACAAAGGTTTTGTTTTTCTTTTTTCTTTTATATTTATTTGGTGAATCTTTAAACAAAACATAGTAAATCACAAAAAAATCATAAAATAGAAAATCTATTTTTTTATACTCCACATCTGCATGTCTACACAGTGAATATATAATATGATATGCTTCAAAGTATAAAATTTTTATTGTAGCTTTAGATCTATTCTTTTGTGTAATTTATTAAAATAATTCGTAGCTACAACTTCTATAATTATTTTTGGAGTAAAGCATACTATATTATATATTCAATGTGTAGATCTGCTCATGTGGAGTCTAAGAAACTTGAATTTTCTATTTTATGATTTACTATGATTTTTTAAAGATTCAACCGAAATTTTTTAAGAAAGAAAAAGGCAAACCATTTGTTACTAGCAATACCGCTCTCAAAACCGCTCGAGGGAGGTAATTTGCATGGTTTGAAAAGTTGAGGGATGTGATTTGTCCGGTTTTTACGTTGAGGGAGGAAAAGTAAACTTTCATGATAGTTGGGGGAGGGAATCGGGACTTTTTCCATTAGCTTTCTCAGGCCAGGCTTGCAACCAATCGGATAACTGTTACCTGGCCAAGCAGAGCTACTAAGAACATTTCAAGGGTTCTCTAAATATTTCTTCTAAAAACTCCATGTTTTTGAACTCCTGAAAAAAGGTAATTAGAGAAAATAAAAAGCTCATCTCAATAGTTTTTAATATTTCATTTCTAAAAAATCAAATGTTGGTTGTACTTGTTTTTTTTTCTATGGCTCTATTTTCTTTCTGACGTGAAACTGTTTTCTCACCGCCGCCTCCTTCGTGGGGCGGTGTAGGTGATAGCAGCATTCAGCAACAGTACACAATGCAGCCAATAAGAAGCAGCATGCAATTCGGTAGGACGTAATATGGAAGCAAGCAAATACCATGGTAGTATGCAAGCACAACAAATGCCTTCAACGAGCGTTGTGGCACCAAAGGTCAGAATTGTCAGGCTGTCTCCAACGAGAGAAGGTAAAGGCAAATATAAGTCGACGCGGTGTGTTTGCATCATAAAAATCGCCCTCAACGGGCGATCCATTCGGCGACCGCGAAGGAATGCATACGAGGAGAGAGAAAAGGCAAATATGAGGCGTTCTCTCTCCGTCGATGCATCCACAATGCCGAGGCCGTAGTGCTGGGCCCGGGAGGCGAGGCGGACGGCGGCGCCCGGTGGGCAGGTCCGCGCGACGCCGGCTCCACACCACCGCCGTCGTCACCTCGCGACGTCGGAGCTCCTATATGGCGCCGTCGAGGCTCGGTCGGGTGGAGGAGCACCACACGCCCGAGGCGGGAAGGGGAGAGGGAGCGGCGGCGCGCGTCCGCCGGAGTCGGAGCGAGGGGTATTTGGGGCGAGACCGCGCCCCGTGCCGTCGGGCCCGTGGGCGGGAGCCCGCCCGTCGACTTGTGGCGCTGCGGCCACCGGGCCTCCAGCAGCGCTCCCCGGCGGCCGAAGGTTCAGCGTGCGGCAGCGCGCCGGTGGCCGGGCTCAGCGCTCCCGAGGCGCCGCGGCGGACCTTCCATGCGGCGCCAGCGCCCGGCCGCGGGGCACCGTGCGCTCGGCGGCCACGGCGAAGCTCTACGCGCGGCGTGGGCGGCCGTCGGGGCTCCAGCGTGCTCCGGCGTCCGGCGGAGCATCCATCGTGCGCCATGGCGCTCCCGCGGCGAGGGCCCGCGGTGAGCCGTGCGTGACGGACGGGGCGGCGCTAGGTATGGCGCCGGCGAGGAGGAGACGGGACCACGGCGAGACCGGTCCGTGGGCGGGCCCGTGGCGACCGCGGTAAGGAGCGGTCAGCGGCGGGAATCACCGGCGCGAGGCGGCAACCGCGAAGAGCGGTGGCGTCTAGCGTGGGCGAGGCAAGGAGATGAGGAGATTTGGGTCTAATGTTGCCTACATTTGTTGGAGATGAGATGGTTTTGCCTCACGTGAGATTTCACCGTACCTTTGCTCAAACTGCCTATGCCTCTCGTGCATCTGTTTGGAGATAGCCTCACCCAAAGCTAAATGCCTCGCAAGACCTTTGCCCAACAACCCCACACCTAAACCCAAAAAACAAACAACACATGGAGGAGGACAAACAAACCGCCACTAGTACATCTTTTGACACCGGCGAGGTGAAAGGCATACGTGTGACTTTGCCGCCACGCCAAGCCACAAGAGCTGCCTCTATCCAACTCTACATGGCACTCTATGCAAAAGTGACGTCAACACTGTTGCACACCGTTATCTCTGGCCCCTTTGGGCTTGTAGAGAAGCCACGAGACTCAAATTTGAGTAACACAGCAATTCATCCAAATAACATGAACCTAAAAACAACAATAGACATTTTAACTTTATATCAAGTACATCAAAGAAACTTTGAATCTAGATATGGGTCATGTCCACTTGCATAGAGCTTTGTATGAATCTAAACCATTGAATAAGCTGCCAAAACGTCAATTAATATGGGACACAGGGAGTAGGCCATAGAGATTTGTCTTGCCCCTCTTCCTCTAGCACAAGCAACAAGAAGCTTGTGAGAGCCATATTTCGGGTCTCTCATTAAAGCAAAGGTAAAAGCTTGCTCACACAACAGATCTCAAGAAAGCTTTGCTTGTACCAAAAACCACTTTGATCTATATCCTTGCTTAACAAGGCTACACAGTAATGAGGAAGGAAACCAAACAGCCCCCGCCTTCTGTGGAGCTGACATCCTCTGAGGAGTCATATGATCCTGATCAAATCAGCTGAAGCCTTTAATAAGCAGCTAGCCATGAACCATGATCTGCTGCTCTTGACTCGGGGGTTTGCCATGCCACCACGCATCGATCGTACTAGTACCTCACAAGGCATCGGCCGTGTAGTTCACGACGTGCGTAGATGCACGCCTACATACGGCCCGGTCCGTGTCCAATCGTCCATGGATCGATCCAATCCAACATCGCGTACGAGGACAGGGGAGCGTCGGACACGTCAACGGTCAACTAGCAGTCAATGCGAGAGCCGAGAGAGAGGGGGGACGCACTGTATGCACAGCTGCAGCAAAGAGATCGATGCGCCAAAAATCCGGGAATGTTATCTGCCGTCCCATCCCGCCGACCACCCGGCCCAGCCCAGCAAGTCACGCTGACCACCCGGCCCAGCACAGCAAGTCTGTTTCTCATTTCCAGCCTGTTTCTAGTTTAGTTTCTGTTCCAGCAGAGGCCTGTTTCTAGTTTCCAGCCCAGCAACGACTGATTCTCGATGCGCGCTTAAAAGAAAAAAAAAAGAGGCGCAACAGGGGATTCGATCCCAAGATGTCCTGCTCTCACGTTCAGCACCTATCACTACGACACATGATCATTTTGTGATAAACACGAAATATCGCCTATATATTTATTTCCGTTTCGCGGTTCTGTACTGTAGGGCTGCCATAGGTAACTTTCTTTCTTTTTTTTTCCTTTTTATTTCTCTTTTTACGTATCGTGTTTTTATTCCTGTTTCTCAATTCTGTAGGACTGATTCTCGATCCGCCTATATATGTATTCCTGTTTCATTGTTTTTATTTTTTCTATTTTATTTCTTTGAGCATTTTTTTTCTTTTCTATTTTCTTTCATTTCTTCTTAAATTCTTTATTTATTTTCCATTTCATTTCTTCTTTCTTACTTACTTTATTTTTTCATTTTAGCATTTTTTTGTATTTTATTATTCTTTTTGTTTTCTAATTTTCTATTTTTTGATCTATTTTTTTCTATTTTTCTTTCTATTATTCTTTTTTGTTTCTCTTTTTTTTTGATTTTTCTCTTTCTAATTTTTCCTTATTTTATTCTATTTATAAAGTTTTGTTTTAAATTTTACATATACAATGTCTCATGTATTTTAGAGAAATGCTAAATTATACCGATGTTACGAGATGTATATATGGATGTTCTCTTAGTATACATGTGATGTTTTGTGATGCATATATGGATGTTCTTAGTATATATGTGATGTTCACTTGGTATCCATGTGATGTTTCATAATAAAATTAATGTGATGTTCGGGTAAAGCGGATGTTCTCTTCGTATACACGTGATGTTCAATTTTCATACTTTGATGTGTACAAAAATGTTTTTTTAGTGTACATGTGATATTCTAAGATGTATATAGGATGTTCTCTTATACATGTGATGTTCTAGAGTGTATCTATGGATTAAAATAGCCGGTATCCTAGCGCGATGTTAGTCTAAGCGGAGGTGTACATTTGCGATGGCGTGAAAATCCGCTATTTCCGGGGGTTGAAAATAGCGGTCTCCTAGTGTGTTTGAGGCGTTCTACGTGTTTCTTGCGATGTTCCATAAAATCCGGCTATTTATTATGTTTTAGGATATATTTTTGTGATGTTCGGTAAAACATACATTGATGTTCTAGGATATATTTTGTGATGTTCAGTAATGTTCTAGGATATATTTTTGATGTTCTACGTTGATACATTTTGCAATGTTCTAGGATATATTTTATGATGTTCGATAAAACATACACCAATGACCTAGGATATATTTTGTAATATTATATGATATATATATTTTCCTTGTTCTATGATGTTTAGTAACACGTACAATGATGCTCTAAGACATTTGAAATAAAAAGGGTGTTTGATTGAGGTCATCTGCTGGACTCGTGACCTCGTGTAAAGTTGTAACTATAGATTTACTAAACTTTCTCCAACCAGCACATGTATGTATAGTCCTACAATGTGCATGCAGGAGAACGAAGCAACTTTTGGTTGCTCTTTGATGCCGCACACGACGAAGTACCACGAACGGCTCGATGGATCAGAATAATCAGCATAGTAATATGCGATTCAAAGTATTCAGTGAGACGTCGGTCACGTTACTGCTGATATTTATATATTATATATAAATAAACAGTATAATATAATATAATAGTGTAGTTCCAACACTACAACGACGTTTGGTTGCTTTTTATTCTTTTTATTTAACTCTAATTTATTATTTTTGATGTTCAATATAAATTTTCATTATTATATTTTTATTTCATTCTTTCCTTTGATATCTTTTATTTTTTCCTTGACATCTTCTATGATATATTTCAAGTGTTATATTTTTGTAAAGTTTAAAGGTATGAGTAGTGTAGTGGAGTGGAACTGCTTTGACAAACCAAAGGTGGGCCTTGACTGTAGCGATTTTTATAGTTGGGGCTGCGCGCCGGTGGGCCTTGGCTGCTGCGCAAACGGTAGGTTGGGCCCGCGCGCCTGCTGTGGGCCTTGCCTGCTGCGCACACGGTGGGCTGGGCCGCGCGCTTGCTGCGCACACGGTGGGCTGGGCCCGCGCTTGCTGCGCATGGGGCTGGGCCGCGCGCCTGGTCGCACGCATCCGCGCCGACCAGGTCGGCAGCCAACAGCCCCCAAAAATCTCCAAAAATCTCGCTGCTCTCTCTGACCGGCGTCAGTACAGCCAGCGAGCGAGGTCCGTCCACCGTCCACCGGCACAAATCAGGTCACCAGCGTGGTGTAATAACTCGTGCTCCTCCTCCGTCCATTTTCATTTACCGCCCACCACCCACCCACCCACCCTTACTTCCATGGCTCTTACGTGCAAGCTGCTTTCAGACAATAAGAGAGAGGATAATAGACGATGCACCACTCACTTAACTTCTAATCTATTGAAATATGATCTTATTCAACATGGTAATCACTGGTTTAGTTTCCTTAAAGGGTGCAATCTTTTTGTGTATCAAATGCAGAGTTCCCAAAGACTAGAATGCCTCTATTCCCTCTGCTGAGGTGCCGACAGAAAGACGTACGGCATCTCGGATGACGCCGCCGCGATTCCCAGCCGGGCCTTGAATCTTGCGCCGGCGGTAGGCTGGCGAACCACAGGTTCGTGGTGCGTGGCTGCGGGCTGCGGAGGTATGCAAGCTGGCCCTAAGCTGCCAGGCCGAAGATTGGCCTTGCAGCCTTGCCATGTAATTCGGCCTGAATTTAATTTAAGTTTGGATCAGGGGCCGAATTTTGGAACTTCCCAAGCAAATTCAGCCCCCATGTAAAATCTCCGTCAAATCTTGGGCCAGCAAAATAAAACCTGCGCCTAAATTTGACTTGACCTAGTTGACGTTACCTACCACTCCGCAGCGTGACAACATCCTGGTTCTCATGACTAACTTGTGCGTCCTTTCTTGCCAATCCAAAGACCAAAACGAAGGACCTATTGGCCTCATAAATCCCCTCTAGTATACCAACTGCTTCATTCTATAAATCGTAAATCGTTCTGGCTTTTTTTTATAAGAAAGATATTTTCACATGTGTCCCTCATCAGAACCATCTGTGCAAATGAACCAATTTAACGGAAGGTTCCTTGTGTGAGTCGATTAGGGAAGGAAAATGACTGAGAAAAGCTATTCTTTTATCATTTATAATCAAATTAAGGTTTGTAGAAAATTTTGTGTGGAGTTTATTCATGTCTATCTTTAGTAAAATTTATAAAATATGGGTTACCAAATTAATAGTAATAATAGTGTATTTGAATACTTATCAACTAAGAATTGTTAAATCTTGATTTTTCCATAGGAAATTTTCAAGTTGTCCAAGATTATTGTTGTGTCTCTCTATGAGTGACGTCCCAACTACCTGATCAAATTGAGCGTTTGAGAATAGGCAATTCATCCATCAATCCAATAATAGGCATAGCCGTGAAGTTGTGGGTTTGTGGCCTCATCTAGCTATGATTTTATGTTTTGTTTATTTGAGCCCCATCTTGGCCACTGTTTCTGTAACAATTTCTATAGCCCTTGCGACTTTGCGTAGTTTGGCACGTTCAAAGAGTTGACATTGGCGTGTCAGTTGAACTGTAAACGCCTCCGATCATCATAATAATCAATTAATTAATCTGTAGATGATAAGCTAGAAGAATTAGCGTTAAGCAAGGTCCCGTGCCCATATTCCATTTACTTTTTTTACTGAACTTGTAAAATATTTCTATGTGTTGCAACAGATTTACATCTTTGTCGCTTGTTAATTCTAATATGTTTTTGGAATAAGAATTTTGCACTGTATGGGAAACTTGGCTTGTTCTTAATTCTAACTTATATAACATTTAGTTTAACGTCATATTTTTTTATCCTATTGGTATGATGTTTAGCTATTAAATTTTTAGATCAATTTAGCTCTTGAGGCTCCAAAGTAGAAAGCTGACATGTTGTCTAAAGTTTAGCCAACCTCATAAGAACTTTTAGACCGCGCAAGAGCTGAACTAAAATGGTCTAAAGTTTTAGTCCTCAACTTTAGATTAGAATCCAAACAAACCCTAAGATCCACCTAGCTAACAGTTGGTTTCTAAAAAAATTAGCTATGTAGATCAAACGGGTCTAGTTAATATGTCAACTAAATGTTAATAACTATCTCACCTGATGGTCCTGTCTCTTACTTAATAGTCACTTTTTAATTGCCAAAAGAACGCTTTATCCTCCTACCTTTATCCGCTATGCCCTATCAATAGAAAATAGAAAGCGAACGTGCATTATAGATAAAACCACCAATATATCACCTTTTAGCCAGTGGGTCTAAAACAATAAGCAGTCTATTAATTCCAAGAGCCTCTTTATTTGGTTCTATATAATATTATATTTGGTTCTATAAACTTAAGGCAAAATGCATAATTAATCCTATATAGCTATATAGATAGCTAGCTGTGAACCTTGATTTCATTAAAATTAGATGGGCAATTCATTTTCAATTTTTATTGCTTTTTCGTGTTAGGGGAGAAAATGTGTATAATCGGGCCGGCACTAGTTCTGAATTTGAACTGGTTAACGTGAATAAAAAAAAAAAATCTTAAGAGGGTGTAAACAAACAAATAATAAGATGAAACCTCTCTTCTCTTCTCGACATTTCTGTAACATCGGCCTGTTGCATTGACCAGACATAAAAACTGGCACACGTACTCTACCAACCATTACAGGCCAATACAACAATCATAGAACCAATGCTAGCTGACCTCTAAGAGAATTCCTACCTTTGTGCTACGCAACTATTTGTTACTGATATGTTTCAGTCACCTAGAACAATCCCAGCGACAGATCACAAGCAACCGACACTACACAAACACAAGTAAATAACAAGATACAAGAAGATGACGACATCAAAAACCGCTGGCTTGATTGATTATATATGCACGCCTAGTCACCAAACCATGCACAAAGAAAGAACTCAAGGTGGAAAGAGTGAAGAGATCGAACAGGACCTCGTGCGCTCGAAGACAAGGGCGCGATAGCAATGTCGACGACGGCGTACCTGAAGAAGCCGTCCCACTACACCGTCTCCCTCATCGTTCTCTCCCTCTCACCCTGATCTTATGCTTCGCCGTTCTCCTTCCGTTGTCCGCCTACTCCGCAACCCGCCGCTGCCACGGCAGTGGCTACTAACTACCAGCTCCGCCTGCGTCGGTGATGCCGGTAGCCAGCGCCCAGCCCTGGCCCCGACCCCGGCGGCGGCGGAGCTGATGAGCGTCCTCGTCGGCGTGCACACCATGCCCGGAAGCACTCCCGGCGCCACCTCATCCGCATGGCGTACGCGCCCAGCAGCGGACGACGCCTGCGCCCGCGCGCGCGTCGACGTCCGGCCTGTGCCTCGCGCGCGCCCGATGCCGCGAGCACCGCGCGTTCGTGGCGCTCGAGGCGCGCGCCTACGGCGACGTGCTTGTGCTCGACTGCGCGGAGAACGCCGAGGAAGGGAAGACGTACACTCTTCGCCAGCCTCCCCCGCCATGCTCGCTCCGGCGGCGGCACCGGCCGGCTGCCGTACGACTATCGTGATGAAGGTGGACGACGACACGTTCCTCCGGCTGGACGCGCTGGTGGGAGACCCCTGCAGTCGGCGCCGAGGGAGGACATGTATTGCGGCGTCGGCCTCCCCGTTCCACGACCGGCAGTTCCCACCGTTTATGCCTCGGCATGGGCTACCTGCTGTCCTGGGACTCGTCGAATGGATCGCCACCTCCGACATGGTCAGAAGGAGGCCATGGTACGCACTTGCATTTCATGCATCCGTTCTTGCACCTTTCCTAGCTTGTTGACTGCTAACATATATCACATATACTACTCTACTACTACACTTCTCATGAAAATGTTTTCAGAACATGCATGTGATAGTTTTTAACAAAGTTTAACAACGAGCATATATGCATATATATGCAGGTGTAAGAAGATGTGACCACAGGCAAATGGCTGAACATGGGCCTACAAGGCCAAGAACCGGAGTGAACATCCCCAGGATGTATGACTA
>JADLZK010007932.1:0-172166 GCA_015847255.1 Hyparrhenia diplandra
CAGGTGATGGAGGGAGGACGGCGACAGCAGCGCCGCCGCGTACTTGCGCCGCGCGCGGCGGACGGAGGGCGACATGCTCGCTCCGACGGCTGGGGTGGACCTGGACCGTGGACGACAGACACGATGCGGCGTGAGTGCGCGCAGGCTGCAGGAAGAAAAGGAGACGGGCGGCGACGGTTGGAGTCCCTCACCCTGGGCATAAAACCCACTACCCATTACCCACACCCGAAAAACCCGCACCCGAACCCGAAAAACCCGAACCCGTGGGTTTTTTGGGTAATTCGGGTAACGAATCATAAAACCCGAATTTTTTATGGGTAATTCGGGTTTAGTTCTCCGGTACCCGAAGACCCGAACCCGCATGTGACAAGTCTGGAGTCAGTTTCAGTTTGTGTTCAGTGTTGGACCTGTTGGTCGCAGTCGATCTCGATTTCTTCTTTCCCCACGCCACGCGCGGCCCAAGCGGCCCAACAAACTCCGACTGCTCACCTCCTCTTGGCAAAAAGCTGATATGATTGTGTCTTGTCAGTTATAAAATAAAATACAACTACAGCGTTCATTTTCCTGTTTTGAAGTTTGAACCATCATTTTTTTTGGCACAGTATGGAGGACTTTTGTTCTTGCCTGGAGACTGGATCAAGCACCGTGACGTTCTGGTGCTGCTGGGTGCTGCCATAGTGCCATTGTGTCATTTATTTTTCTAGTTCTAATTCTATGCAAAATTATATATTGTTTGAGGGTTTGCTATGATTTTATTTACTTTGGGTAATTTGGGTATACCCGAACCCGAACCCGAATTTGCGGGTACCCAAAGTTCTTGGTACCCGATTTTTCGGGTCTGATTTCGGGTTCCAGTTTCTATTACCCGAACTTTTAAAAACCCGAATTAACCGACCCGATCGGATCGGGTAACCCGAACGCCCAGGGTGAGGAGTCCCCGAGGCCCCAAAACAATAGTTTTCTTTTTTTTTTTTGAAAAAAAAAAATCGCAATACTGACGGAAGGAGTAATCTAATCTTGCGAAATCATCTAAACATTGCAATTTCCTAATAAATAGTAGTTTTTTTGAAATAATCTTTTTGCCTAATCATGCCCTCTAGTATCATTTATCACATCTCTTTGTATAGGTTTCCATATCGGGCGTGATAGCCCTGACGTCCGAGGCGGCTTCCGTCCGGGACGCCGGCAAGCCGCCCACCAGCCCATCGAATTCCCACCATCTTCCGTCGGGCCGTCGCGGGCGCCGCCCCCCCGCGAACCGCAGCTCGGCCCGCTCCCACCACCGCCCGCTCGCACCGCCGCCGCAAGACGGGCGCCCGCCACCCCCCCGCTCCAACGATGCACTTGCCGCCCCCGCCCAATGCCGCCACGCCCGCCGCTGGGGTCAGGGCTCCCACCACGCCGCCGCTCCCAGTTCACGGATCTCGACGACTTAAGCAAGTCAACCAACGCCGAGGGTGGGTACCGCTTCGTCGCAGCAGCCGCGGGCCAACCGCCGAAGCCGAAGCCGCGGTGTCTCTCGGCGTCACCCACGCCGGGCTTGCCTTGAGGTGCGTTGTGCCCGGCCAGCCATTGAGCTTCCGTGGTGTCCCGAGCAGCGAGGGAGGGAGGCAACCATCGTGCCTAGGAGCTTCCAAGCTGCATCGCGGGCTCCGTGCGGTGTAAGCCATGTTCTACCGTCCTACCTGCTATGTGTTTGTTAAAATGACTGAACAAGTTTCTATTCTGAGAAGGGTGTGACAAGTTTCTATTCCAAGGGGAATACAATAGTTCATTCTCTGATTTCGATGCAAGTAGAAAAATTCCCGACGTTGTCTTGGCACAGTCCGGTCCATGGTCTTGGAGGCCAGCTGAAGATCTCTAGTTTGGTTTTGGATAATTAGTGACACCTAAGAACTAATCTCTCGATGCTAAGTGTTTGATTAGATTGGAGATTGGTCGTGTCGGAGTTGGAGCATGGTGATCATGGATGATGGATTGAGGTGATCCAAAAGTTGATTAAGCGTCCAACTCGTAGTTGTTTGGAGATCAATTGAGCCCAAGGCAAAGGTATAACCATAGGGCCTTTTGATTTTATACTCAAGACACCATAGAGGGTGTGAGTGGTTATAGGATCGATAAGCCGTACTATAAAGAGGGGAAACTTATCGTACACATTGGTCCTCATGTGCCTTTAGGTTCAAAATTCATATGCATGCATTCTAACCTAAAGAGCTAACTCCGCACTTGACGAAAATGTTTTCAAAATGCTAACACATGGTGTCGAGGTGTTCTTCACGTGTCGGAAACAAGAATCAAGTGACGGAAGTCGGTTTGGAGCAAAGGCGAAGAAACGGCAACACAACGACGGAATTTTGTAGCTCGGATGGCGGCCGGACTCGGAGACCGGAAGCACGGAAAAGTGACCGGACGCACCGGTGTGTGCGTCCGGCAGAGAGCATGTTTTTGGCTCGGTGGTCGACGGGTGACGGACCCACCGACCCGGAAGCATCCGGTCTTTGACGGACCACGTCGCCGACGGACGCGCGACGGACGCACGGAGGCCGGGGTCGGCAACCATTTTTGGGGTTGTTGGTTGTGGCCAGGACCCACCGACCGGACTCACTGGTGAGTCCGGTCAAGGCATCCGATCAGGCTGCAGAAATCGTGGATTTCACCCCAACGGCCACATTTCGTGGTGTGGCCCATTTATACCCCTTTGGCTGCCTCATGCTCTCTCTCTTGGTCATTTGAATCATTCCTAACATCCTAGAGCTGAGCAACAACTCCCTCTCACTCTCATTCTTGCTTGTGAGCTTCATTCTTGAGAGAAGAGGTGATCCAAGTGGATTTGCTTTGTGTTCTTGCATCTAGAGGCACTTGGGGATCGTTGTGAGCCGGTGGGTTTCCCGTTTCTCTTGGAGACACCGCTCCTAGCCGGCTTGGTGATTTGGTGGAGGCGTTGGCAAGAGTTGGTGATTGTTCTTGGCCACCTCCGGGCGAATTTGTGAGAGGATCACACACTCCTCGTCGGAAAGACAAAGTGCAAGGAATACATTGCTCGTGTCTTGGGTACCTCACTTGTGAGTGGTGTGTTGAGGCTAGCAAGGGCACCGCCTAGCTCAAACACCATCCTTATGTTGGTCGGCACAACCAGAGACTAGCTTGTCGGTGTACAAGTGAACTCCGGGTGAACAAATCGACTTGTTCATTGTCTCGGTGATTGGATCATCATCTTCGTGTGATTGATTGTTTATCTTCTTCACGGTGATTGGTTCATTGCCTCTACACGTCGATATAACAAGCTTCTCACTCTTGCATTACTTTTCTAGTTTACTTTGAGTAGAGAGCTAGCACTTGTCTTGTGTAGTTGTTCTTGCTAGCATAAGGACCTTATTAGGATTGCTCAATAGATAGAGTAGTGACATAGACTTTGTGTGACTTAGAGATCATAGAAATATTTAGTCTTGTCACTAGAAGGCTTGCAAGACCACTAGAGCTAGTGCAAACCGCTTAATCGCCATTTGTTATACTAACCGGTTTGTTTAGTGAGTTTATAGAAAAATTTTTATAGGCTATTCACCCCCCCCTCCTCTAGCCATCTAGGACCTACACACGGCGCCGCATGGGAGCCGGCGGCATGGACAACGACGAGGAGAGAATGAGGGGAATAGAGAGGAGGCAAGCCTCGCCGCCATCGTTTGCTTGTTGCCTTGTGTGCCGCTGCGGCCGCTAGCCCGCTAGAGCCAAGTTGGTGTGTTCTTGCCGCTTTATTTTGCACCGCAAGCTTTGGATTGATTTTGTAGCCATGTTGGGATGTTTTAAACCTTGGGCGCGGATTCTCTTTCATTTATTGATGATGGTATAGATTGATAGGCTAATTGAGATTCTTTGAGCGGCGACGGTGAATGCATAAATAAAAGGATGTAGACAAAGTGAATGCTCGCTTGATCTACTAATGAAACATCCGGAAACTCCTCTCCATATCCAAAGCATTAAACTCACCATTGAAACGGTCAAACCGGGTTATCTCTTTCCTTTTGCCTTTTGGAAGAATTGAGAGATCTCCTTAATTGAGTGGAATTTCAGGGGGATATTTTGAGGCACATCCGGCCTCCTTACTCAAAACAGCAAAAAGCTTATTGGAAGCAAAGGGGGCAGATCAAATGGGCAACTTTGGGGGATGCTAGCACTCATTTTTTTCATGCTAATGCTCTTGTCAAATATAGAAAGAATCGATTACTTGTATCTCTAATGACTCGATGTTTTGATTTATGATCATGATTTAAAGGCAGATATTATTTGGCAATCCTTCAAGCAGAGACTGGGGACCTCAGAGTTTACAAGTATTCAGTTCAACCTCAACCAACTCCTTCAGCAAAATGACAGTCAGAGGGATCTTTCTTGTCCGATAGCAGATTTTACAACCGATGAAATCAATGCGGTGGTGAAGCATCTCCCATCCTATAAAGCACCTGGTCCAGATGGATTCAATACAGATTTTTTGAAGAAATGCTGGCCAATCATCTCTCAAGACTTCTACAGACTCTTCTCTGAATTTCATTCAGGGCAGCTGAATATTCAGTGCATTAATGGATCTCACATTACTCTTGTGCCAAAAAAAGACAATGCAATCAAAGTTTCAGATTTTCGGCCAATCTCTCTTCTCAATAACTCAGTCAAGATTCTGACAAAAGTGCTGGCTAACAGACTGCAGATTGTTCTACCACACCTAATCCACAGGAACCAATATGGTTTCATCAGAAATAGAACCATACAAGACTGCTTAGCTTGGACTCTTGAATATCTGCACATGTGTCATCAATCTAAAAAGGAAATTATTATCCTGAAGCTGGATTTTGAAAAGGCCTTTGATAAAGTTGAACATTTGTTGATGTTACAAATTATGAGAGCAAAAGGTTTTCCAGAGCTCGGCTTACATGGATGCAAAGGATTTTTGAATCGGGGAACCTCTTCAGTTCTACTTAATGGGGTACCAGGCAAGACTTTTCACTGCAAAAGGGGTGTAAGACAGGGAGATCCTCTCTCCCCTTTGCTTTTTGTTTTGGCTGCTGATTTTCTTCAAAGTTTATTGAATGCAGCCTGTGCTAATGGAGACCTCATATTGCCTATTCCCCTAAGAAGTGATCAAGATTTTCCAATTTTACAATATGCAGATGATACTCTGATCTTCATGCAGGCAAACACTGATCAAGTTCTTTTCCTAAAGAATCTCTTACACTCCTTTGGGGAATTCACAGGCCTGAGGGTGAATTATGAAAAATCAAATATCCGCCAATTAACTGGATCGGTCCTTGTTTGGCAGTCTAGCTGCTACTTTTGGTTGTCAGAAAGGATCCCTGACATTCACTTATTTGGGCCTACCTCTCAGAATTCATAAGCCCTCAGTAGCAGATTTCTGGCCCCTGGTTACTAAGTGTGAAAGAAGACTGAGCAGTGTATCGATACACTTAAATCAGGCAGGAAGACTGGAGCTTACTAATGCAGTCTTCACTGCATTGCCCACCTTTGCAATGTGCATTTTTCATCTGCCTAAAGCTATCACCAAACAGGTAGACAAATATAGGAAGCATTGTTTTTGGCGAGGAGCAGACATCAATAGCAAAAAACCTGCCAAAGCTGCTTGGCCAATAGCCTGTACACCAAAACCAGATGGAGGACTGGGAATTCTTGATTTGGAAACTCAAAATCAAAGCTTGCTTCTAAAGCATCTCCATAAATTCTTCAACAGATTGGATGTTCCTTGGGTTCAGTTGGTTTGGGATAGGTATTATGGCAATGGTTCCCTGCCTCGGTTATCAAATAACTTTAGAGGTTCCTTTTGGTGGCGTGATATTCTCAAACTCTTGCCACAATTCAAGGATCTTACTTCAGTGGTAATTCAGGATGGCACTTCTTGTTTTCTTTGGACAGATAACTGGGATAATCCTACTCTGAAAGAGCAGTTCCCTCAGCTCTGCTGTTATGCTAAAAATGAGTTCATCTTAGTACATCAAGCCTGCTCCACTATGCCTCTGACCTCACTTTTCTACTTGCCACTTTCTGTCCAAGCATATGATCAATTTCAGCTGTTCTCAAATGTTATTCAGAATATGGAACTCTCTCAGGGAAGTGATAATTGGAAATACTTCTGGGGCAATCAAACTTTCTCCTCAAAGAAAATCTACAGAAAGCTCATTGGATCCTCCCAGGCCCACCCTATCTATAGATGGCTGTGGAAATCTTTTAGTCAGAACAAAAGGAAAATCTTCTTCTGGTTGCTTTTAAAGGACAAATTAAGTACTAGAAATCTTCTTCGCAGAAGAAAAATGAGTCTTCCAGATTACAGTTGTGCTCACTGTATCCAACACTGGGAAGAAACCCTTCATCATCTATTTTTTGATTGTCCCCTTGCTCTAGCATGCTGGAATTCTCTAGGTTTGCTTGTTCCTCATAGTTTAACAGTCATTGAAATCTTTGAAGCCTTTAAGATCCAACTCAGATTACCTTTCTTCATGGACATTGTTATCACAATGTGTTGGAGCATTTGGATGCTTTGAAATGACTTCATTTTTAGAGGGGTTCCATACTTTCTCAACGCCGCAAACTCATCTTCAAGCCTGAATTTGCCTTGTTTATCCAACGTGCAAGACCTTCCTCCAAGCCAGCTCTAGTTCAATGGATAGACAACTTTGTGTAATTTTGTTAATTTTCATTGTAACTTTTATGTTTCTTGAGACTTTTTTGTAAGAACGCTCTTTTTAAATTCAATAAAAGCACGGTAGGGGCAGTTCGCCCCTCCCGTTTCCCCTTCAAAAAAAAAAAAAACTCCTCTCCCACTCAATGGCATGTGATGTTTAATTACTTGAGGATTCCAGCGTTACGCTTGAAAGTATGCGATAGAATTTTATTTATTTGCATGGAGAATAAATCTAATTAGATTAAGATGAGCATATGTGCAATATATTGCTTGAAATCATTTAAGTATAGAATACTACATAGTCGCCTAGAATACCGACCTATGATGTCTCTATTGCAGTTAACGCTTAATTGAATGTCAAGCCATATTTAGAGCCCACGGCTAGAAGCCAACATATGCAAGTGTTCTCAACCATCCGAGTAGCCCAAGAAGACCAAAGCATCTAGAACTGGAGATTTTTACTCTAGTCCCGGAAGAAGGGTAAAGCAAAGAAAAGAAAGCGTGAGTTGTGAATCATTCTCATAGCATTGCTCATCAAGAGCTCTACTCTCTAAGACCTAGCATGAAACATGTGACTAATTACGTCTTTTGAAACATCAAGCTATACCCGTTTAGGGACACACAAACAACTCGGTGAGCACACATAATCCCACGAGAAAGCTACAGCTATGACACCTTGCCCCGGAAAACAAATTTGTCACTCGTAAATTAAGAACCCCGGCCAGAGTTCAACAATTCTTATAATATTGTGAGGACATCCAATTACATCAAGTCAACCAAAGGGAGATGATTTCGATACCTACAAATAGTATTGAAAGGCATAGCCAGTAAGCCCTTCGGTTTACCCACTGTGGCATTGGTCCATATGCACCATCATTTCGAGCAAGAAATCTTGGTGAGTTTTTTGGTGAGCGTGCACGATGAAACAAAATAAGTTTTGCATTAGAAGAGTTCCGGTAGTAGAAGTCGAAGCAGTTCCATTAAAGTTTTCGCATATAACCAAAGCACATGATTAGGCTACAAAAGTTTACGTGTTATTATATGTTGCTAGACATATGATTCATAGAAGTCAATATTTTAATTCACAACTCAACTCACTTTGACAATTGCCCACAAAGAAGCTACACCCTAAAGAGAGGTCCGAAACCACACTATAATTAATTGATATGTATCATTTGAAAGAGTTTGTTCAAGAGACTTGTTTTTTGGTGGTCATTACTCTCCTCAAGGAATAGGAATATCCACATAATGGAAAAAATATTGCTGTGAGAAAAGTCAAAAATTGACAAATATAACGAGATGGGCTTTTTCGATCCATAATCATATACATATTCAAGCAAACGATAATCTTCCTTTCATCATCAACTACTTAACAGTTGCTAGAAGGCACTTCAAATTCATAAGAATTGATAAAAATCAAACTGTAGAACATGTATCAATAGAATCACATGGAAAACAAATAGGTACCTCTTTGAGGATTATTGAATCTTGAAGACCAGGAAACAACTTATTTTCAAGCCTTCTTATAATCTCACAGGGCCCTTTGCCTCTTTTTTTTTCTCATCATACTCCTTCCTAGAAAGACCACATCAACAAAGTGAAAACAAATAGCTAAAATAAAATGGTATCTCAATATTAATGAGATTTGTGTTTCAGCTAGAACACAGTACTTACCTCCCAGTCTTCTATGCCTATGGTAGTAAATACATGAAGTATATGATGTCCTTCAGGAGCTAATGATGATCAAGAACTGTATTGATACTTAAAAATATGCTTCCATAAGACTTTTCCAAATCATTCCAATTGTCCACGCCAATTCTGAGACCAATTAATTAATAGACTCAAACAGGTCATACAAAGAAAAATGTCACCGATGTTAAACTCTCAACTATATGGCATTTCCAAAGGAACACAATGCATACCTCAAGTACAAAATGGTGGTGGTCGGTGCCATTGAAAGCGTGGCCGACTTTGACACCCATATGAGTTGAAAAGGAATGATGGTGCCTTAACATAATTCTTTTGAAAGTTTGAATGATTATGTAATTTGAAATAAAGGCTTCTTACCAAGATCTTTAGAAAAAGGGGAGAGAAATTCCTGTCCATGATTTGTTGAGAATATAATTTCTAGAGGGGGGGGGGGATTGATTCTTTTAGCAACAGAGGAAGAGGAAGCATGTGCTACTTAAAAATACACATGGATATGATCTCATATCAGATATGGTAACCAATGAGACCCTTTTCTATAAATCAAAGATGAACTTTATACAGGCATGGTGACAAAGAAAAATAGCAACCACAGATAATAAAAATATAGGAAGAATGTTTTGGAGACCAACCTGATTTGAAGAGAGAAAACATCAATAATTATCCATGAACTCTGAACAAATTTGGAGTGTAAGATACTATAAAATCAGTGTTGCTTCATTAGTGGACGCCACATGGTCATGGTGCAGATATTAGTGCCAACAAATAGGATCAACTTTATATAGGCATGACCATAAAGTAAAATACCAGAAATCGGTGATGCTCCACACATGACATATTCCACTGATATAACAACATACTTGTTAATATATGAAGGTATGGATTCAAGAGGTACCTGATCTAATGGACTCTACAAAGAGACCAAGCACCAAAATTGGCACCAACAAATTAGTTCGCATATCCATATGATGTCACCTGCATGGAATTAGCGATCACATGACATATTCCACTGATATAACAACATACATGTTAATATATGAAGGTATGGATTCGAGAGGAACCTGATCTGATAGCTGCCGAGACCGCAGCCTGCTTGCAATGTAGTCGGGACTTCGTTCAACATACTTCCTCTTCCTTGACATTGGCTTAGAAGATACAGAATAAGGAGGCAAAGAACCCACCCGCATGCATCCAAGAAAAGTAATAATGAGGACGCGCATCAAAGAAGCCGATTGGGTACAGCTGTGAACAGCGAACGGGCAGAAAAAGAGGACGCTGATGTGTCACGCCTGCACGTCGAGAGAACTCCCCTAGTGGGGGTTCCCTTTACAGGGGTTATAGATAGATTTGAATTCAACTAATAGGTCAGTGAGGGTAGTACAAGTACTCAATATCAATTCAACATCTCATAATTTGTCCATAATATATATGTCTGTGAGACCTTAGCTGATTTCTCCTACCCTTTATCTTCACTAGAGACGTAAAATATATGGCAGTAGTGAAGTTATTCCTAATAAAAGAACAAAGTTAAAGCTATAGATTTTTCTAGCTAAAATGTTAAGAAATATATATACAAAGAAGACACATTAAGTTATAGTTGTACGAGACACTACTAAGATGTGTTTATGTGAGACATATTAAGACATTCACTTTTATTAAAGAATAACATTGCACTTGAATAAGTAAATCTACTAGATATCATTATATGTGCATGGTACGCCTCTTTGGTGATGTGTTAAATTTTTTTTCTAGATCCTTGTCCCATTCTTATTTTTATCTCATTATAATCTCTTTCTTATGTGGCTCCTTTCAGGGTACAGCTGTGGTCTTTCTATTGCTAATGAACGATATCTCATTCATCAAGGAGAATTACTGAATTAGCCAAGGAGATCTCATTACTACGGTGTAGTTCATCTAGCGATACTAGAGTTCATTGTGGTTGGGTTTCTCGTCTCGGGATCCTGTTTTGGATACTACACACAATTGCATGTGCAGTATGGCAAAAGCACATGAGTCTATTTTATGCCATTTCTGAGTCTGTAATCGATCATGTTGCACTGGTATTAGTTGCCTGTTGCAAATACTTAAATCTTATGTTGCAATGATGAAAATCTAAATTATTAATATGTTTTTTTTTCATTTGCTTCCATAGGTTGTTTTAGTGGTTTGAAATAATAATATGTTGCAAGTACTTTCATCTTATGTTTTTTATGCTCCAAAATAATATGTTGCAATGCTCCTTATAACTTGAGAGTGCCTGATGGACCATGTTGAACTAGTATCATCGTATTGTTGCAAGTAGTTCCTTATGATGTCGCAACGCTCCTTATAACTTGAGAGTCTGATGGACCATGTTCAACTAGTATTAGTGGCATGTTGCAAGTAGTTTCTTATGATGTCTCAGTGCTCGTTATAACATGAGAGTGTCTGATGGACCATATTCTTGTGAGCTCACAGACGATAGTTTCTAGTGGGATGTATATTAGCCAAAACGATTGATACAAACCATGTTTTCAGGGGGGCTCAAGTTATATATCTAGAAAAGCCAAGACGTCTTATAATTTAGAACGGAGGGAGTACTTATTACCAACATCTGTAAGCATTTGGTAGTTGATAGGCTTGTGTGTCAAGTCCATCAGCTCAAATGGCTGATAGGTTTTGGTGTTTGCAATTTGTATCTCTCCTATCTCCTCCTATTAGGCTATTACCCTACCAATCCTGTCAACAGGCCAATCATATGTCGACTTCTCTTTTTTCAAGTGAGAGTTCAACAGCCCATCACCCTCTTTGCATTGATGTATATCTTTTTTTTTTTCGAAACCGGGACATTGCCCATTTTGCATTAAGAGAAGTGGGATAGTTTAGTTACATCCTAGACATACAACTGGCGAGATGCCATATGGTAGACTAGGTGACACACAAACAAAAGGCACCGGCTAGAACGGTGGAGCTATAAAAATGTAATTTGGAAAAAAAAACCTATTTCGCGACTGTGGAGACCCCAACAAAGCTCTAAGGTAGCACTTCGTGGTCCTCGCCCCCAGGGTGGCTCCGGATACGGCCGTAAGGAACGAGGATCTGCACCATGTCTCGTTTGTGCTGTGGGATGTTGCCGCCGAAGTGATCCTGGAACCTTTTGGCGATGGTGGAGTCTGGAGTTTGGGAGGATGCGCCTTCCGACTTCCCTTCCCACTTATTGAGGAGGACGCGCCGGGCCTGCCGTTCGGGATTGGGATCCCGGAAGGATGACTTAGCGGCCAAGCGGTCACTCCGTCTGGGCGCCTAGTAGTCGTCAGGTAGGGGGCGTGAGACGCGTAGACGAGGCAGTGAGGCCACCAGTGGCTGCTCTAGGGGCAGCAAGAGGGAGTCCACGAAGTCATTCACGGTTGTCATGGAGGGCCTGGCCGTAGACTGTGGCCGGGGCAAACTGGTGGTCTGTGGCCGCGGCGGAGTGGTGGTATGTGACGCCGACGGTGTGGTGGAGGTGCCGTAGTTGAGATCCTCGATCTCATGCTGTCGGGACCTTAGGCACAGCGAGGCAGGGGAGAACCTCATCTTCGAAGGCACCGGAGCACCACATGTCGTAAAACTTCTGCGGCGAGGAAGAGACTTGCCCATTCCGAACAGGATGTAGTCAGTCAGTCTACTAGTTATTATTTTATTTTTTTTGGACAAGATTCTACTAGTTACATTAGATTCAGCTCATAGTTACTAGCACATGTATGTAACCAACAGATGTTTCAAGAACAGTCAGAGAAGTTAATATATCAAGCAAGCTTGTCAACTGGAACGGATCGAGCAGGACAACAACCAAAAGATCACCATTTTGCTGCCCTCTTCTCCGTATCTTCCACAGACTATTTCTCCATTCTCTTGCTAACCTTCCTCAATTCCTCCCATAATCCCGATCAAATTTCTCCCATAATCCCGATCAAATTTGCCCACACAGCTGCGAATTGCAACATACCACACAGACTCGTCGAGCCACCTGTTGTTGTGAAAAAAGCTCTTGTCAAATTAGATGCATGCTGACTCATCCTAGTCGATTATGTGCGCCTGCTCGCGCCCGCCAGAGCCCATCCCACAGGAACACTCTAGGGTCATGCATGTGCCCTAGCACTTGATCTTTGACTGTTGTGCCCCATTACTGGCCGTGGAAAGTTGTTGTCCCGTCATGTCTAATTCGGTAATTCCTGAGTGCCACACATTCCAAGCAGTTCACAAGGTGCATGCTTTATCGTGTTCGTGTGTGTGGATCCACTGGTGGAAAGCTCTCTTGTGACAACAAAGAGGATGCATGGATGGGGCGGTGGAGGAAGATCGCAGACAGGATGGTGGAAATATATGGGAATACGCTACAACTCGTCAGTAATTCACAAAGCAGGCTGCAGTAACTCACCCTGATTCATCATAATCACATCAGACGCTCACAGTCACTAGCCAGCCTCACTCGCAGATCGAGCATGCCTGCTGACATGCGACACGTGAGGCCAATAATGCTTCCATCTTGATGGCTGCATGCTGCGATGGAGGCTGTCAATTCGTCTTTTATGATGTTTTACTCTTTGCTTTTGGGCCTAGTTGCCTTGTAACATGTACTATGTCTGTAAATATCTGTACTTCTTTTATATGAAAAAAATGAAAAAAAAAGGGTAGTAAATTAACACAAAAAACTCTTGGAGGATCAGTCTCTCTTTTTTTTTTCTTTTTTTTGAGACAGGATCGGTCATTTCTAAATACCACAAAATGACACAATAGAATTAGCTCATCATTTACTCCATCGCAGCATGCACGCATAATTCTACTACTTCCTACGTAGTATTAACACTGATCTAACTGAGATAAACAAACACCACACTAAGCTGCGACGGAACAGATGAACCCCCTAGGGAGTAGCTAGCTTGGAGCCAAGCTAAACGTCAATGATGATCTCCCTCATGCATGGGCTCATGGTGGACTTGTTCTTCTCGCCTTGGCACGCAATGTACAGGAAGAGAACGCTGGGCTGCCGAGCATGATGATCTTGATGGCTGCATGCTGCGATGGAGGCTGTCAATTCGAAGGACATGCATGAGAAGTTCTTGCCTTCCCATGTCCAATTCCTGAATGCCACCCATTCCAACCAGTTTCTACATTGATCTCACGGAGCACTACCATCATGATTTAGAGTTCGTGTGTGAATCTACCGGTGGAAAAGCTCAAGCAACAATGAAGAGAATGGATGGGGTGCAAGGTCACAGACAGGTTGGTAGGAATATGTGCTGCACATATTCATTTGATCTCTTTTTATACTAAGAACCAATATATCTATCTACATGCACCCACCCATGGGTGGCACAACTAAAGCTTTGGAAATAGATCTTGGCTACAAAAATGAGATGAACCATTGGCGTGATGAGGCACAAGCTTGCTGGAAGCAAAGGTATATAAGTAGGGACATGCATTAACCACAGACATTTTGGTACTATAAGTTATGAAGCCATGGCATAGCACATGGCAAGAAGTTTTTGAGCAGACCACCTGTAACTCATCACAGCAGGCTTGCTCATAGCCTGGTTGTACTTACCCTGAGTCATAAATGGTTCATCACATTAGATGCCACATTCACCGGCCTCACTCACAGAACAAGCCAACTGACACATGGGGGTTTCGTTTTTGAGAATTACACATGGGGATTTGCTATAGCACTCTGATTATCACATACAAGGTATGAACTTCAATTAATCACAACCCTTGATTTAGTTGAATAATTAAAATAACTAGAAAATAAAGATTAAAACCATTATTGCAGCTACTACTAACGTTGGAAACTTGTGGGATCATCCATCTAGTATTCCTGCATGTTAGATTTAGTTTGATACGTTATGGAATTGTTGTTGCTTTTGCTTACAACAAAGGAAGCAACTATTTGAACTAAACAAAAACATCCACAAGATGATGAACATAGACACAAGAGAAAGAACAGTGGCACAGCTGCTGAAATCTTCATCTTGTGGCCTTTGGCAAATATTATAAGTACTTCTTCTAGGCTCACTCAACCATCCAATTAATCTAAAGTCTTTTATTTGGATAAGATGATGCACATTATTTGTGTGATTGCAGGAATCACACAGTTGATCGTTGGCGGACATAGTGAAGCCAAGCACAGAAACACGTAGTGAACCTAAGCACAGAAATTTGCAACAGTTCATCTCATTTTGAAATGGGGAGATAGTGAAGCTTTAATTAAATATGGGAATTCTAGATTTCAAGTTCCATCAATCCAAGCTATGCACAGAAACAGTAGAAAACTAATTGATCAACAAGCTCAGAAGAGAAGTTACTGCAGCTGGGCAAATCGGCACATACATATCAGGTAGCATGGATGTTTCATGTCGAATCGCCGAGCCGCATATACCCACATCATTTTTTCTGACTTGCTATATAGTTCACGGACAAACGAGAGAGCCAACCAGGCCACTTCGCAGTAGTTGGCCTTCATGTGTCTATCCTGCCCACATGCCTGCTCGTGGCGTGCACTAGCGGCGACCTCCCTCTGCACCGAAAGTGACCCATGACCAGCCAGGACACTTGCCGGAATAATTATATACGCTCGAAATGGGAGAAACGCCATGTTTGATTCCTGAGTGCCACACATTCCAATAGTAAGTACACAGCCCCATGATTCTTTCATCGTGTATGGTTCGATCCACGGTCAAACGATCAATAAGAAGAGAGATGAGCAATTGAACGTGATGACAACGGAGAAGTTTGTGGGAAGCAAATTATAGAGGTATATAAATAAGGTGGAAATGTGATATGCATTTAGCACAAACCCTTTTTGGTAGGTTAACAGAGTCATGGTGCAACACATGGCATGAAGTTCTGGAGCAGACCAGACTCGCCAGTAGGTCAGTTACTCGCAATAGGCTTGAGCCTAGCTCTCGTTGTACTGTCTACTAAGTACTAACATCATTGATTCATCAGTCATTGCATTAGACACGCATTCAACAACAACACATGAGATCCATCGATCTCCTGTATTGAGTTTTATCTCCTTTGATTTCTTTTTCTAAGTTTATATTTTTTTACCTCACTGTATATATGTATCTTTTCTCCGTTATATCAGGAATACAAAGAAGATTTGAATTCCAATTTTTAATTCTTAAATTCTTAGGGATGCAACAAAGCCCTTATACGTATTTTAGTTTCATCTAGCTACCAGTACCATTAGTAAATGGCATATACAGAAAGTAATGACAATGCCCTTATACTGGTAGATGAAACTAAAATACGTATAAAGGCATTGCCATTACTTTCTGTTCACGGTAGTGTTAGTGGTGGTAGTAGTAGTGTAGTCGTAGGTATTTTAATAACTCATAGTATCTCTATAACTCATATATAGGGCTCAAATCTTTGTATTTGAGATTTCTTAGAGTTTTTTTTTGTTGCTTGTAATAATGAACAGCCATATGCATTAGTCGATGCAGAAGCTGGGATATTAATATATCCCCTTTTCTAAAAAAATATAGAGGTAGCAAGGCCCATTGCACATGTAGAACTTCTCCTGCGAGGTAGAAACTTGCCCATTCTGAATAGAACGTAGTAACAAGTCATTCGAACAGCAACTTCACTTGGAGAATCCCGGTGACTGGTTCTCCGCCTTGTTCTGAGATCCACTTGATGTCAACAGTCTTTGATTCTTCTTTGCCAAGAGCATCACCACTATCTGGAGCAATACATTGACTACCCCTTCAATCGGCACTTGTTTCTCCTCGCCAACTTAGAGGCCTTCCCAAAAATGCATAAGCTAGCAAACAAGCATGACAAACAATTTCCACGGATTTTTGTAACTGTTCAAAGCATGGCATGTTGTGGGATTTCCAAATTGCCCAGCCAAGAGCTGCTTGCTTCGCCATTCAAGCATGTAGTTCATATGTTAATCGAAAAGCGTGGGGGACGGGGCATGATGCTTTATCATGTTCATGTGTGGAGATCCAACAGTTGAAAGCTCTAGCGATTGTTTATTTTTGCTCAGAAGGGAGAACATGCATGTTGAATGAATGCATACATGTGCGGTGCAGTGAGAAATGCATCTTGAAATCACTCTCAAGAATTGAATTTTCATTGACGTTAGGAGAACGTGCATCTAGAAGAACATGCTACAAATGGCCATGTGGAGTTTTTTTCGACTCGATGAGTAAAGTGAATGCAACAGTAGAAAGCTGAGATCGACTATGGCGGCATGAGAACTTGTTCAGTTGCTCCATGGCAGCATGCATGAATAATTCTTGGATCGATCATTTTCGTAAATACAACAGAAGAGAAGTTGTTCAGTTCCTCCATGGCATCATTCATGCATAAGTCTATTAGTTCCTAGTAATTAACAACGATTTAACCGACACACAAACACCACACACAGCATGGGGTTGGTTAGCTGGTCGATTTAGTGGCAGACAATGTGCGTGGTCGTCGACGACGAGGTCTCCGTTGATGATGAGCTTGGGTTTCTTCTCGCCACAGATGGTGATGAGGTAACAGCTGCCAACCCAGCCGATCCAGCCCACGATGTAAATGGTGATGAGCAAACAGTAGCGGTAGCAGCTGTAACACAGATTAATAGTATTATGACACTAAGGTGTGAATTGTTGAGTATGTTCTAAATTCAGGCCCAAAGGAAGGTCGGCTTACGCGGAGCGAAGCGGAGACCCGTTCAAAGCCGGAGGCAGGGCCTTCATTCATTCTCTTGTAAGCCGCCGCATCGGCATGTAACCCGACTCTTGATAATAGTGAGGAGTGTTTGCTGGCTCGCGCCCGTGGTTTTTTACTCTCCCGCATTGGGAGAGTTTTCCATGTTAAATCTTGTGTCTCTCTGTGGTTCGATCTTGTTTACTTCATCGTTTGTGCATCGCGTTTATAACTTGAATATTTCAATCTTTTGTCATGTTGTTTTCCTTGGCCAGCATGACGATCTATTTATCGCGTGTATCCTTCGTGCGTAGGCGGCTGGTTTTTACACATTGGTTTTTACACATCACTCCTGTATGTTGCTGACTTGTTGTAGCCGCATAGATGAAGTTCTTGATGGACAGATGAGACAGCCAGACAGGCCACGTCGTCGTAGTCAGTGTCATGCAAAGCCTCTAACCACGACGACTCAGGTGGAGCGACAAAGAAGAGGATGGCTGAGGAAGATCGCAGACAGGCGGATGGTGGCAGTATTGGACATATATTTGATCTCTTTGTATACTAATAGCCACCAAAATATCTACATGCACCAGCCCATATGGATGGCACAACCAAAGCTTCTGCAATAGATCTTCGCAACAAAATGAGAGATGAACTGAAATATTGGGTGAGATGAGGGGAGAAGCTCACTGCAGGCATGAAGGTGTATAAATAGGGACATGCATAATGCATTGATCACAAACATTTTGATTTTTTTTTTCCACTCGGGATCACCCATTTCCATTAAAATCAACGGAAATACAAAGAGTTTAGATGCTCCAGGCAGCACAAGAACAGGCAGAGTTATGCCTAAGAGAGATAACAACTGCGAAGCAGTACTAACCGACAACCTATCAACTTGCTAACAGTCAACGATATTAGCCAGCATCATCTACCGTTTCAACAGACAAGGGACAACCACAATGTTCCAGAAAATGAAAACGACACCCACCAAAACTTGGCAGACATAAAACCAAGGAGACTGAAGTTTTGATACTTCAACAGCATTACCCAGCGATCATCTTCATCAGATTTGCTCAGAGCAGGGCCTTGACTGAGCCATCCATCATCTCTTCTCGTGGGGCCTATTCCTCCTCTTCCAGCATCAAGTTATCAGCATCTTGAAGCAGCATCATATCAATTTGTCTTGCAGTTTGTTCTCTCAACACATTCTTAGCAACTTTCAGCATTGAATTTGCACTAGAGACCCAAAATTCCTTGTCATCTTCAGTAAAGAGTCTTGACCAATATATCATAAATGAATGAGCTTGACAGAAAATCTCAACAGAATTCTTAATGACTTTATTATCAAAAACATCTATGTTTCTCACTTTCCAGATCGTCCAACAAAACGACCCAATGCCTATAGAATGGAAATTGTACCCATTAGGTAACCAAATTTTACAGCATTCCCAACATTGAACAAAATCTTGAGGGATATTGGAAGCTCCCACACATATTGCAATAGTAGACCAAATCACTGTTGCTAAAGGGCAAGTAAAAAACAGATGAGAAACTGTTTCAAGGTCATCACAGAAAGCACAGCATGTGTTTCCTTCCCAATTCCTTTTAGCTAGATTATCTTTAGTCAAAATTGCATCTCTAGATATTTGCCATAGAAATATTTTTAATTTTTCAGAGATTTTGCTCTCTTCCAAATCATTTTGTGGAAGGTACTTGACTCAGATATCGTTAGGAACTCATAGAGAGATTTCACAGTAAAATTCTTTTTCTTACCAAATTTCCAGGTGACACTATCAGTTTGATTTTTAAACTCAAAACAATTCATATCAGCCAAAATATCATTCCAGCAGCTTCTCAAAGAAAAGTCAAACCATCTCCTAAAACTAACTTGAACACCATTTCGGACCTCAAGCACAGAAATTTGTTTGTTTTCAGCCAAACCAACAAAATAGGAATTTATAACAAAGGGAGTCATTATACAGCCAAGGATCTAGCCAAAATCTAGTTAAATTGCCCTCACCAAATTCCACTTCTCTCCCCTGTAAATAAATTACTTTCAACTTCAAAAGATCAGCCCACATAGGAGGATCATTAATCTTATGAGTAACTTCATGAATATTCTTGTTTTTCATGTATTTATATTGAATAATAGTTTGCCAAAGGCCTTCCTCTTTTTTCAATCTCCACCACCATTTACACAGCTAACTCATATTCATTTTTCTTAACTCTCTAATACCCAAACCACCTTTCTTTTTGCTTTTGCAAATTATGTCCCAATTAACTAAATGGTATTTCTTCTACAAACTACCACCTTGCCAGAAAAAAAGTCCTCCTTTACCTCTCCATATTTTCCACAGTTGTTTTTGGAAACAAGTAAAAGACATATGGATATGTGGGTGTATTATTTAAACTGGATTCAATTAAAACTTTTCTACCAGCCATCGATAGAAGACCTCCCTTCCAAATGTCTAATTTCTTATTACCATTTTCAACCAAAGGTAACCAATCTTTGACTTTTAGCCTGCTAGGACTGACAGGCACACCTAAATATTTAATCGAAAACATGCCTACTTGGCAATTAAAGATCTCTGCATAATTGCAACCCCACTCCTCTTCATCTTTTATCATGATGACCTCCCTTTACTAAAGTTTATTTTCAAACCAGCAAGCTTCTCAAACAAGAATAACAGGAACTTCATGTTATTAGCATTTTCAATACCATTCTTAAGAAAAAACTATTGTATCATCCGTGATACTTGTAAAAGAACTACTCCATGAGGAATAATATGACTAATCAAACCAGTCACTAAACCGCTTTCTTGTGCTTTATGTACCATCCTTGTTAAACAATCAGCAATGAAGTTAAAAAAGAATTGGAGATAGGGGGTCACCCTGTCTCACACTCTTATAGCTCTTAATATAAGATCCAACTTTACTATTAATCTTTACACTAACAGTCCCACCTGAAACAACTTTCCTAATCCAGTCACACCAAATTGCTTGAAAGCCTCTTTTCTCAAAGTAGGTAAACAACAATTGCCAATTAACTTTATTGTATGCCTTCTCAAAATCTAATTTCAACACTACACTAATTTCTTTTGTTCTCTTAGTTTCATGGAGAAACTCATGTAAACATGCAATGCCAGAAACAATATGTCTATCCTTCATAAAAAGCTGTTTGAGTATGATGAATTAAATTTCCAGCCACCTTTTCAAGTCTAATTGTCAAAAACTATCACGAAAAAATCACAAACATTTTGATACTAGGCTATGGAGTCATTGTAAACAATCACAAACATTTTGTATGGAGTCATGGTGCAGCACATGACAAGAAGTTCATGAGCAGAATGCCTGACTCTCACAGCAGGTTTGCAAAAGGCTAATCTGTACTCACCCTGATTCACCATTCATCACATTATTATACACCATATATTCACCAACGTACCTCACTCGAAGAACAAGCTGGCTGACACATGGGGCAATTTGCTTTCTTCTTAATGGATGCAAGTTCCATCTAGGAAAGACGACTGGTGAAGGGTGTCAATTATTCAAGTTCTGCTACAAAATTTGCCTGTAATGAACACCATTTGATTTAGTTCCTTTATTTCTTGGTAAGAATGGAGAACATGCATTTTGAATGACATATTAAATCCCATGCGCTGGTGCGCAGCGAGAAATGCATCGATCGTGAAGCCGGCTTGCCGGATATTTCAAAAAAAAAAACACAGAAAAGAACTGTAGCTGATCGTCCTAGTAGTAGCCAATGTTTGTGTTGTCAATGATGAGGTCTCCATTGTTGAGCTCGGGCTTCTTCTCGCCTCAGATAGCGATGAGGTATAGCAGATAGCTCCTGCTGACCTGGCCAATTCAGTCCACCACGTTGAGGAAGAGCAGGCTGCACGGAGCGTACTAGTTGAGTGACATGTTGAGCTTTTGGTCTATCCTATAGCGTCCTCCTACCAACCAAACCTCTGTCGGTAATGGAAATTTCTTGTCTTGCCATGTCTAATTCCTAAGTGCCACCCATTCCAACCAGTCCATACATGATCACACAAAAGCACACCATGCATGATGCTTTTGTTGTTCATGTGTGAATCTGCCAGTCGAAAGCTCTAGCAACAATGAAGAGGACCTATGGGGTGGAATATCAGAGACACATGATGGTAGGAATATGCTGCATAATTCGATCGCTTTGTGTACTAAGAACCAATCTATTTACATGTACCTGCCCATGGGTGGCACAACAAAAGTTTTTTGCAATAGATATTGGCAACAAAAAAGAGATGAACGATGGGCGCAACAAGGGACAAGCTTGGTAGACGCAAAGGTCTATAAATAGAGAGGGAGGGATAGTAGTACGTCTGAAAGTGTTCCCAGATTATCGTATTTCAAAGTTCAGCATAATTATAATGGCCATGCATTAACCACAAACATTTTGGTACCGAGTTGTTGGGGAGGGCAACCCTAGCCAGCCCGGCAGCTCCGCGGAGCCCTCTCAACAAGGAGGCCAAGAACTAATTCTTGTCAAGCAAAAGTATAAAGTCTTGCAGGTCCGCGCGGCGAAGGTCCGTCGCCGCGAGCATGAACGGCGAAAGCCTCACCCCTCCGTCACCGGCGGTCCCGAAGTCGGCGGTCGAAGCTAAGGGAATGGCGGCCCGTAAGGTGACGGGCGGCGGCGGGGCTCTCCTAGCGATGGGACCCCCAGCCGGCAGTGAGGCTGGGAGAGGGCCCCCAGCGGTTCTACCCCCCTCCGCGAGGCCCGAAGCCGGCCGGCCCGAAGGAAGCCCTACGGCTCCCAAATAAGGAGAAGTCGCAAGCATATTCCCAGTATTAGCCTTGTGCGAACATTTACTAGTGCGCCCCTGCGGGCCCATCCGTAGCGTGTGTTCCCCACCTACCACGTACCAAATTGTAAATCAGCCCCTCCGACCCCGGTATTCCTATAAATACCCGGTGCGGGCTCAAGAGGGGGGGGAGATTGTTGGCGGCTTAAGTGCCATCTACTCATTTTCCTCACGTCGGCGTCTTGCCCCGCAAGATCGTCTTATCCCTCAGCCGGAGGCACGGGTAACCTCCGAACCTCCCGACCCTCGGCAACTCCCGAGAAGGTCGGGCCGGCCGGGAGGTCTCCTCGCTCCCTCATCCCGTGTTCACGACTCATCCCGTGGGAAGCCCTCGCCCCTTCCCGCCCCTCCGGGAGCCGAAGGCAAAGGGGCGGGAGTGATCCCCACGGTTGGCGCCGTCCGTGGGGACCGATACAAAAAGCCCAAAGCCATGCCGACTACTCGCCCGATCGGGCGCCCCTGCGTCGCGGCGGAGCAACCCTCCACCCGTGAGAGGACCCCTCGGATCAAACCCGCCGGGAGGGCGGCAAGCGGTCACCCACGGCCCGGCGGCTCGCGCCGGGGGCTGCGGGAGCGGGGGCGGTCGTCGCGGACCCCGCTCGTCCCGATTTCGGAGGTCGAGAGAAACCCCAACGCCCGGCAAAGGCGGCGCTCCGCAGGGTCGAGGGCGGTGGTCCGAAGACCCGGTGGCGCAAAGGTCCCGCCCGAGTGAACTCGGCCAACCCGCTCGAGGGCTCATCGAAAGTTCAGCGAGAGGATGACGAAGAAGAAACCGAGCAAAGGGGAACAGGCTGCGAAGCTCTTCAAGCTCGGATCGCGAGAAGCGAAGGTTACCGCAAGCCCTGGATCGAAGGCGGCGCGGGACGCTCGAGGAGCAAGCGGAAGCCGCGGGGCGAGCTTGCATGGATCAACCAACAGCTTGTGGCGTCTGAAGTCGGTGGCGGAGGGCAGCCGCAACCCAACAATCACCCGCAGGCCCCCGCCGGGGCAAGCCCCACCTCCATCAACCCCGCCACCACCGCAACCGAACCGGGGCCACCATCGCAAAACCACCCCCCCGCCCCTTCCGTCAACCGGCTATACCCCAACATCTCCCTCGGGCGACGCCATCGAACGGAGCGCGGCGGAGCCCCTCCCGCAGGGCGTGTTTTGAAATACTATACAACCCCGCCGTCCAAGAAAACGACCCACCTCGAAATCGGTCGGCGCCATCCACAAATAAGACCGGAGGGCCCCGATCATAGCATTCATAAAGGGTCTCTTCGAGCCACAATCCTGAGAAAGAAGCGAGAAGAGGGTCGAGCGAAGGTCGAGGATATCGCTGGTGGACAACAGCCGTACAAAGCCTCGTTACCGCACCTTGGCTTAAATGTATATCCGCGGCGGGCGCGCCATCCTAGCGGAGATCCACGAAGGCATCCGCGGCTCGCACAACGCCCCCCGAGCCCTAGTGGGAAAGGTGTTCGAGCAAGGGTTCTACGGCCAGCGGCCGAACGACGCAATGGAGGTAGTAAAAGCGCTGCGAAGGGTGCGGTGACAAAGACACCACTCCAACAAGCCGGGGCTCAGGCAACCCTCATCTCGCCCCACCCGGCCCCTCCGGCGATGGGCGATCGACCTCATCGGACCTATGCCACCGGCTCCGGGAACCTCCGCTAACGCGGTAGTAGCGGTCGAGTATTTCACCAAATGGATCGAAGCCCGCCCCTCGCAAGCATAACCTCGCACTTTTCGGTACAAAAGTTCTTACGGCAGCAGATTGTTTTGTCGCCGGGACCCCGCGAAGCATCCACGATTGACAATGGCACCCAACCGACGGCGAAGGTTTCAAGCAGTTTTGCCACCAAATAGGGACCCAAATACACTTCGCCTCCGTAAGGCACCCCGATCCTAACGGGCTTGTCGAAAGAGCCAACGGCATAATCTTGCGCGGGCATCGTAGCGAAGATCCACGGAAGCCGCGGGGAAAATGGGCGGAAGGGAGCTCACTCGGTGGTGTGGTCACACAACACCTCCGAAAGCTGTAGCGACCAAGTTCACGCCATTCAAGCTCCTATTCGGAGAAGAGGCCGTCCTCCCGGAAGAACCGAAGCCGCGGCGTCGTCAAGGGTCACCTGTGAAAGCCCCCACAACTAGAAGCGCTCGCCAAAAAGACCTCCTCGAAGAAACAAGAAACATGGCCGTCCTCAACCTCCGCGCCTACCGGGAGGAAACCACAAGATGGAGGAACAAGAAAATCCACCTCAAATGCGATCTCCGTCGGAGACCGTCCGATCGGGGAAGCGAAGAATGCGAAGATGGCGGGCAAATTCGCCGCCAAATGGGCGGGCCTTACCTCGTCACCAAGTCCACAAGGCCCGGCTCCTTCCACTGCAAGACCTCGAAGGCCACGACATCCCCCACACATGGAACGTCGGCGACCTCCACAAGTACTACCCCTAGCGGTGCAATGTACTAAGCACTTTCGCGAGTTGTAGGGCTCGGCCTTTCTTACCTTTCTTTTTTTTTTTTTTTCTCTTCTAGTCAAAAGCGAGAACAATCGGGCTGCACTCTTTTTCCTTGCGAAGGGGCGCAAGGTTTTTAATGAGGCAGCACCAAGATCTAACACATGCAGGTTAGTTCCCCAAATATCAAACAATTTCAAATCAAGCTCAGATCGAAAGGGGCTGGCAAGCCGCCCGGCCCTCATCGCGAGGTAAGCTGGGATTGACCACGCTCGAGGGGGCAGCGCAAGACCGCACCCCGGCTTAGTCAAACCAACTAAGAGTACCCCCTTCAACAAAAGCCGGGCACCTGGCACCTCCGCCTGTGGCTCGCAATGGCCGCCCGCGCTCTCCGTCACGAGACCCGCGAGGCGCACAAAAAGACGGGCACCCGGCACCTCCTTGGGGCTCGCAATGAAGCCGCCCGCGCTCTCCGTCACGAGACCCGCGGGCGCACAAAAAGACGGGCACCCGGCACCTCCGCCGGGGGCCGCAATGAAGCCGCCCCGCGCTCTCCGTCTGCGACCCGCGGGAGGCTACAAAGCCGGACACCCCGGCACCTCCGCCCGGGGGCTCGCAGAATGAACCGCCCGCGCCTCTCCGTCTGAGACCCGCGGAGGCGCACAAAAGACGGGCACCCCTGGCACCTCCGCCCGAGGGGGCTTCGCAATGGCCGCCGCGCTCGCGCTCTCGTGCGAGACCCGCGGAGGCGCACAAAAAGCGGACACCCCGGCACCTCCGCCGGGGGCTCGCAATGAAGCCGCCCAGCGCTCTCAGAGTACGAGACCCGGCGGAGGCGCACAAAAAGACGGCACCCGGCACCTCCGGGGGCTCGCAATGAAGCCGCCCAGCGCTCAATTTGTAAGATACAAGGAGGCGCGCGCGGAGGTCGGTACCCTTGCACCCTCGCCAAGGATCTCATTAAAGACCTCCGCCGTACAAACATTAACTCCACCACCCACCAAGAACCGGACCTCCGCCCGACGAGCCTCAACGTCAATACCTAACAAGGACAACACCTACCCGACATACAAGCCATAACTACGCCTAAGCATTCATGACAACCAACCAACACCGGGGAACCCCCGGGAGCACTATAAAACCAGCCCCCAACCCGCACAAAGCCCCGTAGAGTAGCAAGAGAGCAGCAACCGGTCGCACACACCACCATGCTACTTCCCCTTAGCCAAGCCCCGATCCTACAGGGCGAATGCCGGGATACCTCGAAACCCACAACTCCCAACCTAGCGAGGGTACCACAATGGAAAATGTAAACAGAGCCGAGCCCCGAGGCACACCGCGAAGTGCAATGAAGAGCCTTGGCGCTACATAAGTGCCCCGAGGCGTGAAACACCCAAATCGCCGGAGCCCAACAAAGGCCAAATGCGGACAAACTAGAGCATTTCGGCCCTTCGCAAACCACCTAAGCCAGCTGTCCGGGGAGCACCTCACGCGGGCCCCAGCCTAACGCGGTGCGGAGACCCATGCGGAGGAGATACCACAATGGAGAATGTAACATCCTCCCGTGGACAACCCCACCAAAGGAGTCAAAGTTCCGCGGGGGGGAGGGGCGCCGCGCGAACATGAACGCAAAAGGTGGCGCAATCGCGACAACCCGCGGTGTCGCCGTCAAGCGAGGACGGGGGGGCGCGGGCGTAGCAACCCACCCCGCAAGGCACCTCCGCGGAGCTCGAGTTCGCCGCGACGGGTCGTCCACCTCCAAGCTTACGGACGATGAGTCGGCACGCCTTAGGGACACAAGGGAGCACCACCGCATCAAGAAGCTTCGCCAGAGAACCCTCAGCGCTGCAAAGGGGCCCTCCGTCTCGAACCAGCATTGTAAGCCAAACTCGGCAACAAAAATCAAATTGTAATCGCTTTTACACGCGGCTACCTTCGAAAACGCGAGTCTCGTACTAAGAAAAAAGGGGACGCGCATTGTTTCACGCGGCTACCCGCAAAAACGCTACGAGTCTGCAGACTAAGAAAGATAGGGACGCCGGCTGTTTCACGCGGCTACCCAGAAAAAGCCACAGAGTCTCGCACTAAGAAAAATAGGGGGACGCCATTGTTCCACGCGGCTACCTTCGCAAAACGCCGCGAGTCTCGCACTAAGAAAATAGGGACGCCTTATTTGTTTCCACGCGGCTACCCGCAAACATGAGTCTCGCACTAAGAAAGATAGGGACGCCGGCTGTTTCACGCGGCTACCTCAAAACGCGCGCGAGTCTCGCACTAGAAAAAAAGGGGGCGCGGCTGTTTTCACGCTGGCTACCTTCGCAAAACGCGAGTCTCGCACTAAGAAAATGGGGGACGCCGGGTTTCACGCGGCTACCTTCGCAAAAAGTAGCGAGTCTCGCACTAACAAAAGTAGGGATGCCGCTGTTTCACACGATTGCCTTGCGAGCACAACGCAACAAAAACAAAAAGAAATATCACAAGGCGTCATACATACAAGCAATCGAGCGACTCCAGAATTATATCATTTGCACAAAGTAGCAAGTTACAAAGGCCCTCGTGGCAAAAAGCCTCACGGGGCCTCCGCACACACCTCCTCCGCCACAGAAGTTACAACACCGTGAAGAACCGCCCTAACAAGCACCTTCGCGACACGCTCCACGAAGGCCTCTACATCAACTACTTCTACCAAAGGCTCATCACCTCGTGGCGACCACCGATATAGCCGGCTCCCATAACACAAGCGGAAGGTCACCACTCAATACTCGATGGCGGTAGACCCTCCGCAGGTCGCCCCATTCAAAGCCAACATCCTCCTGCCCCGGCACAACAACCCGACCTCCGCGATCCACCCAACAAGCCGCTGGCCAAAAGCGCTATGGCAGCGGCCTCATCGTCCCCAATATCGTCCTCCGCCATAGCCCGGGCGCTCCCGGTGCACCCGCTCCACTTGGCGGTCGTCAAGTCATGAGACCCTTGAGAAAGCCTCTAAAAAAAAAAAAACCACGGGTTGGCGGTCATATTCCGAATCCTCCCCCCACCAAAACCGCTCGAAGGGGCAGCCCGAGTGGAACCATTGCATAGCATGCACCCAGGTCTCCCCGAGACGAACATGTCTTGGCGGTTCATCATCGGGCGGAACCACATTGAGCACCCTCCGCGCAGGCCCAGGGTACCTGCTTGTGCGGCCGCACGATCAACAATCACGAATCGCCTTCGGAATCCACCGACACAAGCCCAAGACGAAGACAAACACTACCCAAAACACAAACGAGCAAAGGGACGAGGAAATAGCGGCCATCCACTCTTCATGAAAGATGAAAAATATACGAAGCCAAAGAGTCCGGACCGCCCCGAAGGCCACAAACTTAGGTACCACAAAATACTACTACGGCCTAAGGCGCCCCTAAACCACCTCTTCCCGAAGGCCACAGCAAGATCGGCGGCAGGAGAGCGGGGAGGATCTCTAGGCGCCGCCGGCCTCCCGGCGGACATCGGAGGTAGAGGCGTGGCCACGGGCGGGGAGACGGCAAATGCGTCGGGGCTGCGGGCGCGGGGGCGGGGAGGCACCAAACCTTCAACCGCGGCGGGCCCAGCCGCCCAGCGCGACCCCGACACCTCAACCCGTCCCCGGGCCCGCAACCTCCTCCGGCACGTTGGGCCGCACCTCCGCTGGAACCGGCCGGCGCCGCAGCGGCCTACCAAAGATCAACAAAGACAAGTTAGGCGCCGGGGCGTAAGATAGAACGGAACAAACAAACAAAGCCGCAAGTTATAACCAACCTTTCCGGGCGAGGTCCGCCGCAAAGGTCAAGGCGAGCCCCCGCCTCCCTCACACAAAAGCGCTTGATGAAGGCTCCTGCCGCGGAAGCGCCTCACATCACGCTCCTCCGCACAGCCCCTAACATCATCCGGGCTAGGGAAGGGAGCGGTGCGACCTTCGATGAGGGGCCAGGTGCCCACAATCGGACCGCTGAGCGCCCTCGCGCGATGGCGGCGGTGCGGGCTCCGAAATCCGCCGCGCTAGTCACCACGCCGGCGACTCTCCGCCCCGGCCGCATCCAAGCGCCAACAAGAGCTGGGTCTGGGTCCGGCGGAGACAGCCGGCGGGGGCCCCGACCCGCCCCTTCAGAATGCGTCGGCGCCGCCTTTAAAGCCCCTCCGCCTCCGGCGTACCAAGAAAGCTCTAGGTCATTCCTTCTTGGCCGTGGCGCACCTCCCGCCGACCGCGCTCGCTGGCTTCCCGCGCCCCGTCGCTAGGCGTTCGTTCTCTGGCGGAGAACCAAAGCCCCCTCCCTTCAGGTTCGCCACCTCCCTCCGAAGGCGCTCCGCCTCCGTCCACCACCGCCTTAAGCTTTCGGGCCTCTCGCCGGCCCTCCTTGAGCCTCGAGGGCGGCCTTCCTCCGGGCATCTTCGCTATCAGCGGAGTCCCAGCCCTCCCGGATGGCCCCCCCGCGCCGGCACCATCATCGCCTCCGCGGTCTTGACCTTGATGTGTCCTCATGGATAGCGGAGAGGGGGCGGTCCCGCCACCTGCATCTCGCCTCCGGCAAGCGCACCCGATCAAAGACGCGACCGATCATCCTCCGTCGACGTCGAGCCGGCAAAGGGCGTGTTGCGAGGTCGACACCGTATGGAGCTCCACGTCCACATCGTCGATGCCGATCGTCTCCGCCCACGTATGGCGAGAGAGGAGGCCCCCGCTTCCCCATAGGGCTTTCCCGCTCCCGGAGGGGGCCTCCGGAGGATCCTCGGTGACGCCCTCGCCCACACATGGCATCGCCCGGTAGGGCGCGGCACCAGCGGGCGACTCATACGGCGGGTCACCGCAGGATCACAGGCCCGGGCGCAAAGATCGTCACCCCCGTCCCGTGGCCCTCCTCCTCCCCCTCGGGAGGGACCGCCACCGGTGGCCCTCCTCCTCCTCCTCCCCGCGGCGGTCGGCCGCGCCGTCTGAGGTCTCCCCTTCGCCGGCCACCTCCATCTCCGCCTCCTCAACCGTCCGCCGCAACGGCCTCCGCATCCTCCGCCCCTCGTCATCCTCATCATCCGAAATGAGGAAGTAGCCGAGGTCCGTGATCCGGACGCCCGGCTCCGCAGACGAACCCCCCCCCCCGTGGCGGGACGGCGACTTGCGCCCACGCTTGGGGGCTCCAACTGGCCGGCCAGCTTGATGCTGGCTTTATAACCCCGCCGCCGCTTCTTTCCCAGCGCCCATGGTTTCGGCCGGCGGCCGCCTCGGGACGCCAATCCGTAGACTCCACCCCTGGAGATCGAAGATCCAGAGTTTACGGCCGTCGGCGAGACATGCCCGGATCCGGCGGATCTCAAGACTCCCAACTCCCGAAAGCAGAAAGTCGGAGCACCCGACGGCCTCCGCCATCACCGGCCGCCCGAACGGCCCCCGTCGCCCTTCGCCGCCCTCGTGCAGATCAGGCCAAACCGCCCCCGAGGTCAATCTTCAACCAGCCCCCTTCTGAGCGTACCCGCCGAGTCGGCAACCTCCCTCCAGGGGCACCCCGACCACAAAGACCCGGATCCGCTGCGGCAAACTCCTTCCACCAGTCCCCGCGCACGCACATGGGCGGGACATGGTGCGTGGGCGTCCCGACTCCCCGCCGCCCACGGCCGTCTCACCGGGCTTCACCCCGCAAGTGCAAGGGGCTTCGGGCGCCGTAGAGCCCCTCCCGCCCGTCCAACCGGGTAATAAAACCGGTGCTCGGCCAGTCCGGACTCCACTTGTTCGGCCGGGCCGGGCGGGAGCCTCCACTGGCCGCGAGGATGAAGTCGCCCACACGCCATACGGAGCGCGAAACACCTCCCCTCCGTCGTCTTGACGTTGCGCCGGGCGAAGTGCACAACGTGGGCTCCGATGAAGCCGTCGCCGCGTCGGCTCGGCAAACGACAGCGCACGCCCGGACATACGTCATCGGCCGCGGAAGCGGGGCGACGTCACCGATGGAAGCGGAGGTTAAACCTCCGCATCACCCCCAAGACCGGCTCACACCACGGGAATCGGAGCCCGTGAAAAAAAACTCCTCAAAGACGATGACCGCCGGGCCGAGCGGCACCGTCTCCCCCTCCGGAGCACGGAACCGCCTCTTGTGAAAAAATTCGAACTCCTTACGGAACTCCTTCAAGGACCGGTTGGTGCACGGCTCAGGGAACTTCGAAGCACTCAACGACGGTCTTGGGCTTCATCGTCTCCTTGATGCGAGCCATCGAAGCCTAACACAAAAATGAGGCACCGCTCCCTTCGGAAGGCAAGAGCGCGCCTGCGGAGGGCGCCCACGAGCAACCGACGGGCCCTACGGGCAGCAGCAGCGAGGCAAGAACGCAAAAGCGGAAGCGAAAGTGAGAGCGTGAAAGCGAAAGGAGAGCACAAACCCTAATCCCACCAACCGCACATATATATAGGGCGGCAATGGGGGAGGGAGGGCGTCTTGGGCGCGGTCGAACCCCGGCAGCCGTGACCCGGATCCCAACATTGCGCCACGCCCTCCGATCCCCAACGCGTAGGGAAAACGGACGGCATCCGTACACCTCAAACAAACACAAACCAACCCGATCCACGCCATCACCAAATCAGCCAACCACGTCCAACCAAGCGCACCCAAACCCCGAATATCCACAATGAGCGCGCAAGGCCGAGGCCCACCTCCGCCAGGCCCACGAGCGGCCGGGACGCCGTGGCAGGGCCCATGGGGGCGACCAACAAGCCACCCAGACGGGACCCTCGGAGGAAAGGCGATTTCGCTCTGCCTCGGCCCCCTCGGGAGGGAACCGGACCGCCGAGGGGTCTGCTGCTGGGGAGGGCAGCCCTAGCCAGCGGCCAGCGCTCAAGCAGCTCTCAACAAGGAGGCCAAGAACTAATTCTTGTCAAGCAAAAGTATAAAGTCTTGCAGGTCCGGGCGACCGGGGGTCCGTCGCGTGAGCATGAGCGGCGAAGCCTCACCCCTCCGTCACCGGCGGTCCCCGTGTCGACCGGTCGAAGCTAAGGGAATGACGGCCCCGTAAGGTGACGGGCGGCAAGCGAAAGGGCTCTCCTAGCGATGGGACCCCCAGTGCCCGGAGGCCCGAGGAGAGGGCCCCGCTGGTTCTACCCCTCCGCCGAGGCCCGAAGCCGCGGCCCGACGAAGGAAGCCCTACGGCTCCCAAATAAGGAGAGAAGCAGAAGCATATTCCCGGTATTAGCCTTGTACAACGGTTACTAGTGCCCCTGCGGGCCCATCTCGTAGCGTGTGTTCCCCCACCTACCACGTGCCAAATTGTAAATCAGCCCCTCGACCCCTGGTATTCCTATAAATACCCGGGTGCGGGCTCAAGAAAGGGGAGATTGTTGGCCAGCTTAAGTGCCATCTACTCATTTTCCTCACGTCGTCTTGCCCCAGCGCATCGTCTTATCCCTCCGCCCGGAGGCCTGGGGTAACCTCCCCGAACCTCCCGGCCCTCGGCAACTCCAGCGAAGGTCGGGCCGGCCCTTGAGGTCTCCTCGCTCCTCATCGTGTTCTGACTCATCTTGGCCCTGGGAAGCCCTCGCCCCCTTCCCGCCCCCTCCCGGGAGCGAGGCAAAGGGGCGGGAGTGATCCCCACACGAGTCGTGGCACATGACAAGAAGTTCATGCTGCAGACCACGACTTGGCGGTAACTCTAGCAGGCTTGCTCGTAGTGGCTGCAACTCACCCCGATTCCTCTCATTTCATCATAATACACGGCCAAGGGCCACAGTCACCATCCTCACTCGAAGAACAAGCACTGCTGACACTGCGACACAACATGTGGGGACAATGCTTCCTGTTGTTTGGATGGCGCCGCACTTCGCCACGCCAAAGTTAAGGCGACCACACAAATCGGTGGCATTTGGTTCACGCTACAAACAAAGGCGCCCACAGCTCAAACACATGCAAAATCTCGCCACAAGTTAAGTTGTGGCAAGCAAAAGCTTTCGCCCGCACCTTCGGGCGGCGACAACTTTGCCGAAGCTTGTGCGTGGCAGAGAGAGGCATGCAACCAAACATTTCGGATCATCCCAGGAAAGGCGATCGGTGAAGACACATGGGGGTTTTGTTTTCGAGAATTACACATGGGGATTTGATATATGATATGGCACTCTGATTATCACATACAAGGTAAGAAATTCAATGGATTACAACCCTTGTTTAGTTGAATAACTAAAATAAATAGAAAACAATAGAAAATAAAAATAAACCGTTGCAGCTACTACTAACGTTGGAAACTTGGGATCATCCATCTAGTATTCCTTCATGTTAGATTTAATTTGCTACGTTATGGAATTGTTGTTGCTTCTGCTTAGAACAAAGGGAACAACCATTCTTGGTGCAGCCATGAGGTGCAGCTCAGATTTGTGGATGCTGTTGCGTCGCAGGTGGCTGCTGGCCATGAGGTGACGACGGTGGCTGCAACTGAGGTCGTCATGCCTAGCGCCACCGATGCCCTGGGCAGGTCAGGCCTTGGGTACACGTCGCCACAACTTGTGCCTAGCACGGATGGGATTGCTGAGGAGGAGCCGTCACCAACATCCGCCTAGCCATAGCCAGCTGCTAACGACGATGAGGAGCAACCTCCGACACTCGCTAGCTTCATCGACTACCTCCGTGCTCCCCTGTAGGACCCCATTCTGCTCACCACGTCCATCCGATGCGTTTCCCGTAGGACGAGCCTACCACTGGTCGAGGCGCAGTGTCCGCGACGCCGCACTCTCCCATCAGCGGGAACCCAGGCCGGAGCTCCAGGCGAAGAAGGTGTTGCCGTAAATGGCGACCGGCGATGGACGACCCCCTTCGCCGGAGTTGCCTGATGCTTCGTTCAAAGCCGCTGCCGCTTCATTGTGTTGGAGGGCTCGTGGCTGCTCCCCCCTCTCATTTGGGTTTTGTGCACTTCGCTTGTCTTTTGGGTTTGGACTTAGTTTAGCCTGGCAGCTCGCTGTGCTCGAGCCTCGTTTCTTTGTCTGTTCTTTTCTGCTTCAGTTTACTTGTTCGGTCTTGTAATGGCTTTTAAACTCTCCTTCTTAATGAAATACATGTGAACTCGTGTTCTAGAAAAAAAAGAACAACCATTCGACCTAAACAAAAACATCAACAAGATGATGAGCATAGACACAAGAGAAGAACAATGGCGCATCTGCAGAAATATTCATCTTGTGGCCTTTGGCAAATACTTAAGACACAAGAGAAACAATGGCGCATCTGCAGAAATATTCATCTTGTGGCCTGTGGCAAATACTATAAGTACTTCTTCTAGGCTCTCCAGAAACTCAACCGTCCAATTAATCAGAAGTCTTTTATTTGGACAAGAAGAAACACATTATTTGTGTGATTGCAGGAATGGCACAGTTCATCGTTAGGGGACATAGTGAAGCTAAGCACAGAAACACATAGTAAAGATAAGCACCGAAATTTGTAACAGTTCATCTCATTCCAAACAAGGACACAGTGAAGCTTTAATTAAATATAGGGATTCTAGATATCAAGTTCCATCAATCAAGGCTAACAACAGAAATAGGGGACTTACAGCAGCTGAACAATAGAAAACTAATTAATCAATAAGCTCAGAAGTGAAGTTAAAGTAGCTGGGCAAATCAGCACGTATCAGGTAGCAAAGACGTTTCATGTCGACTCAGCTAAGCCGCATTTGCCCAAATTTGGTTGAGTTTCTGTAGATCTTGACAGGCAGATGAGTATCACCCAACAGCAATGGACAGCCTCGAGGCACACTGAGTGCCTCACGACCAGCTGGGACAATTGCCGGAATTATATACGCTAGGCCTGGAAGAAGATATGCCATGTTTCATTCCCGAGTACCACACATTCCAATAGTAAGTACGCAGCCCCATGATTCTCTCATTGTGTATCGATCCACTGGTCGAACGACCAATGAGAAGCGAGATGAGCAATTGAACATGATGACTAGGGAGAAGTTTGTGGGAAGAAAATTATAGAGGCGTATAAATAAGGTGAAAATGTGATATGCATTTAGAACAAACCTTTTTTGGTTGTTTAACAGAGTTATGGTGCATTGGTGCAGACCGGCCTGACTCGCCAGTAAGTCAGTTACTCACAAGTCACAATAGGCTTATTGAGCGTATAGCTGGTTGTTCTGTCTACTAAGTACTACTAACATCATTAATTCATCAGTCATTGCCTTAGACACCGCATTCAACAATACATGAGATCCATCTATCTCCTGTATTAAGTCTTATCTGCATTTTTTAATTTCTTTTTTTTTATGTTTATTTTAACCTGTCCATCACTATATATGTATCTTTTCTCCATTATATCTGGAATCGAAGAAGATTTGGATTTCAATTTTTAATTCTTAAATTCTTGTCCTGGATCGTCCCATCCATCCAACCAAACATGCATCGTGGATATCCTTATCCTAATATCCATGAATCGTCATATCCCATCCAACTTCATCCTCGAACGAAATGCATCCACATCAACACAAATGTGTTTGATAGGGTGGGTGGCTTGTGTACAAACATGATAGAGCGATACACAGTTGTACAAAGCTTCGATCCGTCAGTCATTCCCGCAAATAAGATAGTTCCTTGTGTTTGGAATGAAGAAATATGAGTGTGTTTGGAACGAAGAAATATGAGGATGGTGCTCATTTCATTGATATAGAACGAAATATAACATAGCTTAAGCTCAGTGTTGCATAATTGATAATCCAAATCTATCAGCTCCTGCACCAATTTACATGGCACACAAACACGCAGGGTTGTATGGGAAATCAGTTTAGCACTACTCCATAGTAAAGGATTGGTAGACGAGGATGTCCAGTCAATCTGGCCAGCTCGCCGCTAGAGGCCTTTTCGCTCTTTTGTTGTTATAGTCAAGTGGGAAACCTGGAAGGAGCATAACACTTGAATTTTCAGAAATAACTGTATTGGCGTGCGAGGTTTTTCTTGCAATGCACAACACTTGAAGCTACCCAAAATCAAGGAAGAACCTCCCATGCATTGCAAGAAGAAAACACCTTGCAGAGATTATGCCAGCCATATTGGCATGCGAGGTTTTCTACTTTTGTCTGCTCCTCCCTTTCCTTTTGTACTGTAGTGCAAGATCATTAAGCTCTGTTCTATTGTTTTTTTTTTATTTTCTTTTAACCTAGGCCTCATTACTTTCACTATTTTTAATATTTAAAAAAACATGTCCTTCTAATTTAGCTTAGAAAATGTTTGTGTCATCGACAACATACGCACAACCGTGATGACCAGCGATTCATTCAACATACTGAAGTTTATCACTCATATATGCAACTCTCCGGTCTCCCCTGGCCTCCTCGGCCATGTACTGGTCTCAAACTGGAAACCTGGTGCATGTCGACGAGGAAGAAACAAGGTCATTTTGAACGGGACATAGACCATACTGAAAAGGGGTTTGGATAATACTCACATAACCACAATCAGTGATAACCATTGAGTACATACATATAGGCCAGATGAGGAGCCGGTATCGGTAGGCCCATGGGCCGTGGGTTTTACATTCTACCACACGCACGACCTGCAGTTGCAAACCCACGGGTGGCTGTGCAAAGTTCTTGCTTCACCATTTCTAATTCCTGAGTGCCACACATTCCAAGCATGCAGTTCATATGTTAATCACACTAGGCCAGCGGCACATGATGCTTTATCTTGTTCATGTGTGAATCCGCCGGTGAAAATCTCTAGCGGCAAGAGGACGGATGGGGGTGGGTGGAAGATCGCAGACAGGACGATGGGAATATATAGATATTGGCAACAAAAAAGAGATGAGCGATTGGGCGTGAGGGACAAGCTCCCTGGAGGCAAAGGTGTATAAATAGGAACATGCATTGACTGAAAACATTTTGGTACTAGGTTATGGAGTCATGAGCTCATGGCACAGCACATGACCAGAGCAGGCTTAGTTACTTGTATCTAGGCTGTACTCACCCTGATTCATCATTCACTACATTACAGTCACCTGCAGCCTCACTCTATTGAACAAGACTGCTCACACAGTTACACATAGAACACGTGGGGCCGATATATGCTTCCTTCTTGATGACAGCATGTTCGATCCAGGAAAGATGATCGACGAAGGGTTTCAATTCGAGTTCTGCTGTAAAATTCGCTGCTATTGGTGCTGGCTACATTATTATAGGCGGATATGGCTTGTAATGAACACCGTACTATTTGATGGAGTTCCTTTATTTCTTGCTCAGAATAGGATGTTGAATCTTGAAATGGCATACAACAATGCGTGCACTCAGCGGGAAATGAAATCACTCAAGAACTGAATTTTCATACTAGTTTTATAGAAATAAGTCTTGGATCAATCGTTTCTTAAGTATAACAGAAGATAAATTGTTCAGTTCCTCCATGACAGCATCCATGCATAATTGTACTAGCTCCTACAAATCAAAATCGATTTAACCGACACACAAACACCACACAGGCACACAGGGCGCAAGGGTCGATCATCAGCTGAGGTCTATGTTGATAAGCTCGGGCTTCTTCTTCTCGCCTCAGATGGCGATGAGGTAGCTCCTGCTGATCGACCCAGCCGATCCAGCCCGCGACCGCGATATAGAGGAAGAGCAGGACAGGGCGCCGGGCAAGGATCAAGTCACCCAGTTCTGCTGGTCGCGCTACCGACGAGTTGAGGCAGGACATCAGCGCCACAATGCAGGCTGAACTTTGCTGTTGATATCAAGCTGGCCATGTCTAATTCCTGAGTGCCACCCATTCCAACAAGTTCATTGCATTGATCACACGGAGCGCCACTGTGGATGCTTTTTGTATTTGTGTGTGAACTCGCCAGGTGCAAAGCTCTAGCAACAATGAAGAAGATGACAGATGTGGTGGAAACTAGAAAATCGCAGTTAGGATGGTGGGAATATGCTGCATATATTTGACCTTTTTGTTATACTAAGCACCAATCTACAATATTCTGACCATGGGTGGTCAGGCCCAACTGAAGCTTTTGCAATATATCTTGGCATAAAAAAAGAGAGATGACCTATTGAGCTTGATCAGGGAGAGAAGCCTGAGGCAAAGGTCCTATAAATAGGGATAGGCCGGCAAAGGTCCTATAAATAAGGTGGTATACCACAAACATTTTGGTACAAGGCTATGGACTATGGAGTAATGGCACAGCACATGGCAAGGAGTTTATGAGCAGACCACTTGATTCGACTGTAACTCATCACAGCAGCGGGAGTGGTTATTCGTGATCAGTCCGGTGCTGTCCTGGCAGCGGCAGCTCGATGGCTAGAGGATGTGCCAGATGCTCTTATGGCGGAAGCGTTGACTGCTAAAGAAGGACTGGAATTAGCGGTGGAGTTGGGCTGTGAGCGGGTGATCTTAGAGGTAGACAACTCACAACTAAAGAGTCTACTTCAAGGGAACTCGGGATTGAGGACTGCGATTGGAGGTCTTTGCTTCTGATATTACAGAGCTTGGGAATTCTTTTAGAGAGTTCAAGGTAGTTTGGGTTTGTAGAGAAGCTAACTCGGTAGCTGACCATTGTGCTCACATGGTGTCTTCTATCGGCGTTGCTTTTTATGGCTCGGCGGCGATGTTCCTCAATGGTTGCTGGAACTAGCCGCGGCTGATTGTAATCCTACCTCTGATTAATGAAAGCTCTGTTACTCAAAAAAAACAGCAGGCATGCTTATAGAATCTAGTTGTACTGCTGGTGACAAATGCTTATATTGGATGCGGGCGAGAATGGAAATGGCGACTCTGTCTCCTCGGCGGCGATGGCGATGGCGACACCTCGGCGCCCAACACCGTCCCCTCCGCCGCCCCCGCAGCCCCACGCCCGCTCCGCCTCCTCCGCCGCCCCACCCACCTCCGCTGCCTCCCCCGCCGCCGTCGGCCTCGCGTCCCCCGCCCGGCCGCTGCCGGCCTCGCGTGCCCGCCGCCCGGCGGCCCCTCCACCGCTCCCGCCACCAACCAGCGCTCCCCGCCTCCTGCTTTTGAGCCGTCCGTCGAGTTGCCTGCGCCGTCGCTCAAGACTCAACTTCGAGGTTGCTGCCGCTGGCCCGCCGCGCCGAAGGCCCTCACCGACGCGCCAGCTGGGAGCAGCTACTGCAACACAAGATCCTCGCCGAGTGCCTCACCACCATCGTGCCAAATCTTGTTGGCCCGTCAACCTCTCAGCTCGGTATGGCTGACCCCTCCCTCCCGTGACCCAAAATTCAACCGCCTCTTTGTGCAGAATGCCTTGCAACGTATTCTTGCTCCTTATCCGAGTCGCATTAGAACCGCGTCGGCGTTCGTTCAGGGGTGTTTCGTTTTGTCGTTGCATCTCAAAATGTGGCGAACATTCTTTGCGGTTGTGGGTGCGATCCACTTGGGTTCCAGCGTGTTCTTCCTCCATGGCTCTCTTGAGGCCGCCATTACTCGCGTTTGAACGCTTACCGCTCGAGCTCACGGAGAAGGACGAAATTACTCGGACATGACCGGCCCGGCCGCCAAAAAGCCGCCTGACCGGAAAAGTCGTCGCTGGAATTAACCTCCCCTTCCCCTCGAAGAAGAAATCGTATGGCCGATTCACACAGGTGCGGTGCCGTGCACCTCTTGATTGCGCCAGCTCGAAACACTCCGCCAACTCCTGCTCGCCTCCCGTTCGCGGGGCGGCTCGGTCATGTCACCCCTCGCCAACCGCGCCCCTCGTTAATGGGCCTTCACTCCCGGGCGCCCAAGCCCACCACCTGCGGGGTGGCCTCAATTCCTCCCTGCACTGCGCCTAAGACCCCTAAAATCCTAAAGCCCATCCTCGCCAAGGACTTGTGCTTTAGATGTCTCTCCCCCCGACCACCTTGCCAAAGACTGTCGTGACCCGGTCGGCTGCCGAGTCCGCCCGTAGTTAGTTCCGCCACCGTTCAGTGGCGTCCGCCCGTGTGCAATGAAGCTCTCCTCCCCTCCCCGCTGGAACGCGGCCGGTCTCCGACCTCACCACCTCCCAACTCTCAGGGAGGCGCCGGACTCGAAGCCATCTCCACCGCTCGAGCCTAGGATGCTAAGCTCCCGCGCCCGAGCTCGCGCCCTATGGACAAGTTCACGGTCGGCGGCCGGGGGGACGAGGTGCTCTCCGGGCCTCCATCCCCGGACACAACGTCATCCCCGCAGCAGATCGCCTCCTCGACTCCCTCGCCCCCTCGCTTTGCCGATGCGCGGGTCTCGCCTCCTCACGACAGGGACGAGTCCATGCACGCCCGGTTGGTGCCGGGGCCCCGTCTCCCGGCTCCCGCCGCCGCGGACAACGACGGGGCAGCGAAGAGGAGGTGGAAAGCGACGCCCGGCGACTCCTCCTCCGGCGACACCAGCTCCACGACCAACGAGGGTCCACGGGGCCCCGGTGATGCAGCCCTCGGCTCGCATCCCGGGACTCGCGCCGATCCTCTCCCGCCGCCTCCTCGCCAAAGTTGACAACCCGGCACCTGGCCGGGACACTATCCCGTCTTCGGTGGGGGCCCCTCCGGTCCTCGTCCTCGCGCGCCCTCCATCGACTCCGTTGATTCGGCCGAGGATGAGGTTCCGTCGGATTCGTCTCCTCGCGCGAGTCCCTCGGTGTCCGGCCTCGACCTTGGCGGCCAGCGTAACACGGGCCTCCCGGCTCCGGAAACACCACGTCTTCCGGAGCTCGAGGTCGCCCTCGGGCCCTTCCACTGCGCGACGACGACGGCGCCGGCTCGCCCGGCAACGTGGGGACCTCCGGCCGCGGTGGGCGTGCTCCCTCAAGGCACAAAGCTTTTTCGCATTGCGGCGAGAACCAAAGGCACCTACGTTCACATCCCCAACCAAGCCACTCGTCGTAAGGCTCTCCTCAACTCCCTGTCAAGCTGCTCTTCCGCGCTGAAGAATCAGGTGGCCAAGCGTAACATTACGTCCCCGCAACAAGATCCCCATGAGCGCTCAAGAGATTCGCAAGCTCGTCTCGGCCGCCACGGCCGGGCTGCTCCTCTGCGGCCTCCGTCGTAGTGGTGTCCGACGGGGTGGAATGATACACAACACCGGCTTTCTCGGGGGCCTTTGGATATGGCGACCGTTCAGTGCCCTCCATCTGCTTGGCCAAGCTTTCTTCAGTAGAATGTTGTCTCGATATCGCTGTTTTTCTCTTATTGTTTTTAACCCGTGGTCATCCCCGTGGATGCCGCTCATTGTAAGGGTGCTGCCACGCCTAATTATGAGTAATGCTTGAACGCAAATCGCTCCCTCGACCGTTCTTTCATGGAATGTACGCGGTTTAGGCGACTTCGGATAAATGCAAAATCGTTTGTGACGCTATCGCTTCGCTAACCCTTCGATCATGTGTATCCAAGAATCAAAGCTCCACGAAATTGATCGCTTCAAGGTCAAAACCTTCCTTCCGCTCACCTTGCACACAATTTTAAATTCCTCCCGCCGTCGGGTCGGGGGTGGAATTGTCACAGCTTGGAACCCCAGTCTTTGGTGCTACAGCCAGCCATGCCATCGGCAATCACTCGCTAACTTGTTTCCCTCAGCAGCACCATGTCGATTTCACTCTTGTTGTCACCAATGTTTATGGCCCCTCGGATCACCGGTCCTCTCATGTTTTCCTCCACGAACCCGTCGGGACACGGCATCTAGTGTTGCTGGACCTTGGATCCTCATTGGTGATTTTAACCTCATTCGTTCTCGGAATGAAAAAACAATGACAACATTAATACCTCCCTAATCCACGCCTTCAACGATTGTATCAACAACATGGGGGTCATGGAAATTCCTCTCTGGGGCGCCGTTTTACCGGACGAACGGCCAAGACCCTCCCATCCTTGCCAAACTTGGTGAGCACTTGTCAATCTCCAACATACTACAACTTTCCCCGACACCTACCTCACCACAAGAGCCAAACCAACTTCGGATCACACTCCTATTCTTTTATCCATGTCCACCAAAATTCGAAATCCGAGGTCTTTCGGTTCGAGAATGCTTGGGCGCTTAGGCGCACTTTTTTGCCTACCATCCTCCCAGCGTGGACAGAGGCGCGCAGTGCCCACGACGCGGCCGGCCAGCTCGCAGCATGCCTCAAATCAGTCGAGCAGCGGCAAAGGTTTATTCTCGGCGTATCGGGCGCCTCACCACATAATTGCAAACTGCAACTTCTTAATTCAATTATTTGACACTTTTGAGGAGGAGCGGGTTCTGTCTCTTGATGAAATTCAGGCACGCAGGTTTTGTGTGGATTGCCTCGCTCAAGCAATCAAAGAACGTGCAGCCTACTGGAAACAAAGAAGCAAATTCAGGGTGATCAAGGAAGCCGATGCCAATACAGCCTTTCACCATGCACAGGCCACGGTTCGGTTCGAAGCAATTCTATCCGCTACGCCGAGGTTCAGGGATCAGTCATTGCTAGCCATGATGGGAAAGCTCGTGCCCTCACCGATTTCTTCAGCAGCATCATTGGCCAATCTGGGTCCCCGACGGCACTTCCAAACCGATCCCCTCTTCATAAAACCAGCAGCGGCTAACGGACAACCTGACTGTACCGTTCTCGGAGGCCGAGGTTCTTGAAGCTCTGAAATCGATGGACAGATCAAGTGCCCCCGGTCCGGATGGTTTTGGTCCGTCCTTCTATCACGCGACTTGGAGCACTGTCAAGCAGCAATACATGACGTTCTTGTCGGCTTTCTACCAAGGCAACGCCCAGCTAGAAAGAGTAAATCGCTCATACATGGTGCTACTGCCTAAGAAGCCGGGAGCGGTTGCGTGGATGCTTTCAGGGCCTATCTGTCTCCAAAATTGCTCGGTGAAAATTTTAGGAAAGATTCTAACAAGGAGGCTGCAGAAAGAAATTGGAAACTTGATAGACCTTCAGCAGACAGGCTTCCTGAAGGGCAGATCAATCTCAGAAACTTTCGTCTTCGCTGCGGAATTGGTGCAGGCATGCAACAAGAGGAAGCTTCCAACCTTAGCGCTCAAACTTGATTTTGCAAAGGCGTTTGACACGGTCTTTTGGGAGAGCCTGGACAGCATCATGAGGGCGAGAGGTTTCTCAGATCGGTGGTGCAAATGGATTGGCAATATTCTAAAAACCTCGAAAACAGCAGTTCTTGTCAATGGCTGTCCTGGACCATGGATCACATGCCGACGTGGCCTTCGCCAAGGGGACCCACTGTCCCCATACCTCTTCCTCATTGTGGCAGAGACTTTGCAAACTATGATCAGATCAGCTTCTTCATCAGTGCGTCACCCGGTTGACATTGATAGCCCTTGTGCTGTACTTCAGTATGCGGACAATACACTGATTGTTCTGAAAGGGGATGTGGCTGATGTGCTTGCTTTGAAAGAGGTCCTTAACATGTTCTCCGAGGCTACGGGCTTAAAAATCAATTATGACAAGAGCACCATGGTGCCGATCCATATGGATGGAGTAGTGGCCTCTCAGTGTGCAGATATTATGGGGTGCAGCCTGCAATCATTCCCGCAAAATTATTTGGGGCTGCCTCTATCCGCAAACAAATTGCCAGCTTCAGTTTTCTCTACATACGTTGACCGTATAGACAAGTTCCTCTCTTCCTGGCAAGCCTCGCTCCTTAACAATATGGGCCGTGTGGTGCTTATAAACTCTGTCCTAGATGCCCAATTGGTGTACATCATGTCAGCCATGCAAATGCCCCAGGAGGCAATAAGCCTAGTCGACAAGCGTCGTCGCTCCTTTCTCTGGGCTGGCAATAAGGAGTTCTCAGCCGGAAAATGTCTGGTTGCTTGGCCAAAGGTCTGTACAACTCGAGAGCTCGGAGGCCTAGGCATCAGAGATCTTGGCACACATAATATTTGCCTGCTGCTGAACCTCATCCACCGTCTTCACTGTGCGGATTCCTCGGCGTGGGCCACCTGGATCAAAGACAAGGTCGACATAGCAAATCTGCAGGGGGAGGACATGGGCTGCCATTGGGAAGTTCTCAGGTCTCTGCTACCTCTATATCAGGCATTAACCACTGTTGATCTGGGCAATGGGCGATCGACCCTGCTGTGGACAGATGTTTGGGTAGGCGATGAGGCGCTTGAGGACCGTTTCCCAGCACTTTTCTCCCACTGCATCAAGAAAACATGTACTGTCCAACAAGCCATCAATACAAACTTGCAAGATGCTTTTGTCAACCGCATGTCAGGTCAAGCACAAGAGGAACTGCAGCAGCTGAACGAAATCCTGAATCAAACTCAGCTGTCACCACAACCGGACAAGAGGCTATCTCCTTTCAGTAAAACCAAAGAAAAGCTTGACACGTCGGCTATCTACAGATTGCTCAAGGCCAAAGGGCAACAGCACGACCCACAATCAGCATTCACCTGGAAGAACTCGGCCCCACCAAGAGTCCAGATGTTCTTCTGGCTTCTCACCAAAGGCCGCATTCAGTGCAGGGCAAACCTCTCCAAAAACACATGGTGGACTCGCCAAACTGCCTCTTATGTGGTGCAGCCCAAGAGACGTCGGATCACTTAATTTTCCACTGCCCTGTTGCTGCTCTATTCTGGTGCAAGATTGGTGCTCGCTTTCCCAGCCTCTCGCAATGCCAAAATTGGCACCAACTGCCAAGAGTTCCTGGCATCCCGGAGAATCAATACAGCTCTTTCATTCTCTTATGTTGCTGGCAGATTTGGAAACAAAGAAATGCCTTTGTCTTCCGAGAAGAACAGCCCAATCTCAGAACTCTAGTACTGCTATGCAAGTCTGAAGCCCTACTGTGGCGTGCAAGAATGCCCAAGAAATCCAAGAAGGTCATTGATGAATGGCTAAAGGTTCTAGACATGGGGTCCTCTACCTCCGATCCAATGTAATTTACGCAATTCATGTCTTGTATTCCCAAAACGGCTACCTTGTAATCATGTGTAAAGTGCTATAATCAATAAAAATCAGGTGGGGAGCTCTTCCCCCCCGTTGAAAGTTTCAAAAAAAATCTAGTTGTACTCACCCTCAGTCTATACATCACTCATCACGTTATTAGACGCCACATTCACTAGCCTCACCCTCAGAACAAGCCCAGTAACATATGGTGCCAATGTTTCCTTCTTCATAGCTGCATGTTTGACCCACGAAAAAGATTTGCTATAGTGCTTCGATTACCACATACAAGGTAAGAGCTCCACTAAATCACATAGCCCTTGATTTACTTGAATAATTAAAATATAATAACTAAAAAAAAAGATAAAACCTGTTGCAACTTTTTTTTTTTAGAAACGAAAAACCTGTTGCAACTATGACTAATTAACGTGTGAAGAACTTGGGAATTGTAGATGGCCACATAAGCCTGAGCAGGCCCGATGGAACCTTGTTGTGTCGTGTTACGCCTGTTCGTGGATTGTTGCGTCGTGTTGTGCCTGTTCAAATAACCAAAGCACTGAGGAAACATGTCAACACCTCTTCCATCAATGTCCTTTTGCAAAACTCTGCTGGCAGCTCCTTCAGTTCAGGTTGACATCCCTGCAAATGTAAACTTCCCAGAAATTTGCAGATTTCCTAAAGGACAGGCTGCAATCCCAATTCTTTATGGCAGCTGTTGTGCTGATGTGCTGGACCATGATAGCAAGAAATGATCTTATCTTTTGAGGTATTCAGCCATCTTTGGACAGTGCTGACTGCTGAACCTCTCTTTCAGAAGGAAATTCTCTTGCTTATGCATTGAATTAAACCAAGGCTCAATCTTTTGAGGTATTAAGCCTGTCAATCTTTAGGGTCGTGGCAGACGGGTGCCATTCGATTTTTTTTTTTTTTTTTTTTTTTGAGCAAAAGCAAGAAGCGTATGTGATAGCATACAAATAGCGACTAGAGATGACACGGGTCCAGCCAAAACACCGTGTTCGCTGGGCACAGCAGGATGAGACATGCTCGTGCACGGGCTGCACCCACATACGTTCTTACAAGGGGGCTCTGAGGTGGTTGTCGTGGATTTTTGCGATGGACGGCTTTCTTTATGAGTCGAAATTCACCGAAATTTCGATTCCATTTGGGGTCCAATAAAATCAGACGTCGGCCAAAATTTTTTGGGTTTTTATGCTGACGGACCAAATTCACCGGCGTGACAGTCCAATAGCACATGTAGCTCCTCCCAGCCTATCAAAATCCAAAAATACATCTCTTGTCCCAATCGTTCCTGTTGCACCAGCCACTACGCCAATGATGTACTATAGCGGCGGCTGATGACCCCGTGTAGGGGTGGTTTTACCAGCCGCACCTAATTCATTATTTTTATAGGGTTTTTCTATAGAGGAAGTTGGTGATGGGATCGTCCCTATAATGTATTTTTCAGAATTCGTGTTTTTAAAATTTAAAAAGAAATAGCAAAATATTTTTTTAATCAGATGAGGCCCGACAATTTTTTCAAAACTCCAAGAAGTCACAAGTTGTGCATTTTCTCGCGTGAAATCACGACGCTACGGGATAGGGGAGGCTTCAACCCCGCAACCTCATCCTCACATGGTACCTCCACCTCCACTGCACTACACACTCATATGTGTCTATAGCTCATTCCAAATCCCCACCTATTATACAAATTCGATTAAAAATTGACTATTTAAGGCCCTAAACGAATTCAAATCAAAAAGTTTATAATACAAAGTTTCATAACTTTTCAAGATCTACAACTTTCATTTAGGGAGCTTCTCCATCTGAGATCGTTTACGAAATTTGAATTTCAAATTTAAGACATTTCAACGTAGTTTTAGCATGACAAGATGATTTCAAATAAAAAAAAGATCAACTACAAAGTTTCGTAACTTTTTGATATCTATAATTCTTATTTAGGAAGTTTTTCCATCCTCGTTTGAAAATTTAAATTTCAAAACTTAGATATTCAAAACCCACATTTTGAGGCATCAAATAAAGTTAAATATTAAAGTTGTTAACAACAAACATTTTTTATCTTTTCGAGATCTACAACTTTTATTTAGGTCATTTTCCCATCCGAGATCATTTTAAAAATTTAATTTTCAGTACTTAATTTTAATATTCAGCACCTAACTGTAGGAACGCCTCAATATAGAGGCACCCCTACTAATCGAATAACAGGGCCGCCTCTATATTGAGCCGCCTCTACAAATAGTAGGGGTGGCTCAATACAAAAAACTGTCCCTACTAATCTATTAGTAGGGGCGGCTGCTCAGTGGAGGGAGAAAGGACCACTTTGTAGCGGAGCTTTTAGATAAAGCCACCGCTACTCAAAAAATGAGGCGTTTTTGCAAAGTGTCCTTTCTATGTAGTGAGCCACATACACACGCTCATGGCGGCGCCACCGCCATAGCCACAGTCCCGCAGTTACAATTTTTTATTTTTATTTTTATATATAGCTTAGGAAATAGTTTCAAGTCAAATTCTGCAATTTTTTTAAACAATTTGAATTTGGTTGGATTATATCCAGTTTATCCTATTTATTATCTGTAACCTTCGATAAATAATTGTTTGCGATAATGAAAACACAGAGCCAGATGCAAATTTATTAATAGAATTTTTTTTATAATAATGTCAATACGTACTTAAGGAAATATTAATACATACACTAGTGAATGTCCTGGACTCCAGTAGTAGTATAGCTTGTTTACATAGGTGCACAAGCAGATAGATATATTTTTTAGATAAAGGATAAAATATTCTGCCTCATCTATCAAGGATAGAATCGGACCAATTATTACAAACCACATACTAAAAAAAGTTTTTGCTGAAAACAAAAGTAGTTTCACACACGGAAACAGAAGGGACAAGTTCTTGACTAAACATGACCAATATGTCTATGCGAAAGCCATCCATTGGACCCGAAGAACTGAAGAGTCGACGTTTCTAGGTGCGATGCCACAAAGATCATTTGGTCTTGAAGATCCTCATGCCTTTGCAGATTTGCCCATTGTCGATCATAAGGAATGACAAAAGGAACAGCTAAGATCCTCATACCAATTTCTCCTTGCCAAATTGTCTTTTGTTAGAATTACACCTCATTTTAAGTACCACATGAAAACCTTAATTTTCATTGGTAGCTTTGTTTACCAGATATCTTGTGACACTCTCACTCCATTGTTAATTAATGCAGCGTACATAGACTTCCTTTGTTGAAGGTCCCGGAGGCTTTTTAAACCCCAAACAAACACATCGTTTTCCTCAAGCAAATTAATATTTTGTAAAGAAGCTACAATACGGTTCTAACTAATTAAGTTTGCTCTCACCAAATTTCTTCTAAAAGAAATATTTAGTAAAGAGCACTCATAATTTTGGCTATCTGTATCTTATTTTCTCCTAGCAATGTTAAACAATGTCGGGAAACGATCTTTTTAATGGTTTGTTACCCAGCCAAGTATCTATCCAAAACCTTGTTTGTGCCCCATTATTTACCTTAAAATGACCTAGTTCCATGAAACTATCTTTAACATTCATCGGACTCTTCCAAAAATGTGAATCAGTTGGTTTATTTTTTATAGCTTCCTAAAATTTTATCCTTAATATACTTCTTTCTTAAAAGGTATTGCCACATCCCTTCCTCATTCAATAAGTAGAATAACCATTTGCTAAGTAAGCATTTATTTTGGATTTCCAAATTTAGAATCCCTAGTCCCCTTGGTCTTTAGGTTGTCGCAAAACTTCCCATTTGGCTAACTTGTACTTTCTCTTGTGTTATCTGTAACAATCAATTTTTTCCAATACTCCTTTTCGGTGATTCAAAGAAAGACATCATAAACATCGGTAAGCTAGAAAGCACCGAGTTTAAAAGGACCAACCGACCCCCTATAGAAAGGAGTTTGCCTTTCCAACCACATAATCTTTTTTCTATTCTTTCCTCAATTATTTTTCAATCTTCATGTTCTTTAGCTCGGCCAAAACAAAAGATCTCACTTTTATGAAAGTTAATCTTAAGACCAGATATTTGTTCGAATGTGCTAAGCAGTAATTTCATATTAACTGCCTTTTCGACATATATATCTTTTGTAATAAGTAAATACAAACACCTGTGCATGCTAGAACGCGACACAAGAGCTCAGTAGCAGCAACAGGGTTCGCTTTGCCAGCCTCTATCCTATATCCTCCAGAAGCTGGGCCGAGGCCAGGCGACATCCTTCACGCGTACGTACTCCCTCTCCGGCCGGCCCTCCATCATATTAGTTTCTCTTGATGCTGCACCACCGATATCTCTTGACGCTGCACTACCGATAAGAAGTCCAAGAAGCAGGGAACATAAGGAGCAAACAACCTCAACCTAGGGTAGTGTGTCAGTGTCTTGACAACACGGACTTCCTCGCTACCGAAGCCATATGAGATCAGCTCCTTTCCCATGTAGTCACCGAAGAACACCAGATTGCTGTTGTCCGGGTGAATGGCAACCACATCGTAGTCGTAACCGGCTCTGTAATACTTTCTTCCAAACAGATGTAAACAGGTCACGGTGTGCTTAAGGGCCCATTTCTGTGTATCGTAATCCTCAAGAACCCAGATTGACAGTAGGTTAGACTCGGAATCATCGTTGGAGAGGATATCATCACCTGCCCACAGTTCTTCAATGACGCAATGCAGGCGTCCAACGGATTCACCGATGAAAATCAGACGGCAGCCATCATGAACCTGTCTAGATCTAGGTCTGTCCACCCAAGACGGCGGTGCGATGATCCTTCTTGTCTTCCCTTCCACGTCCACCTCAGCGACGTGATGACCATCATTGAAGATCAAATACAACATGCCGTTGAAAAGGGCCGTGCCACTGATCCAAGGACCCTGCACTCTCCAGCGACGCCCTAGCTGCATTACTTCTTCAGCCCAGTCAACCTGGCTGTGCCGCCACACCCCTGTTGCTGAGGAGTAGGAGTGCACCGTTGCCAGGCTCCCAGCCTCCTCGAAGAAGATGACGAGATGGAAGTGAGAGGAGACTGTCGGGTCGTAAACGAAACAGGCGTGGTTCGATCGGATACACATGTCTGCTTGAGCATGCTGCTGCTCGTTGGGCACGGCCACCCACTGCTCTGTGGCCGGGTTGAGCACGATGTAGCCGAGCTCGTCAAGATCATCGACGGTGCTGTGAGTAAAGAAGAGGAGACCATTGCAGGAGCCCCTGAGAAAGATGTCGTGAATGCCAGGCAGCTTCTTGATGAAGGAGAAGGAAGGGACAACAGGAGGCAGAGATCCACCGCCGAGCTCTAGCAGGTTGATGAAAGATCCCAACGTGTAGGAAGGGAAAAACCCGTGGAGGGTTTGGGGGAGCTTCTTGCGGTGTAGCGGGTCCACGATGAGGTCGCGCCAGCCTTTGGAGACGCACTTGGATCGGTGGAGTTCTTGACAGGGAGGTGCGACAGGATCTCCACCAAGGCGTCGTCGGGGAGGTCAACCGCCGCGCTCTTCTTCGGGCGCTCCATGCCAGGACGCTGCGGATGGAGCGATCGCGCCGCCGGAAGTGGAACGGAGTGCACCTGCAGCCGCCAAAACGCCAGAGATAGATTGGGGAATCGCCGATCCTGACAAGAGGTTTGATTTTCTTTATTTATGGTTGTGGAGGACGTGCAGTATTCAAACTTATATAGGTTATACAAATTTGCGTCAAGGGCTAGAAAGTCCTGACTAATTACGACACTTCTCCAATCCGTCATGTATCTGTACAACATAAAAAAAAAACGTGGACATTATTTCGTGTGACAAAACATTCCCCGTTTGTCTGCCACTCGTGCGATCCCGCATGGTAAAAAGAGCGATCCCGCATGGTAAAAAAAACTAACATCATCGTGCGATCCCAGCCTGATAGGCACGATGGTGGTCTTATCTCCAACTAGTATATTGCCCGTGCTAACGCTACATGGCTTATCTTGGGATGCTAATAAAACAACCAGTTTTTTTTTCGTAGTTTACACAATTGTATTTGAGCCATAACAATTCATGAACATTTTTGCATATAAGAAGACATTGTAAAGTTATTCTTGTATTAACCATCTAAGTTACATCTAGATACAAATAAAATGTGTATTTGCACAAGAATTTTGTCACTCTGTTAGCTTCACTATATTCAGAAGCGCACATCAAACTGCGATATTGGAGCTCTACTCGCCATATGCTCGTAACATGGTCTCAGTATTAATAGATTCAACAAAAAATAAATAATCTATTTAGTCATTGCGACCAGAAGTACTTCAAGAAAAAGAATGCAAAACAAATTGAGAAATATGCTCCAAAACTACTGGTTGTGTAAGAATTTTCATCTATGAGATATTGCTAAGATTTAACGGCTGGAAAGGTAAAGTAGCTGGAGGACTGAGAATTACAAACAGAAGATAAAGTTATGGTCATTAGAGCTGGCATCCAAAAATTCGTCAGGGGTACATCATCTCCAGCATCACACTTTGCCCTGCAGACTCATGAAGATGGAGAAGAGACATCAATCAAATGCGAAAATGGCAGGATGGAACCGGTAGCAGTAGAGGTTGAGGAAGACGATGAATCACCTTTTGATGAACTTCCTCGGATATTTTGCATCATCTCGAATTACCACTTCCCACAAACCCACCAAAACCCTTCTTTTATACAATGCGACCCAACAATCAAGTTAGTGGATCCTAAAATCACGGCACGTGCGTCTCTCCTCTCCTCCCTACCTAAAATATCTCTCCCTCTCCAGAAGGAAGCTGCTGGTGCAAAAAAGAAAAGAAAAGAAAACCATCCAACCACGGTGATCAACATGCAAAAGGAAACCATCCTCGCGAGATCGACGTGTAGTGTGTTCCCTCTCCCTCTCCTGGTCGCGACGTTCCTCTCCATAAGGAAACTCGTCGTGACGTTCCTCCCCCTCTCCTGGTCGCCATCTCTTGATCAACCGTCGCCGCCACACGCAAGGTGGCCATCCGCGACCACCGCCGAGGACACGCTGCGGGCAAGGGTCCATCTCCCGCTTCGACCGCGAGAGGTGGGCAGGACCGTCGCTGCCGCACGCACGGTGGCCATCCACTGCAGAGGACACGCTGCACGCGGGGGTCCATCTCCCGCTTCGACGGCAATAGGAGGCACAGGTCCTTGAAGCACGCCGGCAACATGCGGCACATGACACCTTGAAGCACATCGCCTCCGTCCGGGCACCTTGAAGCACGTCGACGACCAGGCGGTTAATCATCACGTCCCAAGCACCAGGTACGCAAATCCACCGATGGGTAATTTTGTTAGCCGCCGTGTGTGTGTGTGTGTGTGTGTGTGTTTCCAGGGATTGGCGGAACCATCGGCAAAACCAAGCCGCCGACATCCATGACAGAGCGGACGACAAGGCAACAACCTGCCCTAGCCGAGAATCCCCCAAACCGCCTAGCAACCCGCCCTGCCCGGCTACAGCTATCTAGCTCCAACTCCATATTCTATTCCTCCTTCTCCATCTGTATAGTGATGGAAAACAATTTAGAACACATTCAAGTAAATATTGTCAACCAATTCGATGAAGAAAACACAAATGTTCAACTCAGAGATTTATCAACCTGCATTGGTCATTTAGAATTGGGAAATGCAAAAGATTTTCAACAAAATATCGTCAAGGTAACTAAGGGAAAATAGAGAGAAGGTATTGAAGCATAGCTTCAAATTCACCTTTTTGTTTCTCCTATCCTAATACTTTGATTTACTGCATCCAGTACTATGTGTATCAGTCGGGCTTTTTCCTTCACGCCGCCCCCCCAAACCCTAGGGCGCCGCCGGCTCCCCGCCTTCCACGACCATTTGGTCCCCTCTCCCTTCTCCTCCGACATCACGCCGGAGGTTGAAGGGAGTGGGGATCCATCATTTTAATAAGTTTTTTCCTAGTAGATCGAGTCTTCAAGGTTCAAGGATTCTCCGGAGATCCAATCGAAAAGATTGACCACGGCATAAGGAGTCGTCAAGATCGAGCATGTCGTTCCTTAGCGGTGATGGCAAGACGAGGACATCAACCATTGATGGAGAATAAGGTATTCCGGCCCTTCCTTTGTCTCGCTTGTGGTTCTATGCAGCCATGGTGATGGGCTAGTGAGATTTAGTTTTCCAACGATATCTATCTGGATGTCGGTTAGACTATGTTCACTCATGACGAGTCCGGTGAAGGCAACGACGATAAGTTCGACGACGAATCGGGCGGTGCCAATTTCATTATGTTTGCATGTGGAGTTTTAGCAGTTTATTCCTCTTTTACAAAAGTGATGGGTATAAGGATGACGGCGGTGGATGGTGAGATGGCCCTGTTCGTTCAGATCGGAGCTTGCGTCCGTGACATATCCGTTTGGGATGATGATCCTAGATGGTGGAATTTATGGTTTTTTCAAGGTTTGTTGTCTCCCATCAATGGAGGTGGAGTAGTTTGGCTTACTTCTGTAATGAGAGGATGTAACTTGCTTTAGTATCAATGGAATTTTCCCTTATCACAAAAAAATAATTTGATTTAAAAACAAATTGGTTCATAAAGGTTGATTGATCATGTGTTTCGTATACTCATATCTAATGTAGGACCACATCCTGTTATCCTTAACTAAAACCAACATAGCCAACATACTCCCTCCATCCCGCTTTTTTTCTTGACGTCGGGGACTCAACACCGTGTATCAAGGAGACCGCCAAATGACCCTGCAACCCCTACAAGTAATGATTCCTCAACTGTCACATGCCATGAATCCACCCACCATATCATTTTCTTTCAATAAACAAATTCAGCTGTCCCGGGCAGAGAGGTGGACACTGGTGCACTCGGTGCGCCGCCTCGCCATGGCCTACTCTGTGCCTACGATGGAGTATAGGAACGCCAACAATTTAGAGATGAGTTACCGCCGCTTCGACGTCAAGAAAAAACGGGATGGAGGGAGTATGTTTTCAGGTTTGAATGCAAGCCACCACTGCACTGTCGACTTCGTTTTGATTTGCTTTGTTATGCAGGGAGGACACTAGCTACAACCACGTACTCTAGTCCTTGGCGAGAAAAGTTCTAGGCTGCTACTGTGTTGTTGACAAGGTGACTATCAGTTTCCTACTGAATTTGGAGTGAGTTTTTTTTCAATCAATTCCTAACCTACTTGCTTTCTACTATTTTCAAAAAAACACTACTTGATTTTTACATCATTCTTTAAGTCTGAACCTGCAACTTCATTTGTTACTATTGGCTCACTGTTCTTTGTTACGGTTCTCAGACTCATCTTTAGTCGCCTTCTCTGTTGTTCTTATTGTCTACTTATTTTTTTAAGATCTTGCCATGTCAACACAAAATGGAACCAGTACAGTTTCTACTCCGATCTTGCACCATACTCCCTCCGGGATGGTATTAGAAGTCGTTTAGGACAGCGCCACGGTCTCCAAAACACACCTTTGACCTCTTATTATTATAAAAATATTTATGGAGATGTGATATATGTATACTTTTATCAAAGTATTTTTTAAGACAAATCTACTCATATAATTTTTACATTCACAAACTCAACAACTTAAAAGTTATTGATGATTTATATTCCCGATGTTTGACCCAAACCTTCCAAAAAAAACGACTTCTAATACCAGCCCGGAGGGAGTATTGTGGAAGGAAAAGAACTAAATTCTAAATTAATGGGTGTTGAATAGAACAAAAAGAAACGTTTCGCTCGCTCCATCCCATCCTTATCCTCTCACCTCAGATTTTCTCTTCCAGCCGATGCAAGCCACTGCCGCTGGCGGCATCACACATCCCCTGTGCACGCCCTCCACCACCCCAAAGCCCACTGCTCACCCCTCGGCTGTTTCCTCCACCCGTAGTGGTGCTGTCCAGCCCATCTCGAGCCGTGTGATGCGGCTTCGTCCCCCACCTCCGGTAGCCAGAGCTCAAGGATCCATGGAGGCTACTACCCATCTCGAGCCTGACTACCTCCACCACCCTAGCGCACCTTCTGCAACCCCTCGATGGCGGCCATGACTTCCCATGATGGATCCATGGAGCACAAAGATCAGCAACATGGTGGTCTCCTCCACCCAACAGGTGACGGCGGCGCGCCTTTGGAGGCGGCTCGTCTGCACACCCAACGGTGGCCCCACCCATATGTCCCCCTATTTCCCCCCCTGCGCTTCTGTACTGAATTTTGTGGTGTTGCAACAATGATTTTTAATGTTGCAACAATTTATTTTTGAATTTGCAACAATGGATTTTAAGATGTTTCAACATGTTTTATTCGATGTTGCAACTATCGATTTCGGATGTTGTAATAGTCAATTTTATGTTGTCGCGACGGGGAATATGAGTTGTATTTACTGACGATTTCAGATGTTACAACATGTATTTTTTTTCATGTTCCATTATCTGTTATTTTGATGTTGCATGAATTTTTTTTGTTGTTGTTGTTGTTGCAGCAAATTTTTCTAGATGGTGCAGCCTCTACCAACCCCTGGTCAGCCATGGCTTGAATCTGGCTAGCCGCAGCCAACCCAGGCGTAGCCACAGCTAGTCGCGAGCGCGGATCGGTGTGACCGTGTGAGCGTTCGGTTCCTGATGCTATGCATGCAGCGCGAATGTGGACAGGGTGCGGTGGAGGTATATCCCGAGGATGCGCGGCGGGGGTTACGAAGACATGTGGCACGGGAGGGGAGGTCCGATGGATTTTTTATCCATCAGACGTCCGAGCAGCGCGAGGACAACGGTTTGGAAATGCTATTCGTAGCGCGTCCGACAAAAATAGAGTTTGTTACAACTTAAGCTGGCCACAGTAATCCACAGCCCACGGTTTTTGTTAAGGGACTTTTTTTGGAGATCGTGCCATGACAGGTTTTTCATTAAGCAAGAGTAGAGTCTGTTACAACTTAAGCCAGCCACTCGACCTGAGCATTTTTCGGGCCAGGTCGGGTTCGGGCCACGAAAAAACCAGTTATTTTGGGCCAAAAAATCCTGCCCATGACGTCCCATTGGGTAAGTCGGGCCTAGTTTTTCGGGCCGGGCTCGGGCCGGGCCGGGTTTGGGCGGGCTACCGCACATTTTACACTACAAAATTGCTAAAAATGTATTTCGGGCCAGTTCGGGCCAAGAAAAATTTTACCGGGCTTTTAAAATCTCCGCCCAGGCCCTGTCCAATAAGGTTCGTGGGCGGGCCAAAACCCGTTGGGCTCGGGCCGGGCCTACGGGCCGGGCTAGTTTTGCTCAGGTCTACCAGCCACGGTAATCCACAGATTATCGAGACCCGCAGCCAGGAAAACACATGTTGTTGTGATTTACGTAGTGCCTATTTCTGTGTGTATCGTAGTCCAAGGACCTAGATTGACAGGTCAGTAGGTTAGGCATACACCAGCTAATGCTGAAGAAGTCCAAGCTGCTATTGCCGGCACTTCTACTGCAGACCGCCCGGCAACAGAGCCCAAGCAGCAGATGGGCCAAGAGGCCTAGCGTGAGCGTAAGTAAGTAAGTGGACCTGAGTGGGCTTGACTTCATAGGCCTAGAGGCAGCTGCCCTGTCGGGAGCAAGCAACCGGACATCCAGATGTATTAAAGTAGAGCATCTTGGAGATAACGTGACCTCCTACTCAAGTGTTCTGCCTTTCTGCTCCTTTCTTTCTATTCCCCATTCTATCTGCCATTCTTCCTACCCCCGATCCAGTGTACTCTAACAACCTGACATCAGATCCTACTGATCTGCAATCGCGTTGAGATCCCGTGTATCCATTAATTGATTCATTGATAACGCCTCGGGTTTGATCAAGAGTTTCTGGCAACCCAGTAAGCCGTTCATTCATCACCGAATTCATGTACTTCCTAGGCCGTTTCTTGTTGTGTGGCAGATCCTTCTCGATCTGGCCCTGGCGTGTCCGCCACCACCTCCAACCCATAACCAACTCATGCTAGTTTTGTCACTAAACAAGTCCCTAGCTTGGTTTTACTCCTGTCGAAATCAACAAGGTAAAGGGTCAACCTAGTAGTTCAACAACCAAACCAAATCCACACCAATCCATTTACATTATACTACACTTAAAAAAAACCAAACGAATCCAAACCATTGACTCATTCATCCAAATCATTACAAACCATTTAGCTATTTTTTATTTCAAAACTAACAAAACTAGTTCATTTCTCTAATTTTAGAGTCCAACTTTGAACATGGACCCCACATATAGATCCTGGCTTCACCGATTTGTACTGTGAGTAGCGAACCGGCCATATTAAGGCATCTCAAAGAAATTTCGGTCAAATCTAGCTAAAATTTTATAATGTAAACGCGAAGTTTTAATTCTAAGGTCCGTCTCTAGACGTGGGTCTTGCATATCAAAAAAATTGACGAAAAACATTTTATATATTAAGCAGCCATATTACAAAATGATCCTTCAAAGAAGGTCTTATTACAAGAAGGTCCTTAGACCTGAGCAACCGAGATTCCACCTAGATTCGGCCGGTGAAGAACACGCCGGCGTGGTGCCGAGATAACCGCCGTGGCGAACAATTTGGGTGGAGAGACCGCACCTTGCGCCGATTGTAGAGGGGGCGACCGAGATGCCGAGGAAGATCACACCGAGCGGCCAATCGGTGTGTGGAGGCTTCTCGCCGCCGCTGTAAATGGATCTCGAAATCGATTCTCCGTGGAGGCGGGTTCTTCTAACCTTCTCTTGATGGATGCTTGTTGAGGCGACCACGGATCTGAAGATGTAGAGGTTGCTTGGATCTGGAGATGAAGAGGAGCGACGGGGATGGCAATCGGTGGCGAGCGTGGGTGTAACATCCCGCCGCCTTCCGTGAGGTTTATCTAACATGCTAGGGCCGCTAGGTATCTTCCGTCATCCCAGTGATCAACCCGCAGGAATCCTCGGTCTGTGGCAGTTCGTGGTGATACAATCACAGGAGATCCACAGCGCTTTTCCCCTAACGCCTTTCGGTAACCACTAACAAGTTAAAGACCCTCGACCGACTAGAGCGATTGCCACATGTGACACCCCGCTTCCAAAGCCGCACCGCCTGACCCTTCCGAGGTGCACGCATACACATACCACCTTGCTTACACTTTCGTCATGGTAAAAGGGTTAACCCGAAGGTGATATGGTTTGTAGACAAAGGCTTATAAGTTGACTCCACCCTTGCTAAACTAGCAATGTGGTACTAAAGGTTGCTTACCGGGCCACATCGGTGGGCGGGTGACCCCCCCTCAAAGGACTCGGCGAGGAGCCAACTCAACCAAGACCTCCCCTCTTGGCACACGCACTCGCGCCGGGCGTCGGCACATGTGCCATGCCGCACTCCGCTGCAGCTACACACGCAATGAACCCCATGTCCGCGCATCCGCCCACGACGCCCGTGGCCAACGAAGGTCGGCTTTTGATACCACGCACATCCCGCCTTCGGCTTCCGTGAGGTTTATCTAACATGCTAGGGCCGCTAGGTATCTTCCGTCATCCGTGATCAACCGCCAGGAACCCTGGCCCGCGGCGGTCCCGCAGGATACAATCCCGCAGCCGCAGGAGATCCACAAACCGTTTTCCCCTAACGCCTTTCGGTAACCACTAACAAGTTAAAGACCTCTCGACCGACCAGAGCCGATTGCCACATGTGACACCCCGCTTCAAAGCCGCACCGACAGCGGCCCTTCCGAGGGGCGTGCACGCATACACATACCACCTTGCTTACACTTTCGCCCCCGCCGTGTAAAAGGGTTAACCCAAGGTGATATGGTTTGTAGACAAAGGCTTATAAGTTGACTCCACCCTTGCTAAACTAAGCAATGTGGTACTAAATATAAAGCGCCACAGCTTTACCGGGCCACACCTTATTGGGCCGGGTGTTACAGTGGGGGGCCGTGGAGTGGGGACCCAAAAGATGCTTGAGGGGGAGCAAAAGGAGGAGGAGCCGCTGGAGGTTGCGGCAAAGCGGGGGTTTGTTTTATTACAACATACCAGGTAGGAGGTCGACGGCGACGAGGAAGTTTGAGAAGGCCCCGCAAGAACGACGAAGACGGCGGCCGCTTGATGCAGGAAGCGCCGACCACATCGGGTAGGGTCCATAAAGGCACTGAAGAAAACTAGATACAACCTACTACTAGGGGAGGCGGGGAGGGGGCGGTTGGGAGGCGCCGGGAGGGCTGGTTCGCTTTTGCTTCCTTCCGAAGGAAGGTTTTTTGCATATCAATTTGACTTCACCAAATTGTATGCAGTAGTGGACCGGTCATATTAAGCCATCTCAAGCAAATTTTGGTCAAATTCACTAAAATTTTATAGTGTGAACGCAAGCTTTTAATTGTAGGGTCTCGCTTTGGACATGAGTCCCATATATCGATTTGGCTTCACCGATTTGCACGGAGTAGCGGACTATCATATTAAGGCATGCTTAGCAAATTTCAATCAAATCCGCTAAAATTTTATAGTGTGAACGTGAGCTTTTAATTCTAGGGTCCAGGTCTAGACGTGGGTCCCACATATCGATTTGGCTTCACCCACTGTCATATTAAGGCATCTTTAGCAAATTTCTATGAAATCCACTAAAATTTTAATTTCAAGGTACGATTTTTAACCAAACTTATATTACGCAAAGCTATTATGTTATTAAACCGTTCTCATCCTTTAAAACTACTAAACCAAACCAAACCATTATAGATGTCAAACCATTTTGAACCAAACCAAGTTGAACCACATGTAAAACCAAACCAAAAAAACGGTACGAACCAAACCATTACCAGGTTGAGTAAAGGGTACCTTTCAACCGACCCGTAAATGTTGAGAGACGGTAAGGCTAGTGGCCAGATGTCCGGCGCACCCCGTCCCATCCCCCATGCATATGTTGCACCCGTGTACTATGAGAGCCCGCCCGTTGCGCCCACGTCACTACATTTTGATGGATCTCGTGCGATGGCGATGGCGTAGCCGAGCGGGCCATTGATCAGAAGCAGTGCGATAAGGACCCATTCCATGACTGTGTATGCTAGTGCAGACGCGCAAGTGGAGCGTTTACGTCAGCTTACAACCGACACCCACGATGGGTGCTAGCTATCTCTTCCTTGCTCGACCACGCTACATCGTGATCCGCCTTTTACAATGTTGGGATGAAACAATTGAAACATACAATCGAAACAGATTAAACATATGGAATACCCACTTCCAACATAGTCATTATAACATATGCAACATCTAAATAAAACACTTGCAAACTACATCTAAAACATATGAAACATACCGAACAAACTCGTGTAACATATCTCTGAAGCACTTGCAACATGTACAACATCTCGATCTACTTTTGTAATATATATGAAAAACAATTACAACATATATGTAAAACATTTGAAACATACTTTTGCAACATTGAGGAGGGGAAGGTCGGGACCGGTCGACTCTAGTCATTGGGGTAGGATCCGGCGGTGTGCAAGAACCTCCAAAGACTAGCGATTAACCGCAAAACATGAGCACAACCACCACCAAAGACCGCCCCTTCGCTCGACTAGGCGGACGACACGTGCTAGAGTGGGAGTGAGCGGCATCCGGCTGAAGTGAGGAGCGAGCGGCGCAAGTAATGCATGTCAGGGAAGTGACCCTCGCGCATGCCCCGGCAGCCCCTTGGCCCTGGCTCTAGCTACAACCGTAACCTACCGATAAGTGAATCCTCAAACGCGACCTCGTACCAGTGACACAGCGGCACGCGAAGGAACCCTTGCCCGCAATCCGCTACCTTCGCAAGGACAATTTTCCTACCGCATGATTGCCAGGTTCGACGATGCAACAGGTCCCTCAAGGCCTCTAACTCTTTTCTTTAGTGAACTATGCGGGACGATCAAGTTGTGAGAATCGGGCCCAAGGCCCAACCCTTGCAGTAGAATGGTACGGCGCATCCAAAGGATGGGTCGGCCTCGAATATGGATTGAAGGATCAACCCTTGGAAGAACAGGAGCGACAGCCCCGTCAAGACCTCACTTGGACGCATCGACCTCAGAAACCTGGTGACGTCCGGGAGCAGGGGCCAAGGCACCTAAGGGTGCCTAAGGGTTTTGTAGTGCTTTTACCGACTTACCCCTCATCGGGTGATTATACTGTATTGCCCCTATGAGGGCCCACCTGTCAGCGCCCGGTGCGCTTGTACCCTAGTGTAAAACGTAAACCAACCCTGGTCTTCCCTATAAATACTAGGGAACAACACCGTACAAGGGATGGTTGTTGGCCCTATTCACTGCCAATTAATTAAAACATTTACTCGTTGTTGTATCTTGCCCTCGAACATTTCATTCCTTTCCCCTATGGTAAGCCCTCACTCCCTCTCCCTCGGCAATCCTAACGAGGGTTGAGGGGTAGGAGTGAACCCCACAAGGCACGTGACAGGCGGGACCGAGGAGCATGCGAGCGAGAAGTGCGGGTTGAGGTAGGTGGAGGGGGGTTGAGGTAGGTGGAGGGAGAAGCGGCAAATGAGGCGGATCGACGAGCATGGCGTCCGGATTGGGCGGATGCCCGTGTTTGGTCGAAAACCGAGAGAAGACATGAATAAAATAATGTAATGCAAGAGACGCATGCACACATATTCGAGAACCACATATTTCATTAATTCTTTCTTGAATATACAAAATACATGATCAACGGAAAAAATTTGTCTTCTTCCGTCTTTCGTCATGGTTAAGGAGATGTCCGACTTGTAGGAAAAATTGCGTAGTTCGCCGATTCCCGGGCCCTGTTGGGCGACGATCGTTAATTACATCCACAAGACGACCTTTAAAAAACCTCCGATTAAGCCGCGCTTTTTGGTCGCCATTTGATTGATCGTCGTCATCCATATACGATATATGGCGTAGTAATAATATGGGTAGCTTTATGCCGCCGAAGCTTGGTCGTGACATCGCCAGCGCCCAACAGCCTCTGGGCAAGCATTATCCACATAGAAATCCTCCCTTCTAGTTACACTTGTATTATCAGTAAAGACATGATTGTGACCCATTTTACAAAGTTGTGAAATGGATACCAAATTGTACTTATTATCAAATCAACAAGTAAAACATTAGAAATTGTATGAAGCAAATAGAATGATTAAAAGATTTTTCAAAAAAAAATAAAATGAATAAAACAACGCTTAACATGTTCCTTGTAAAAAAAAATACCGTGTCATCACTTGCGTCGTTTTTTGGTAATAACAGCAATAAGCACCTACCAAAAGTCCTCGAGGACAAGAAGACTGTCCTCTCAAGTTGTTATTAGTTTCAAACTTCCTTCAGTTTGAGGTTGTTTTTATTAGTAGAGACTGTAATAGGGCTGCTCACGAGCTAGCCTCTCTGGGTCACTTATGTAATGATGAGGGGGGAGGAGGTGGTCACCAACTCCCTTGCCTAGAAAAAATTGCTGTAATTGTCGCTAATGATATGTTAGCTAATGAGTAATGAAGGGAAACCCTGTTTCAAAAAAAAAAAAGGACAAGAAGATTGCCACCTGTTTTTTGACCATTTACCCCATTGGTAACTGAGCGTGCATGTTGTAATTTTTTTTAAAAAAAAAAAAAAGCTTCGACGTCACCAGATAAGCCTAGTCACATAGCCATCGGTGTTAGATTAAGGAATATTATCATGAACAGGTGCGGTGATAATGCTTGCGAGGGGGACCCACCGAGCCCAGCGAGGCAAGAGATGGCGTGCGGCAACAAAATATCATTAGCTGCATATTATTGCCCCATTCTTATGATTGACTTCTTCGACACTAATTTAGTGAATGTACCGTGCTAAGTGAACCCTTTTGAGACCACAATTAAAATCTAATTTTTCAAACAACAGAAACAAAGTTCAAATAAAATCATTAAATGTACGTATTACACTACCAACACTACATATACATCTCACTAACATTCTAAACTATTTATTCCTCCTCCAGGAATCCACCTAGATTACACAGTGCATCCCAAAAAAAAAATCATTAAATGTGCTTTTCTTAAATTCCTTTTTTTAAAATGATTAGCCAAAGGGGTCCTGGCCTAATGTTAGGATACTCGAGCAGCACTCTACAGGTCATGAGTTCGAATCCCCTTCAGGCTGTGGTTAAAAAAATTCTCTCGTCAGTCCCGTGTGCCAAAGCACTAGTTAAGAGCTCGCCGAGGTCCCGTATGGATCGAGCTGTGGGCTCTGGTTGGTATACCGGCCTAAGGGCTACGGTGTCCGGCCCAGGGCTCTGGTTGGTATACCAGCTCATCGGTTCGGTGTAATTTCGGCCCCGGTCTTCTCCAAATGAATTGAGGATCGTAGTTCCTATGGGCTAGAAGCTCCTAGTGTCAGGGCGAGGACTAGGGTTCGGGGATTTTCTCGGCCGGGGAAACCGAGGTTTCTTCTTAATAACAATGCCGGTGGGCCGGTCTTTCCCCACCCGACCGAAGTTTTTTTTTTTTTTTTTTTTGAAATGATTAAATGTGCTTTTTCTGGATGTTGATTTACTTGTGAAAGGCCATCAATAACACATAGGAGTCGACATCAACAATTAGTCGTTGGTGTGCACCAAGCCTAACCTTCTTTTGTTTTGGGAAAGCACCAAGCCTAACCTTCAACAAGAAAATGATTGACACATTTGGCCCTTTCTTGCATATGATTGGAATCCCCTGCCCTCTACTATAGGCTACTACTACTCCTCTTTCATCAGCAAAATAATGCTGCTACAAGTACCAACACCTTCATTCTTGAGTCTTACAATAAAATGTGGCTGTAGTAGTCGGTTCACGACCCATTCTGCCATGTCCATCCCCTATATATGTATATTCTTTTCAGCCTAGTGGAAGCCCACCTTTACTTGTTTGGTGAACGCCTTGCTTTTCACCAGAAACCGAAAATGGCAGCCTGGATCCCTTGCCATCGTCACCCTTCTTCCTCCTCCTCCATGTTCATGATCTGCCCAAGGTCATCCACAAGGCAGTCATCATTCAGTTTCAGGACCTCTGCTCATGGCAGCAGCTCTTCACCACACCTCTCCTTTACTGCTGTGGCAGACAAGAAGGTTCAGGTATGTGTGTCGCACCAGCTCTTCATTCACATGCAGGAGTTGTATGCATAGAGGCTCTCGATCTAATCTGTTCTTGTGATGAATCACAGGTGTTTGAGGACCAGTTGAGAGGGATCGTATGCTACAGGGATGAGAACGGAGAGATGATCTGTGAGGGCTACGACGAAGGCCCGAGGCTCGGAATGCGGTTGCCAGAGAAGGCCTCCTTCCCATGGTGAGCATCTGAACTGAATTTCTTGAATCGCCTTTTTTCTTGTTGGGTTAGCAAGGATCAGAAATGGTTGATGTGTAATGAGAATTCTGCTGTGTTCAATTGATCCTCCTTATGCTATGATTTTGGTGAATTTGTAGGCCTGTGGGGGTTCGGGTCACTGATTTCATCCAGCTAGCGACGCTCCAAGTTTTTGAGGACGTCGATGTTCTTCAGTTCAGGGGTGACCAGAAGAGGCAGCTCTGAGCAAGGAACTAATCATGTAAGGATAGTAGTGTACTACAATGATGATGATATGCAAGAATAATGTGTGATATTGCACTTAGTTGCTCATATTTGCTCGTCATATTCGGTTCAGCGTTTTGGGTTTCACAAAAGGGGTAAAACGGTTATTGTTCTCTCTAAGGGCGACTTATTTGTCTGTACATAATCACTTACTGCAAGGATAAGATTGTTTAAAGCACAACTTTTATGTGCATAATATAAAGTGAGAAAAGGAGATCTGAATATCTGATCAGGGTACCGCAGAGCGAATTTACGCTTTTTTTTTTTGGTAAAACACCATTATGACTTGGGATAATTCATGTCATGTCATGAATTTGATCCCCATGATACATTGCACGGTTGCATCTGGCCACAATGGTGACCTCTGTTGCTCATCTGACTCTGAATCTCACTTGTGCTTGTACCAATGCGTTTGAGAGGATTCAGCTTCAGCCGGCAACAACAAGATGGAAACATAGAAACAGGATAGCTGAAAGAAAGGTTATGAGTGTTGGTTGATGACCAGAATGGATGGCAGAATATGCTGTCCTTTGTTAATTCCAGGCTCACATGTGGGGCCATGTGGCCATGTGAGCCTGAAGCTGGAGGAGGCCGGCTTTGTGAATGTCGACATCGTTGGAAACATCAGTGGGGCAGTGGATCATCTCGTTGTCCTTTCATACCTTGTCAGCTAGCATCAATTATATATGAGGTTCAAGAAGAAAGTCCTTTTGGACTTTAGCAGAGACTGGAGTTCCCAAATTTTACCGCAATTCCATTGTTTAGCCACTGAAATGAAGGTAATTATGCGGAAACATGTATAAAACCAAATCCTGTTTGGAACTTATAACTTCACTGCTGGTATACAGCTTCCCTGGGGTTGTGAAATTTTTCATGCGTTCCAAAGAAACTTTACTGAATTCCTGAATGCTTAATTTTATAAAACATCGATTCCTAAGGGAATCACAAGCTGCAAACAGAACAGGGCATGACAACTTTACAATGGATACAAATGCAGCAAAACAAAATTTGCAGAGCTTACACGAGCAGACGAACTTACTGACGATGGGTATGCATAGCTAAATTACACGGTCACTTGTGGCTTAGCGGCAGCATTTTCTTGAGATTTGCAGAGAAAGGCTTAAAGTAATCATCAGATCAGACGTCGTCATCAGCTTAATTAATGTAATCATCAGATCAGACGTCGTCGTCGTAGGGGAAGGAGGTGGCGCCCAGCCACTCGTCACCATAGATGAAGTTCTCGACGGCGAACTGGGCCGCCTCGTCATACTCCATCTGCCGCACTCCAGCCCAATCCACACGGCCTTCCGTCTCGGCCCCGGCCCATCATTCCCGTACTCACCGAAGTAGACGGTGTCCCCTCGTCCAGGCTCCGCGCCAGGCCACGCGACCCACCCTTCCCTGTCCACGATCTGGCCCAGGTAGGGAGTCCATAACCACGGCGCGCGCGTACTTACCCCACGGCCGGCCCAGGAACACGCGCGTACCAGCGGGCATCGCCGCGGCGTCGGCGGCGGGCGGCGACGGTGCAGTGGTGCAGCGCGATGCCGGTGTCCTCGTTGGGGATCAGCGCGTCCGTGCGCCGTGAGCACGACGGACTGGCCGGGCACGGGGGCCCTGGCGAGGAGCGCGCAGCCCTGGAGCACGGCGGCCGCGTCGCCGAAGACGACGTCGACGGTGCCGGACACGGCGCACTCGCGGTAGAAGTGCCGGAACGAGTGCGCGTACAGCGCGTCCTGGTGGCCCTCCACGCCGCAGCGGTACAGCGCGGACAGGTCCGCGTTCACACGCAGCGCCACCGCCTGACCACTGCCCGCGCCCGCCGTGTTGCGGAACGTCATGTCGCGCGCCAGGAAACCCTCGCCGGAGACACCTGCATGGATGTCACATGTGCACATTTACAGAGAGTTTTCATGCGTGTCGTCGGCATCATAATAGATGAGATCTGGACTAGTCCCTGCATCATGTAGTATAGCACCAGTGCAGTTCATGGACATGGCCAGAATGAAAGCTATTTCATTTGTCGAATTATTGGCGTGGTGGCAGAAGCTGTTTTGTCACCGAGCACCTCATCGTCGAATTGGCAAGATGCCATGAGATCGATGGCAGTCGGTTAAGAGCAGCCAAATATCTTGACTAGTCACAGCCAGATCCACGTCTAAGGTGATAGTGATACAACCTCTGCATGTATGTCCATGGACCATGGCCATTGGCCTGTACCGCGCCGGATCTTAGTGCCAACCGACGGCAGGATCGAGCCGGCTAGATTGCAGAGCTAGTACTATCTAGGAGCACATGCACGTGATCAGTTGGCCAAATATCTGCGTCAAACCTAGCATGCCCACCAGGCCACCATGGAGTATCATGTAAAACTATCGATCGGGCCTACATCTCTCACATTATCTGCGACTCTGAGCTGAGTCTGTGACAACCTGAAGACAATGAACGTCCTGCTAACGTGTCCACCATGTGTGTGTATCAGTGCATGCACGATTGCACGGACGGATCAGCGAATGCAGCAGATAGACCCCCAGCCCCTGCAGGGGGTGCATTGCATCGGTGGATAGCAACAAAGCTCACTGCATGCCAGTCTCTGACGACACAGCCACAGCCCACGCTGCATGGGGTACTGCCATACTCGTGTGTGGCAACTACCAAGAGATGCTTAGCACATCTTGCGAGGTGAATATCCGGTTCGTTCGTACGTGTAAATAAATCGTACGTGTAAAGAGGTCAATGTTGATTTGATTACCGAAAGTGGGCGTGCGAAAGGTGGTCCATCCGTCGGCGGCGCTGCGGCTGCCGGTGATGACCGTCGTGTCGCGCCCTTCGCCGACCAGGGCGATGTTCCTCTTGTACAGCGGAACCTCCACGTTCTCCTCGTACGTCCCGGCCTTCACGTGGATCACCGTCCTCGTCTCGCTGTTGTTCGGCGCCGCCGCCACCGCCTCCCCACGGTCCGGAAGTTCCCGTCCCATCCTTCGCCACAGTCAGCACCGTCGCCGCCGCCGGCTGCCCTGTGTTCCCATCCCCGTTACTGTCGTCGTCGTCGTCGCCGCCGACGCTGATCCCGTCGTCATCGTCGTCGTCGTCCTGGAGCAACCGCCGGTTGTGAACTGTCTTGGCCACCGCGTCCACGAAGCCGCCAGCATCAGACACGCCGCCGCCGCCGCGCCGCGCGACGAGGGCGAGCGAGTTGGAGACGTGCTCGTAGGCGTCGTCGAGGGACGCGCGGAGGCCACCGAGCCACGGGCCGGCCGACGCGCCGGCGAGCCCGTCGAGGCAGGTGGCCTTGTTGGTGAGCGCGGCCGCGATGTGGGGCGCGCACGGACGGGAGGCCCGCCCTCGCCGGGCGCCGCGAGCAGCGACGCGGAGCGCGAGAGCGAGGCCAGCGTGGCGGCGTGGAGCTCCTGGCAGTCCTGCGCGGCGCCGCGGCGGAGCGACGAGGCGCCCACGGGCGGCGCGGAGAGAGCGGAGAGCGCCGGGAGAGCGACGACAGCGCCGACTCCGCCCCGTGGAGGGACGCCAGCAAGACGGAGAGCACGTTCGGCGGGAGGAGCTGTACGGAGACAGCGGACGCCTCGGCCACCGTGCTGGCGACGCGCCGTCAAGGTGCGAGGCCACGGCCGCCAGGCAGGACACCGGGTGCGGCGTCGTGTGGCAGATGGCGTGGTGGACGGTGTCGGACGGAGGGCTGCTGGCGCCTGCCGCCGCGGCGGTCTTTTTGGGCATTCTTGTTCCGCCGGTGTGGTGGCGCTGGCTCTTGTGACCGTGGTGGCATTGAGTTGTGCCGGTGGTGGTGAGGAGAAGGATGGCGAGGAGGAGGAGCGGCGGTGAGAGCGTGACGGGCGCCATGGTTGTGTGAAGCGCAAAGTGCGAGCCAGTGGGTGTGGGAGTATTTAAAGAGTAAATTGGTTGTGGACAAAGCGGCGGCCTCTTTATCCACATCGTCCAAAATATTTTCGGCCCTTGGATCCTGGATCGGCGGTGTCGCTGCCTCCTCCACACCCGATATATATCCACTCCAACCCTAGCTCACTCCGCCTCCTCCCTCCTTCCTCTCACGGTGGCGGCTAGGGCGGAAGCGGGCGGCCTTGGCTGCTGCGACAACGGAGCGCGAGCTGGCCGGCCGGGCCCGGCCTTGGAAGGCCAGGTGCGGCCGGGCGTGGTGGCGGCAAAGGGCGTAGCGGCACCGGCGAGCGGCGGCGGTAGCGACTGGTATCGGCGGCGGGGCGGGCGACTGTGTATCCTGGGCGCGGTGCGCAGCGTAGCGGCAATGTGAAGCGACACCGATCGCTGGCGGCCACTGGCCCGGCACGAGTGCGGCGGCGTCTTGGGCGGCGAGCCGGTCGCCGCCGCGGCCTCGACATGGTGGTCGCGGCTGGCCGGCGAGGCGGCAAGTGGCGTGGCGGCGCACGTGGCGTGACGCGGCGACCCTGCGGCGAGCGCCCGGCCGGCGGACGGGCATGGGCAAGGTCGCCCGACTCAGCTGACTCCCTCCTCTCCCCCTCTAGGTGCTATGAAGTGCGGGTGCGGCGAGGGCACCGTGGCGGCCGTGGTGGTGGCGCTGGCAGCGGCCCATGCTCGACCTCCCGCCGTCTCTCCCCGACTCCTATCCTCTACGTTTCGCCGGCCCATGGGAGCCGCTCGACCCATGTTGGATTTGGTGGCTCAGGTGGACGGATCCGCCTCCTAGGTCGATTATCACACAATCGTGCTCTGTTCATGTCAGCGTCCAAACGACCGGAAATCCTACACAAATCTTGAAACAAGAAACAAGAATCGCCCCCAGGTTAGCTAACCGGATCGCGGTCGAGCATTTGTGTCGATGGGTATTTTTTGTGTAGTTTGTTTGTCCTTCATTTTAGCAATCTTTGCGTCAATGTTACATTTGAACTGTTGTCAAAAAAAATGTTCCGCTTGAACAGGGAAAAATAAATACCGATTGTTTTCTCTCTCGATATTTTCATTCAGGATCGGGCCTTCGTTACGGTTCAGCCGAATAGAGTAACTTTCTGTCTCGGCCGGGACATTATTGTGTTGGTAAGCTCGTTCATGCCTACGGCCTACTTGCTTCCCCGATTTTTACATTGCTTTCACTACGACCGCGTGCACCATTGACTACTTACCATATCTGTAGGTGCGGTGCATTTTGGTTTTTAAGAATTTTTTTGTCACCTTTTTAAATAATAAAGTACCTACAGTTCCTTTTTTGAGTAAGTAGCAGCATATTTATAGCCAAGACATATAGTTCAATTTAAAACCATGGAATAGCTCGGGGCCGTATCAGTTACAACAGAGATTTACCATGGTTTAGTTATTTAGAGAAATTTCTAGGCAATAATGTATTTATTTACACCAATTTCTAGGCAACAAAATTCTCTCGAGGTCTATGGTGCTCCATGCTTTGGACTTCCACTGGGTTCTGACCACGAGCTGCTATCATCAAAGCAACCAATGTCACCCTTAGAATAAACATGCATACGAAAAATTATGCTACAAACCGAGAGCCGAGAGATCTCGAATTTGTTGTCTATGAATCTGTTATCTCTGAGGCTATGACATATGTGCAGGCTGTGCTTGTTTGAGGTAGCGCTGCAATTGTGCAACTTTCTATGTTCAGGGGGTTTTGAATGACTCAACCGGGCTGTTGCTTTAATGATTCCCGCAAGTTCGATCTTTTCTTTTCTTTTGTCATATGTGTTTGTAAAATCACAATATACCACCAACACCTCTCCTTCCTTGGGGCCACCCAAGCAATGGCATCGTCATCCCTCTCGGTGTCCCTTCAAAGATATTTGGGTCGATGCGAAAAGGGCACTTCATCTCTGAATTTTTCTATTGAACGAAAGAGTTAATACTCACCAGCTTTTTCTGAAAAAAAACGTGTTTCCCCATAGGCTGGCCAAAAGTATTTCCATGTGTAAAAGAGGTTTCTTGAAGATGACATTCCTCACTAAATGAATTTACGTAGGTTGGCATGATGGTGCGGGGGCATGGAATTCGACAATACAGGCTCCCTATATGTTGCTTCGAGGAAAATATACAACTCGAAAAAGATACATGGCTCCTCTTTGCCACATGCTCGACCGACCATCTTAGGTCCAACAGATCCTAAATGATCGGGTATACATCCCTGCTCCCTCGAATTTAACTCCTGAACCAAGTGAAGTACGCTACTTCCCGGTAAACCATTTACTTCAATAACCTCACGGAGCACAAACCGTAACCTCTTCGATTTATAGTGTACATGGACCAATAACCATTGTCCATGCCGCAACATTTGCTTGTTTTTCGCCTTTTATACAAAATATTAGGAAACACAGTATATTGAGAATCCTCAAGCGTATATAATTTGGAATAGACGGAGTAGTAAATAAACCCCTTTGGTAAATGCTATTTACATGATAATTTATGAAGCCTTGTGTTCGAGAAGTTACGGAAAACTTGAATCATGTTCATGCCACTCCCTTTTTTTGTTGTTGTTAGTTACAGTCCGATCATCGATAGCCAGTATGTGAAAAGAACTTTTGAATATATGATGAACTATGTAATTTTTTGAGCAGAATAATCGAGAATGCACATAAAAGAGTGCACACCCTTTTAGAAATATGCGTGAAAAAAACTGTACACATCCCTTCTTTGGTTTCCAATGAAAAATGGGATTCGCTTTTTGTGACTTCCTTATGCATTGATGCCTACTTTAGTGTTCTACTTTATAGTCCATTTTTCGGTGCTCTTTCATCTTGGAACAACAAGATGCTCGTTAGAAATTGAGGAGGGCCTTTTGCCACATCAATATTTGTCATGTTAGTCATATTGCACATCGGTAAGATGCTCTACACATGGTACTTTTCAAATACGTGTTGGCTTTACTCGGTAGCTTCGGTGTACCTACTAAAATATGTTTACTTCAATGTCCATGACATATTCGGAAATTTAGTTTTCATCCCTACGATTATATCTCATGGTGAAAAGTTATCTACTATCTATATGAAGTTGTCATATTCGGCAAATGTTTTTATCTTGCATGTTCTCGATATAGCTCTCGATTCGTAGTATATTAATATTCAAGTTTTCCTGGTCTTACATTTTGTTGTTCCCTTGTATTTTCTATTTACCTTCGATATTGGCAAGGACTATTAAATACTTACCATTTGCTTAGAGGTTTGCAAAATTTTTATGGTGTTTTATATTGCTTTTTTTTTTTCGCGGTGCTATTGGCACGGCATGGGTGATTCCTTGGAGTAGAATGGGTGATGAAGAGGGAACCTTCTACAAAACCAAAAGCTGCGGCAAATATTGTGAGATTTTAGACATCTATTAGGTCATGTTGTATATTTTTGGTCCATTTGCGGTGGCGTCATCATGTTCTCTGTCATTCCAAATAGGAAGCATATGCTCGAGGATGTTATGGAGCTGCATGGTCCAGAATTTGATGTGATCGCCTCCCTTGACAAAGTTGTACGGGGCTAGGCATGCCCAACAAATGTCCCCCCCGTGTCTACCATTCAAATTTTTTGTCCACATGCTACCTTATGAAGAAGTGAAGAACTAAAGTGTTGGCTTATTGATAACAAATGTCTCGTGTAACATGTGTTTATGTAAACCTATTATATATCGAGTGTAATGTGCGACCATCGGAATATTATGTCTTATATATCCTTTGTCATAAGTATATCAATTATTCCATTTATCAAATAGTCATAAACTATCATGTAAAATTATCACGCGCATGGGCGCAAGAAATTACTAGTATGTACTAGACTGGATAGTCCGGATACCCGAACTACTATATAGGCGGTACTATAGGTTGAAGCATGTGTTGGATCCTATGATCTAAAAGTTAACAAGTGAATATGTAGCTTTTCCTATATATATATATGTCTAGATTTAATAGTATAAATTATTAGATATATATGTAACAAAAACCATGTATCTAGAAATGATATATAATGAAACTGATGGAGTACCACTACAGGAATCCCGTGCTTTTGCCGAGTGTCAACCTCTTTGCCGAAGTGTTTTTTTTTTGGGCACTCGGCAAAAAGAGCCTCTTTTGCCGAGTGCCAAACAAAAAAACACGGCAAAAGAAAAAACACTCTAAGAAGATCTCCTTTGCCGAAAGTGTTTTTTTTTGGCACTCGGCAAAAAACTTTGCCGAGTGCCAAAAAAAAGACACTCGGCAAAGAGACTCTTTGCCGAAAAGTGCCTTTTTTGGCACTCGGCGGAAAGAGTTTGGAATTAATTTTGAGAACCTAAACGAATTCAAATCAAAAAGTTGTCTACTACAAAGTTTCATAACTTTTTGAGATCTACAATTTTCATTTTAAAAGTTTTTTCCATCCGAGGTCATTTAAAAATTTTAAATTTCAAATATAAGAGTCTCAAATTTAAAATTCGAAATTTTTTTCAAATATAAGAGTCTCAAATTTAAAATTTGAAATTTTTAAACGACCTCGGATGGAAAAACTTCCTAAATTAAAACTATAGATCTCTAAAAGTTATGAAATTTTTGTAATTGACAATTTTTCGATTTGAATTCATCTTATCATGCAAAACTACGCTCGAATGTCTCAAATTTGAAATTCAAATTTTTCAAACGACCTCGAATGGAGAAACTTCCTAAATAAAGATCGAGATCTCGTAAAGTTCTGAATCTTTGTAGTAGAACACTTTTTTTATTTGAATTCGTTTAGTGCCTCAAAAAAAAACAATTTTCACTTCGTTTTAGTACGATATTTGAGGAACTAAAACAAACTATTGACACATGTGACAACGTAGTCTAGTGGTAGAGCAAGAGAAGCTTGAGCGGGAGGTCCTCGGTTTGATCCCTCCCACCCGCATGTTTGCAAAATGCGTGTATAAATTACCGTGTGGAAGTGGTCGGTTGATGGTTGACATGTGAGACCCTCCTCGGTTAGAAATAACTTTTTGCTATTTTTAAACGACCTTTTGATTTTTTTTTTCGCGAATTCTTTTACCGAGTGTTTTTTCTTTGCCGAAGTTTTTTCGCCACTCGGCGAAGCTTGGCACTCGGCAAAGAATTATTTGCCAACTAATTCTTTGCCAAGTGTCGTTTGTCGAAAGTGCGGCACTCGGTAAAGGCTTTGCCGAAAGTGCAATGGTGCCTTGCACTTTCAACAAAGCATGAAATTCCTGTAGTATACGTAGTCACATTCTTCTTTCCACAAGTTATCCTTTTTATGAGCAAAAGCATGGATATATTGCTACTTCAACAAAATTATGAATGACTTACAATTTATAATGGAGGAAGTACTATATAATATTCTTGATCCTATGATCCAAAGTTTACTGGCGAATACGTACGTAGCCTTTCCTATATATAGTACGTATATCTAGATTTAACAGTACAAAGTATTAGATGTGTGACAAAAACCATGCATCTAGAAATGATATATGATTTGAAACAGAGGAAGTAATCATGTTCTTCTTTCCACATGTTATCTTTTTTTATGAGGAAAAATATGGATATATTGCTATTTTCTACTCCATCCTTTCTAAATTATAGTTCGTTTAATTTTTTTATCCCAAGTTGACCACTAGTTTTATTAAAAAATATGTGAAAATATAGTCAAATTTAAATAATTTTGAGGAACTTTTGTTAATAAAGTACTCCCTCTATCCCAAATTATAAGTCGTTTAACTTTTTTGGCTCCAAGTTTGACCGTTTCGTCTTATTCAAAAAAATTTGCGCAAATATAGTCAAATTTAAGTCATTCTTTAAGAACTTTTATTAATAAAGAAAACCACAAAAAAAGAAGTGATATTTTGCACAAATTTTTGAATAAGACAGTGGTCAAACTTGTTGTCAAATAAGTCAAAACGACTTATAATTTGGGATGGAGGTAGTAATCCACAATAAAAAAGAAATAATTTTGAGGAACTTTTGTTAATTTAAATAAGACGTGTGGTTAAACTTATTATATATATATATATATATATATATATATATATATATATATATATATATATATATATATATATATATATATATATATATATATATAAAGTCAAACGATCTATAATAGAAGCGGATTTAATAGCTACTACCTTTTTCTTGTTACGTTTACTCCTCTCGACAATAATATTGGCTTTTGATTTGTAGGATGCCTTTAGTACATGCTCATAAATCGTTGATAGAGAAGATATAATAATCAACATGTTGTTTTCGGTTTTAGTGAGCACTTACATACCTCGTCACTCCTACTCCCTCTGTCCCAAAATGTTTGTCACTTGCACTTCCCGAGAAACGACTTTAAAAAATTATAGATTAAAAAATATTAATATTTATCATACATAATTAGTATCGTTGGAAAGATCTTTGAACCTAGTTTTTTAACAAATTTATTTGAAGATATAAATGTTGCACGTATTTTGTACAAATCGAGTCAAAGTTATGGCACGAAAACAAAAAACGACATACATTTTGGGACGGAGGGAGTACTGACGCCCTCTCCCTCCACACACCACTTCTTTTTCTTTTTGTTGTTTGCTGTCCACTCTACTACAGTGTGTGTAATGACTCGAAAATTCAACCCTATTAAAAATATTTGAAACAATCTTGTTAACCCTAAACCGGCCATGCATGAGTTTGCCCGAACCCACGAGTCTAGTTACCCATCTTACCTGTCGGCTTGCTTTCTTTTTCTTTTTTTTTTTTTGACATGAAACCGCAATTATATTAATCAGCAGCATGAAGCTGCTAGAAGGGAAACATTCGTTATAGGTACATTTTGCATAGCCTCTAACAGTGGGCATGCATGATTGTGTGCTGGATTTGCACACACAGCAGTATAAGCAACATCTCCTGCAACCAAAGCACCTAATGCTTGTTTGGCTAAAGAATCAGCCATAAGATTATGAGTCCTACTAATTCTTCGTATGGTAGATTCCGTAGCCTGAAGCATTGCAGTCAAGCTTTGAGTGTTCGGTTTAGCTCTCCAATCCGGTGGATTGGCTTGATTGTCTTCATTGATGAAGTTCACTAACTGCATGTTGTCCGCGAAGAATTTTGTTGCCGGTCCTCCCATTCTTGCAACCAGGTTGGTGGCAAGTTGCATCGCCACCGTCTCTGCCATGAAGATGGAGGTGGCCTCGCGCAGTCCTGCCTTTATGAAGAAGCTGAGCGGCGGTTGAGTTGATGTGTCCACGTAGAAGATACCTAAACCTGCAATTTTGCCATAATACGGTACGTGGGCAGAGAACATGGCAGCATCCGTGTAGCAACGAGGTCCCTGTTCTGCCGCCGGACAAGTGACAAGGTACCTGTCAGAGACCTGCACAAGAGTAGAATTCATACCCGGGTCCTGATCAACCATGGAAGTGTCTATGATATTGCCTGCTAACTCCTGAGTAGTCTGAGAGTAGTGTCTCTGAGTTATGCTTGTCTGTAGATTGTCCCTGTTCATCGTATTTTGAGGATCTACAAAATTAAAATTATTACCTTGGCTTGGATCCCGCCTTGTACTTTCTTCATTTGAGTCCTGCTGGAAGTAGGTCTGCATGTGAGCTTGGGACGCATGATGCACCTGATCTGGGGTCCAATTCTTTCTCTGAAACCTGTTGTCATTCCTAGCTTTCCAGATGTACCACATTATGAATAAAAAATTTAGAAGCACAGTTTCAGAGGGGTTAGTAGTAAGAAGTAAAGGTAAACTCATTTGGACCCCATCCTCTGATTGGTTAATAATGCTAGTGTTAATGGGAGGGTCTGCAGTAGCCCAGACCTGGGAAGGGAGTGCACACTTAAAGAAAAGGTGATTATCATCCTCAATTGCACCACAATAACTACAATTCTTATCAATATGTATGGAGTACCTACCTGCTCTTTCACCCGTGGCCAGAGCTCTTCTAATAAGTCTCCAAGCAAAGGTCTTTAACACTGGTGGTATGGTTTTGGACCTCCATACCTTTTGAAGGATGCAATCAGCCGCTGGGGTAATACTTCTTGAACCTGCAGAAGGAAGATTTCTAATATTTTGGGCTGAAAGGTGATTATAAACCGCTTTGGTTGTGCAGATACCATTGACACCCGGTGTCCATCTCAAAATATCATCGTGAAGAAGAGGGCATTTTGGGGTTGTTTCAATAGCTTGACCGCATCGAAAAAAAGTTTGAGCTAAAAGCGTGTGGTTCAGTGTTTGGGTGGCGAGGCGACCAAAGATCAGACACCTTGGAAGGAAGGGGGTTGGTTATAACGGGTAGGTTAATGTGGTCATGCATGTCCTCCCAGATGGAAGACCAAGGAGTAGACCAAATGGAGGAGTTCCCTGCATGGATTTGCATAGTGGAGTTCTTTGTGCAAGTGAGCTTTAATCTGCATGATCGAAGACCAATAAATTGATCTAGCAAAGTGTTTGTAGGTGCAGTCCAAAAAGGAGTTATGAGGATAATACTTAGCTTTAAGAATAGCAGAAAGGAATGGATTCTTTAAAGTTACCACATTCCATGCAGAATGGATGATGAGGCTTTTATTTATAGTTTCCATGTCCCTAAGTCCAAGTCCTCCTTGTTCTTTTGGCTTGCACATATCCTCCAGGGACCTATCTTGTATTGGTGAAGTTTCTTGCTCCTCCGGACACCCGCCCACCAAAATCTTCGAATAATAGTGTTGATTTTTATGTATAAACGTTTTAGAGAATAATACTGTGGACATGTAGTAAATGGGAATGGTGGCAAGAACCGACCTGATATATTGAAGCCTACCTGCATGATTTAATTTATTTGCTTTAATAGAACCAAACTTACCCATGAACTTACCATATATGAACTCATAAGCTTTGTTTTTATCGTTGTGAGAAAAGATCATTGGATGACCAAGATGCATGGTGTTGGGTTGCAAGTCCTGAACTGGGAAGATTTCCTTGATTCGATTCGACATGGACAGGGACATTTTTGCTAAAATAAATAGATGATTTTCGAAGGTTGGGGGTCTGTCCCGAATTGTTGCGAAGTTGTAGAGTGTGGTTTTGAGTAGCTCCGCTTCTTGCCTTTGTTGCACTACCACAAAGAATTAGGTCATCTACAAACAAAAGTGAGTGTATTGGAGGCGCTCCGGGACCCAGTCTTACTCCATTTAGGTTGTTTTGTGATAGGTGCTCCTGCAATCTAAGTGACAGCTCGTTAATTGCAATGACAAATAAATACGGCGAAAGAGGACAGCCGCCTAAGACCTCTAGTAGATTCAAAAAATCTGTTGGTTCATCGTTTACAAGGACTGCAAAGGCGAGGAGAAGATATGCAAAGATGAATAAGGTTAATAAAACCTGCTTTGTAGACCCAACTGCCGAGAGCCTCGCTTGATGAAGGTCCATTCCAACTTTGTCAAACGCCTTGGCTAAGTCTATTTTAAGGAGGAAAGCATGATTCTTCCAAGATCTCAAATTGAAAGAATGAATGATTTCCCGAGTGATAATGATGTTAGAAGAAATGTGACGATGAGCCACGAAGGCCGATTGAGCTTGATCGATGTAACCTAGGAAGATCTTTGTTTGAGACGGTTAGCTAGAGATTTCGATAAGACTTTATAAATAACATTGCATAAGCTAATAGGTCTAAAATCTTTTGGCGTGGTAGGTTGGGTAATTTTGGGAATAAGCGTTATGTAGGTCTTATTAATAGAATTTGGAATGTAAGCATGATTATAAAAATCCGTTACCACTTTGTAGATGTCCTCTTTGGTCCAAGGCCAAGCCGCTTTATAAAAAACCCGCATTAAATCAAAGTACGGTCCCGGAAAGATTACTTCTCATCTCCTTGATGATGTTGTGTATTTCTGCATAGAGGGAGTAGAATATGTATACCCGAATTCCTCATTCTGTTTTGTCGCATCCTCCTCTTGAAAATGATGGGGGTTGGTGTTGGGTTGGGATTGGTTGTTTGAGTCTTGATGATCGAGCCTTCTGGCCTGTGGTGGTGTAGGGGGTGGGAAGTTGGGTGGTGAACAGGTCTTGGAAATAGGTACGGAGAGTATGTGCCAATTGATCTTGGGTTGTAGAGGTGATTCCTCAGGATTGGTAAGGTGGACTATCCTATTTTTCCTATTGCGTTTTACAATCGCTTTGTAGAAGAAGGATGTGTTCTTGTCTCCATCACGCGCCCAATTCTTCTTTGCTCTTTGGAGATGGTACTTTTCCTCTTTTGTGAGAAGATCTTGATGCTGATTGTGAAGAGTTGTTTGAAGATCATGGTCCTGATGGTTGGGGTGTAGGTTCTGTTGTTGTATCATTTGGGCTTCTATATTTTGTAAAAGCTGTTTGTTGTTTGGTTTCTTCTTGCGCCATTTCTTAAGATCTGCGACTAAATATCTTGTTTTGTTAGGGAAATCACGGTTAGGCTGAACGTGACCAACTATTAATAGCAACCTCATGATAGTCGTCGTCCATTAACCACCAATTTTCAAAACGGAAAGGCTTACTAACCCTACGATGTTGAGAATTGCACATAATGATAATAGGCGCATGATCACTATACATCATTGGCAAATGAAAAACCGCGTAATTGGGAAACATCATGCACCATTCGGGATTAGCAAGAAATCTATCAAGGCGCTCATAAGTAGGATTAGACGAAAACCTCTTGTTTGTCCAGTGTAAAATTTGGACCATTAAAACCGAGATCAAACAAACCACACTGCCGCACATACGCACGAAACTCAGAAATACGAGCAGGGTCAGCATTAGTGGGACCTAGTTTTTCTGATTCATGCATGATATCATTCAAGTCCCCCATACACAACATAGGCATACTAGGATAGAGTTCTATAAAGTTCGAGAACATTCTCCCAAATAAAACTAGGGATGCAGGCGATGGTGGGGATCTCCATAAACACACACAAGGCCATACTGGCGGTTGGTGGCTATATTTGTACAAAGAGCCAAAATGTAGTGATGATGATGGTCGATTTACGTTATGTCAACTTCGTCGAGTCCATAATAACCACCGGCCACCTGATTGGCCACACGAAGGAACAACAAAAGCATTATTAAGATTGAAATGATTTTTAATGGCATTAGCGTAAATAGTAGAGTTACGAGTTTCAGTAATGTAACATACACGGGATTTAGTAGATACTAGTAGGCGGGAGAGATGTGCCATTGTCAAGCTCGCGGAGGCTCCCTCCCGAGCCTCTACGTTCCATGCAGGTGTGTCATGCGCCCTGGCGCCCCGTGAGCCGCGGCCGGGAGCTTCATCGGGGAGGTTGTCGATGGTGCTTTGTTCCATTTTTTTTTGAGGAGGTAGAATCCCGGCTTGAGGAGGAGGATCGCGTGGAACTTGAAGAGGATCATTGGCCGGGATGTCTCGGCCGGTCTATTGTACACCGTAACCCACATGAGCTTGATGCGAGTGCCCGGACCGTGCCCATGTCCCGAGGCTACCGAACTGCAGGGCGTCTGTAATCCCCCGAGCCACTCCCTCCTCTCTCGGTGACCAAATCTTGCTCCACGCCCCCCGCCGGGATTGTAGCCGCCAAAATAGCAAAGGAGGCGGAGAAAGTTGGAGATGAAGTCCACGGATCTCGATCTTGTTCCCCACTGCAGGCACTCTCCCCAGGAGTGGTGACGAGATCACCATGGCTTGGGCTCCCGAGTCCCACTTACTAGGCCGACGACGAGTTACGTGGTCGTGCCCTCGGAACTCGCTCTCGGATCTGGCCGGTGGATCGGGGATCGGGGCCTCCTCCACGACTATGATGTGGTGATCCTGTGGGGGAGGTGGAAGCTCTTGCTGGGGTGGTGGAGCCTCGAGCCGGGACCGAGCTTGAGCGAGCTTGTACAATTTCTGAATCTTGGCTTCCATCGATGAGGGCGCACGCGGTTCTTTGCTCTGCTCCCCTTTCCCGATGTCCTGCGCCTCCGGTGGCGCTCCTCTTCCTCAAGCGGGAACGAGGGGAAGCTGAGGTCACTGACAAGTCCCCCTTCCCCTCTTCTTCGCTGCACTGCTGGTGGCCGCCATGGATCGGCGCGGAGGCGGGCCAACACCTCTTCGGGAACACTCCGGGATCCCGAGGGGCGAATGCGAGGGGGAGTCTTGTGGGCGGTAGTGGATGGGAGTGCGAGGAGAGCTTGGATCCGGCGGAGATCGGAGGTGGGGACTGAGGAATCTGCTGGATCCGCTTCCGCCATGGCCGGTGGGGATGGTGAGGAGTAGGAGTGTCGGTATCTCGAGATTGAGGAGCTAGAGAGATGCGGATTCGTGGCCGCGACGGGCAGGAGGGCTGGATGTAGCGAGGGGCGGGAAAAACCCAGGCGGCGCGCAGCGTTGACGGCGACAGGCGGCAAGTGTGAGAGGAGTGGGGTCGCTGGAGGGTAGTGGTAGGTGATCGGTGGGAGCCGGTGGTGGGTGGTAGGTGGGAGTAGAGAGTTGTAAGTGGCCGGCATTTCCATGAGAATATTAATATCCGGAAGGGAGCACCGAGGACTCATTGGAGGCCAAGCTAGCAAGGATGGCTTGAGCCCCGATTTGGGAGAGTTTGGAGAGGGTTTGCTTCTTTGGAACAATATGGCTTCTTTGTCTGTCTTCATTCCTTCTTTCCAGTTCTTCATTTGTATTTGAGGTTCCTTCCTCAATCATTTTTGCCCTTCTCCTCTCTAGAGAGTCGACGGTCGCCCCCTCGGTGGTGTCCACTACCATGTGGGTCCCTTCCGCTTCTCGCCACTGGCGGCTCGATGCTTCTGCGGGAAATCTGGGGTGTAGATTGACCATGTTGCCCTTCATTATCAATATTTTGCCCCTGATTAGAATGACCCTGAGACCCCTGAATATGAGCTTGCATCTGGGAATCGCCTTTGGCGGGTTTTGGGTTGACTTGTCTGGGAAGCAACTGGATACTGCAATTGCACTAATTGAAGTCCATCTCTGTAATCAGCAGGTAGCATCCTTCGGCAAACAGGGCAAGTATGCCTAATCTGAAGCCACGGTTCAATGCATGATTTGTGAAATAAATGACCACAAATTAGGCCAGCAACAGTGTCAATTCTCAGCATCCCTTCCTTACACACCGGGCATAATGTAAGATCCCGATCAACTTCTTCATCTATGTCATCAAGATTTGAGATCCGAATAGTAGAAGGGTTCATGTACCGCTGCGACGGACATCGAAGGCCGTATCGGTGTGTGTCTTGAATTGCATTTGTGTCCGGCTCAACCGATTGGTTACCATAGCCCTTGGGATTTGCTGGAGAGTTTGCATTAAGCTGCCGTCGATGGTAGCCCTCGGTGCGATGGTTGCAAGCGGATGGACCTTCAACTCGAGCACTTGCTTGATGATCCGTATGCGCAAATGTACTTCAGCCACGACCACCGATGAGCTTTGTTGGGCTCGAGTTGCATTGAGTTCCCCGCTTGCTTGGAGCATCGATCACCATATCATTTTCCCTGATTCCTTTGTCGACTTGATTGGCCCTGGATGAGCTTTCAATGATTCTTCGAGTTGGGACCTCCTCCATAACGGTATTCCTGGTAGTTGTTCTTGATAGTGCTTCCGGGCCGCCGAGTCCCAAATATTTGCCTCAAGTCATTCGGAGCTTGCGAGGGAGTTTCAGCTACACCCTCAAAATGATTCAACCGATTCTGAATTTCTTCAGAGGGAAGGCGGACAGCTTGAGTCATCCAATCACCGTAAAACCAAAACCCGGATCTTCATCAATTCTATTTAGAATTCTTTCGGTTCTAACAGGACATTGCAATCAAGATTATGAAAATAGGCGAGCATTTAAAGTACAGATACGTTTGATCTTGTCATAATGAAAATAAACCATCGGGTTGCCAAGTTCGGGATTTCTATGATCGGTTTATCCACGCAGGCCTGGTGACATCCAGTTTGACTTTGACTTTCATGAAATCTCTATCTATCTTAATGTTTCTAGCATCCGGCCTAATCCGGTCGAATAACTACCCAAAACCCGAACAATTGCAACAATTCTTTCAAAAGTTCTTAAAAAACCTTGGAATACCATAGAAACCGACATAGGCTTCCATAAACCGAAAAGGATAATCATCATCACCTCTACCAGGCACATATCTTTCTATAAGCAAGTTATGAGCTCTAACTGTCCAGGGTTGCCGAGTGATTACTGACATCATATCCGCATGATTACCAAATTCAGCAACAAATAAGTTGGCAGTTACCTCATCAATACGACGCACACTTCCTCTCCGGGCCTCGTGAGATCACCTCGACCGTTGATATTTGAATAGGAGGACCAGTCCTGAGTGGGTCAGCCACCATGAGCAACAAGTTGGGCGGATCTTGGCTGGTACCCGGGATTTCACCGGAACCCGACACCGAGTGCTTCCGGCGAATGATGAGCTCGGCGTTATCTTGCGGCGGCGCTGCGGGGTGGGAACCACGTGGGATACGTGGTGAGAACGAATCGAGGGGGCGAGTAGATTGCGGGGGGCGGAGATGGGCACATGGACATGCGGCGGCGGAGGAGGCATGGTGGAGTTTGGATGAGGTGAAGGTGGCGGTGGAGGTGGATCGGGTGGAACATTTTCCATTGATGGGGGAGGCGAAGCATTGGGGTCTCCGGTCGTTCATGGTTGGAAACGGCAAAAGGAACAGGAGAACGGGATGAGGAAAGTAAAAGGGGGAACCCGAGATACCTCGCACAACATAATTCCCGGCCGCACTCGGCGAGTACTAGACAAGTTCGGGGATTGGCGCGTGGGCGCGGAGGGCGGTGGAGGGCAGGTGTCGCCGCCATACGAGTTGAGAAGAGGATGTGTCGGCACACGACCGACGAGGAAGAGCGGTGGGCGAACCACTCCCGAGAGTCGGACAAAAAGGATCGATTGGGAGCGTAGGAATCGAGAATCGAAAGCGGGTGTTGGGGATTGGGCTGAACGGTTTCGTGAAACGAGATCCGGGGAAGAAGTAAGGGAAGGTGGAAGGCGGCATACGCCCGCGATACTACCTTGAGCAAGAAGCTTCTGTGTGTGTATGAATGTGAGGAGTTTGGCTTGCTTTCTTTAACTACCGAGAAAGACAAGGCAAATGACACGCCATTTTAGAACACCCGAATAAGTTACGGTTGTCTTCCTCGAAAACTCTAAACTATGAACGATTTTCTTAGAGATGCTCTTAATAGTTCCATACAAAATTGCGGATGCCACTACGCATTACGGACCGGTTGGTCGAGCGTTTGATTGGCACCCTCCTCAAAGGTCTTGGGTTTGAACCGCCTAGAGCGCTTGGCGAGGAGAATTTATATATATTTACCCCCACTAGAGCCGCCTCCCGCCGGGGAATTTATATATATTTATTTATCCTCGTATTTCGCCAGGTGCGTGTTTGCCGTGAGAAGGTTGTCTTCTTCTTAAGCATAATGTCCGGGGATGTCTCCCCGTGTGGGCCGAGTTTTTTTTTATACAGAATTGCGAATACATTTACATTTTGATTTCTTTCATGCAAAAATAAAATCAGACATTTCATCCGACACACCGATCGATTATTTTGTCAATCCGCGAAAAGTATTTTCGCACACCCTGGCTCCCTACATACTCGACGTAAACCTCCATTCCATATGGAAAGTTGTCAATTTCTTTATGACATTGCACATATATAGAGGGAGAAAAGAAAAACCTCTTGTCAAAAAAAAAACCAAACGTGACCCTCCGCGTAAACCTCGACGGTGGACATCAAATCAGTACGGTTTTCTTGTCAAAAAAAAAATCAGTACGGCTCCGTCGGCCGGGGCGGGACGCCATCTCATCTCGCGGACGCGTCTACTCCTCCGCCGCACCGGCGCGAATCTCAAGCACATCACGCGCCATTAAAATCCCCTCCGAAGAAAAATAAAAATAAAAATAAAAAATCCCCACCCATTAGACCACACCACCCGTTGGCTCGGCTTTGCTTTTCTCCCCTCGCACCGGGGAACGCGGCCGCCGATCCGCTCCCGATCCCCTCCCCTCCTCCTTCCCGCCGACTGATCCCACCAAATCCGCGCCGGCGCAGTCCCCGATTCGATTGGCAAGCGCGATTGGCCGGCCGCTCCTGATCAGCGCCGCGGGATAGGGCCGGATTTGATTGGATTGGATTGGATCCCCATTGTGTTGCCGCGTCCGTGCGTTTCCGGGCGGGCGGGGAGTTATTTAGGGTTTCGGTGGGTGCGGTCGCCGTGTAGGCAGGCAGGCGGGCGGGCAGGGTTTTGCCGGTTTTGCCATGGCGGAGAAGGGCTGCCTCAAGCGGCTTCAGAAGGAGTACCACGCGCTCTGCAAGGTGAGCCAGCTCCGGTTGGATTGGATTGGGGTCGATTGGTGTACCGCGCTGCTTTGATTCGCCTACGTCGTGGCTCGATTTCTAACGGTTGATTTTGGTTTGGCTGGATTATTACAGGAGCCGCCTCCGCAGATCGTGGCTCGCCCGCTGCCCAACGACATATTGGAGTGGCGTGAGTAGCCTCCCTCCGCTCCTGACCCTGCTGCATGCAACTTGTAGATTCGATTCGTCGCCTTTTGGTTGGCTAGTGTTTGCACTGAACTGCGTGTGATTGGCTGAGTGCGCTAGATTTTGTCGGAAACGATGGTGTAGGTGTTACGGTTTAGGCGTATCGCGTAACGCATGCGTCCATGTTGCGTTAGCAATCGTTTCGATCGGTTTTGGAAGTTTCTATATGCGTGTCGTTGTTCCATGCGTCAGCTCAGTGCGTGCTGCCTAGCGATTTATGGTTTAAAGTTCAAATTGTCGTATGTGAGCACTAGTTCTGTAAAGTCAGCTGAATTGAGTATACTTTCGCATATATAGACTAGCTCCTGATAGTACTACACTTTAGCAAGATTTGATTATTAGGCATATAGAAAGTTCAGTGACAAGAATTCTGAAAATAGGGAACAGTTGTGTAATTGATCGTTGTTTTGTTTTGAACTTTCAGTCATGGGCATGCACATCAAGGGTTTGCATTCGCTATATTTGTTCAATCAATGGCATGCTTGTGGTACTATATATATTTGATACATTCACTATATTTGTTCAGCAATCATTTCAATCATTTGGATATATCTGGTTCGGCTGCACTATTGCCTTATCTAGTCATGTGAGAGATAGTGCTTGTTTTGCTTGTGATACATGGCTCTGTGATTTCCATATGGTTGTTTATATTTATATTTGTGTCACCATCAGGGTTTGCATTGTCTTAACTATAATCATAAAGTGCAACAGTAATAGCCAGAACTGTACATGTGGTGATTGCTAGTTGTGTGCATCAACCTGTCTAACTGCAACAGATCATTACTTTATTAGACATTGAAAGGTTCTTGTTGGGCTATTTATGACTTGTTGAGTACCTAGCCTTGAACTTGCCACCTGGTCGATGGCTGATACAAGAAGTGTAGTTTTTAGTTAGTCATTTTACGTAGTATGCTTCAAGGAAAAGAATTATAGTAAATTATGTGATAGATATTCATGTTCATGGTAAGGCCAAAGTTTTGTACTATTGGTTATTAAGACTTTCTTAGTCTGATTGTTGTGAATTAATAGTAATGGATTAGACATTGTAGGATCTTGGTGGGCTATCAATGTCTAATTGAGCACCATTGATTTCTATTAAAAAGCCTGCAACTTGCCTCTTGGATAGGTGATGCTAAAAGTGTATAGTTTTTTAGTTGGTCAATCATTTTACCTTGTTTGCTTCAAAGAAATCAATTACGGTAAAGGTAAACTATATGATTGTTATAGGTGTCTATGGAAAGGTTAAAGTTTTGTATTTGAGTATTTCTGAGGTATGATGACACCTTTGAATTTGATCGGCTTTTGTCTCATGTATGCCTTGATGTTGAAGCGCCCTTACACAGTTGAAGCTTTGTTTTATAGTTTCAATCCATTTGGTTCTTCAGATTGTAGTTATAAGACTCTACGTATTTGACATGTTATCTTAATGGATGGAATACCAATTTTCTTGCTTTCTTTCAATGCTATATTTGCCAATTTGGTAGCGACTTATGTGTTTTTTTCTTCTTTTAATGCCAGACTATGTACTTGAAGGAAGTAAAGGCACACCCTTTGAAGGTAAATATCATACATACTACACCGCATTATTTACTCGATCAAATACTTCTAATAATCTCTTAACAATGTTTTTCGCATTCCAATTTCCCACCTACAGGTGGATATTACTATGGGAAGCTCAAATTTCCACCGGACTATCCTTTTAAACCTCCAAGTATCAGGTGCAGAAACCTTTAATGTTGTAGTACATAATGTTTATGTTTTCATGGCATGTTGCTTCTCATTGTAGTGTAAACATTGAATATAGTAACTATAAGATTTTTATTCGATGTAGATGAAAATGCTAATTCTTTGTTTCTGTTTCTAATTTAATTGTTCAGCATGACAACCCCTAGCGGCAGGTTTGCTCCACACAAAAGAATATGCCTGTCAATGAGTGACTGTAAGTTCTGAACTTGTTTGTGGATCATAGGTACTTTTGTTATTATTAGCTCTGAAATATTGCTCAATATTACAATGCTTTTCAGTTCATCCTGAATCTTGGAATCCAATGTGGTCTGTTGCAAGGTACGCACATACCGATAACTAGCTAGCTTATTGCATATAATGTGTTTTTGGAAACCATAGCATACCTTAAATTTTTCAGCTACTGTACAGTGCACTGATTATCTAATTACTTCTTGTTAAATCAATGTATTTTGTGAAGTACACACTACACACATACCAATAACTAGTTTATTACATGTATGTAAATGTGTTTTTGGAAGCCATAAGATACCTTGATTGTTCAGCTACTGTACAATGCACTGATTCCCTAATTACTGCTAGTCAAATCAATATTCTGTTGTACTCTGCAATCATTCCAACTTATGTTGCCATGATTTGGGAGAATTGGAATTATAGTCTCACTGCTAGTACTTAGCACATGCTGTTCCATCGATGCTTCACTACCGAGGGGTCAATATGCTTAAGTTTAAAATATTTGCATTTTCTTTCCTCTGTTGGTCTGACATGTAAAATTTTATTTTGCAGCATTCTCACTGGGCTCCTGTCATTCATGGTAAGTTGTTCCTTGCACCTTGCTATGAGTTAACCTTACCCAAAAAAAAAATGCCCAGGTGGGCATTTAAAATTTGGAAGATCAGTTGTTGTTCCAGGCTAACAGTTTAATGTTAGTTGCTCGACATTGCAGCAAGCATTGCTTGGCATTTCCCTTTCAAGAACTCCCTTGTTTTAAGATGTTTTCTCAAAGTTGTTAGTTCTCATACTTGCAGATGGATGATGCTCTGACGACTGGAAGCATCAAGACATCAGATGCAGAAAAGAGACGTTTAGCAAAAGCTTCCCTTGCCTACAATTGTGAGAGGTAGATGCATTTCTCTGCAGACTTTCAAGTCTGGCCATTTTCTTTCTGTAGAATTGTTAAAACCAACCCTTAAGGAACAGAATTCTCGTTAGCTTCTGAGCAAGTTGTGTAGGGTATATATTTACTTGAAAGAAACAACTGGATTGTTTTCAATATGTTGTGTTTTCAAGTGCAAACATTGGCTGAAGTCCCTATTATAAAATTGCTACCACTTCATCTGCAGCAAGTCATACTCGAAGCTATGTTCTATATACCTTTGTTTGTAGTGGCAAGTCTGGCTCAATAATTCAAGTGTTCTTCTTGCAGCAAAAACTGCCCCCACTTCAGGAAACTTTTCCCAGAGTATGTTGAGAAGTATAATCAACAGCAACAATTGGAGAACACTGCTGCAGAGCCGGTGCCTCAGGAGAATCCTGCACCTGCTCCATCCCCTGCTGTCCAGCAAGCTCCGGTCGTTGCCAATAGGGCGCAGCCACTGGCAGAGGCGCGCCGTGACAAGAACCAGAAGAAGGCGGTGCCCTTCTGGATGGTGCTGGTCATGTTTTCAGTTTTTGGTGCAGTGATGGCGTTGCCCCTAATGCAACTTTGACAATATAATAAAGACAATGAGAAGGTGTGATACCGGTGCCGTAATTTTGTATAGTTTTCCATTGGTTTGTGTGAGTGACTCGGTTATCCCCTAGACTACCTACCACCTTGGAGTCATATTGATGAACCTGTGATGGTAACATCTGTAGAACTGTTTTCTCTCTTGACTAGTAGTGTCAGAAGTTCGTTGGTATTTTGCTTCTGTTTCCAAAATCGTATGCTTTATTATTTTTCTTGCCGTAGTTCATCTTTGCCAAGTGCGTGTGTTCTTTTGAATTGTAAAGCATGATAGAGAATTAAAGATGACTAGCAATTGCATTCGTCTTGAGTGGTGCATTGCGGCCTCATGCTCACATGACAACTTGACCTGGTAACCTGATAACTTTACTTAGGCACACAAGGTACAATGTACAAAGCTCACTGAAACCGCAATCGACAACTCCATATCATCGCCTGGACCAGTAAAGCAGGCCACTAGAGACTGTTCGGTTCCTGGGGTTCTGAGGTCAGGATCTGTTCTGGCCAAGAACACTAGTCTAATTTGTACTGCTCTCAACCAGGATTTATTCCTGCCCAGAACCACCAGAAACGAACGAGCCCTAAATTAAATAACAGATCTTTAATTCTCTTCTTGTGAAGTACAATAGATGTATTCCTTACAGTTTGTGATGATTGGGAAATGTGCAAATACAAAGACTGAACTCTCATCGACTTTGTTCTTAACCTCAATAATGCTGATCCCTCTGCATCAGTTGGTTGGTCCCAGGACCACCTCCCACCCACCCACACACTCACATAAAAAAGAAGAGTTTTCTGTATCAGAACAATTCATAATACCATCTTTAGCCGTATGGGAGCGTCGATATATACATAGTACACCCCTTAGGGCAAAAGGTTGAATAAGAAACTGATCCCTGAGAGCAGAAGCGCCTACAGCTCAGACTGACCTAGGACAAGACAATCGAATACTATAACTGGTTTTTTTCCATGCCTCAACCAGGCCGAGGAAATGAAGTGGCCAGTCGGCAGTTCCTTACTAAATGATATGGAATATCCTAGCTTATGTTGACATTTGTATTGAAAATCAAGCTCAAGGAACAGAGCAATCTTCACCCTATCATGTTTCTTTAGAGATCAGGCAAAAGGAATCATTTGCTGATTCAAACAGTGCTTCTCACAACATAGAAGAATGTCAGCTCTCAGGTACTACCCAAGAAAGAAGTTTCTCCTTAACTTCTTCCCAGTTGTGAACCTTTGTCACCAGTGGATGCAATTCGTCAACTCCAGTTTTGCACCAAGGATACGAGTTATCGTAATCGAATAGAAGGACCCTCATGCCATCATTAGCACACTCTAGAGCATATCTTGGGTTGTCATCAATTAGAACCTGAGCGCCAAAAGACCTACAATGAGTTAAGTCACATCAAATAAGTTAGCAAAATTCAAAAAAAAAAGTTAGCCTCAGCCATCCAGAGAAGAGAAGAGACAGATATAGATCACTGCTGATGACACCAGGTATGCATAAATCAGCTGAGGCATGTTTGTCCTAAAAATAATTTAAAGCTCTAATAAGAAACTACCAAGGATGCCACAGTTTTTAACTGATGTTGTGTTATAGTGTGTCTTAAGTCATGATGCAATGCTGGTGTTATTGAGCAGATAAACAGCTACATGTCTACACCACTGCAGCAGCAATAACAATTAGTTGATAAACGAGCTATGGAAAGATTAGTTGAGGTATGCTGCCCCCTAAATAGTACTTTAAAAACACAAACAGGCAAGCCCGTCATAAGTTTAACCGTTGTTAGAGCATCTCCAGCATATACAATAACAGACACGACATCACCTTGTTTGCCATCGTACAGGAAATCAAGCCTCCAGCGGACTAGCTAATAACCTCACCATCTCTGTTGACACGGTATCAGGCAAGGGCGGCCAGCCAAATTTGGCGTGTGGGCATGCTAAGGAACCCTCCAGTACATGAGACTGATAGCTAGAACCACATTCTTTTTGCTACAAGACTCCCCCGCGCGCGACACCCTCATAAATTCAAAATACAACTATATTTTGTTGGTTGATAGAATAAATAACACGGAAATCATACCCACCTTATTGGACTTTAAATCTCTTCTTGACTTTAAACTGCATTTCTTCAGGGATCGACTGTTTTTATAAACTATTTGAACTTAAATAGTACCGATATAATTCTTAAAAATGAGTTCATGTCAATTTGAATACCAACAAAACAAAGAACAACATGGTACGGAGAGGGAGTCTTATGGAGTGGATAGGCAAATAGGACTGTTTGTCTGCAAGTTTTAACAATGAATTTAGCTGCAACTTTTAATTTTGTATATGAAGAACTGTTGAAACTCTGAGTGAATGCTGCAGCAATCACAGCCAGTGATATGGTGGGTGGAATTTGGAGAGTTCTGTCGACGCTCTTATGCTTCAGTGCATGTTAAGCTATGTTACCACTTACTCCTAAAATGATTGGGCACTATGTTCCATCAGTGTATTACCTGCAAATCTCTGATTTTGGCCTTGATTGACCTTCCAAAGCGAAATGGTTCCCGAAATGGATCTGCTCAAATAAGCCTGGATAATACTTCTCAATCCATTCCAATGTGTGATTCTTAATTATGTCCTGCCGAGACCTTTTAAAAAAGAATATATTAGGCAAACTCATATAATGATAGGCAAATTGATTTCTCTCTTATATCAAATAAACGACTTACGTTACTACAGACAAGCTACAGAAAGAAGAAAGAGTTTGTAGAGCATCTCGAGCCCCTGGGATAGGATGAATACCATCTTCGAAGTAATGAGTTGTGAAGAACTCGTGGACAAGATAATTAGCTGCAGAGTTTTAGCTCAGTGCTTGATTTCATATGATCAGTCGTATGTTTAAAGCGCTAAGACATGTAATTCCAAATGCAACAAAGAAAAGTAGCATCAACACACCTCTTTCTCGAGAACAGTTCCATATCTGCATATAGTTTTGCAAGAAAAAGACGTGAGAACTATGTGGTGAGCAAACATTCGATTTGAGTACTCTAGCTCAAATGGAAATGTGGCCAATCAAGATCACAAATTCCAGGAGTCAATCATTTTTAAGAGAGGCAAGACTTCATGTTCACCTTAAAGAACTCGTATACATGGTACTCTGATACTGAGTGGTTCCAAGAATAGCGTTCAGCAATAAATTTGTTCAGAGCCGCAAGAAAACTACCAAGAACTGCAAGCAACAAACAGTACAGTAGTGAGAAAAGGTCAACCATAACAAAGTCAAAAACAGTGGTACTCATTGACCAGATGGAATTCTTTTCAAGGTTGTTCAAATACCAGTTATTCAATTAATTGTTCTAGACTAAGCACCACGAAATCAACCACTAACAATATTAAAACAGTCAATGCATTCATCAACAAAAACACAGCTGACAATTTCAGATGAACAACTAACTCTACGCCATAATCATTTGACATACCTTCATCCACATCAACAGCAACCACCATCTTAGCCGCCACAGCCTGCTCCGGGAACCCTAGCGGCTTCCCTCGCCGACAGGCGCCATTCCCGTTCACGCTCTTGGCACTTGCAGCAGCGGCCTCCTCCAGCCGCGGCAGCACCTCCGGATCGCGCATCAGCTGCCGCTGCGTGGTGAGCACCTGCGCCTTCACCCCCGCGGCCTCCCCGTCCACCCTCCTCCTGAACTCGCCGCCACCACCACCACCATCCTGCCAACCCAAGCACCCCCTCAAGCTGAGCGCGCCGCTCGGCGCGAACCTCCTCCCAGTCCCGGCTCCCAGATCAAGGAACACCGTCTTACCCGGCAGCGTCGTCCTGCCACTCTCGCGCGCGGTCGAGTGGGCGAACCTGCAGAGGCAGGCGCGGTTCGCGGCCGCGGCCGCCGATGGCGGCGGCGGCGGAGGAGGAGGCATGGCGGAGCTGGGATTCCACTTCCAATTCCAACCAAGAGGTGGAGGCCGGAGACGATCCAACAGCGACCGCACGGCTCCGCGGCTTAGCATGTCGACACAGCAAGCATTCCTTCCCCGGACAAGCCCCAACAACAAACCTGCACGCACGAATCGCATTCGGCAAATCAGATTCGTCGTCACACACAACCAACCATCCCAATCGAGAAGAAGAGAATGAAAAAGCAGCAGATCGCAATAACCGACGGAGGAATCGCTTGCCTCAACACGCGACGAGATGAAGGTGAGAGAGGATTTGGACGAATCGAATGCCCCCGGTGAGGTCGGCGCCTCAGTCCTCCTCCCCCTCACACCGGTCCCGTGATCTGGGGCATAACTGGGTTTCAAGCGGAGAGAGATGGCAGGTCGCGGCGAGGGAAAACCTTGTGAAATTCGTGTGGAAAAAAACTCTATCAGGGGATATACGAACGAAAACGGAGATGGCAAGGCGGATTTCTTGGTCGCCTCTAAGTGTTCCTTTTTCGATTTTTTTTTTCTTTCGCTCTTGCTTGTTTGATTTGTGGGATTTGTGAGACACAAAAAAAGCGGAAAACGTGGTCTGAGGAATATTGTGCGATTTTTTTTTTTTTGTGTACGTCAGTGACGGTGGTGGTGGGCCCGCTTCTTTTGGGGAAAGAGAGCCGTCTCCGGCGTTCTGAGTCACGAAAAAAGGTTTCCATCGTGTTTGCACATGTGTATTACGGCTAGGATAAACAAGTATTTTTTTTTAAAAAAAAAAAAAGGCATGATTTTACTAGAGAGCACAATAAAGGATAAAATAAAATATGTTTTTACTTATGGATATCTTTTTGCGTACAAGGGATAAAGAAACCATGTTTACTTATGGTTTTGGTCATACTTGTTTTACTTAGGACTTGAGCAAAACATGTATATAAATGAAATTTAAGTAAGCCATGGCAGCATTTGCCGTCGACGATGGAGGATCGCAAAGTTACCACTCACGAGCGCAAGCATAGACGGACTCCGTAGAGCTTATTTGAAATAGGAGCTTGGTGACAGATAATGGTGGTCGCGAGATAGAGTAGAGGCATTGACGACATCGATTCCACTTCAATTTTCTAAAAAAATTAGGTATTTTCTTCCTAGGATTCTAGACCATAAATGAAAGGGATATAGATCTACGATAAACCATTTTAAACATTTCTATATCAGAAAAAACAACTTTTAGAGTTGATGGACCTATCGGTAACCTCTTCATAAGTTTATGCACAAAACTCTATTTTTGGGCAAACCAAGGGTAGTATAGGGATTTGGAATATCCTCATCGACATCCCTCAAATTTCATAGCCCTCGTCACACCTCCTCGATGACTCAGCTTTTTTTGTCACGACACACGAGCATTTTGTCGAGTACGAGAGATTTTGTTATTATTCCATGCTAGATGACGGGTCGAGGAGAAGATCCACCAAATCAGTCTTGTAGATGATTAATTAATCGATAGCAGAAGACACAGTGACCGCAACGAGTAGGTTAATACTTACAATATACTCTCTCCGATTTGGTCTTAAAAGTTATTTAGGACAGCAGTACGGTCTCTAAAATATAACTTTAACCTCTTGTTATGATAAAAATATTTATAGAAATGTGATATATGTATACTTTTATCAAAGTAGTTTTTAAGACAAATCTATTCATATAATTTTTTATATTTACAAACCAACAACTTAAAAGTTATTGATGATTTATATTCTTAATATTTGACCAAAACCTTATCCAAAATGACTTTTAATACCAAACCGGAGAGAGTGCTCACATACGAGTACGAGTAAACTCTCCGTCTTATTTAAAGGAAATGCAGAATCTATCATTTTAGGTCAGTCTCAATTGTTGGGGGTTTAATGAGCGTTTCATGCACATTAAATGCAAATACCACATCGTAAAATTTCACTTTTTGCATGAAACCCCTTAGGAGAGAGAAGGAAAGAGTTTCACCATGGTGAAACCTTTAGGCATTTATTTCACATGCGTTGAAACGTGGTGAAACCCCCATTGATACACAAAAAGAGTTTCACCATGCAACTATGCAATTAAACCATGCAATGAGAGAGAGGTTGTGGGACCCTTTGAGTCTATGAAAGCGTGCAATGAAAGCGGCATTGAGGGGAGACATCTATTTCATGCCAAAAGTTTTCAGATCTTGAAAACGGGAGGTGAAACTCTCCATTGAGACTGGCCTTATTAATCCGCTGAACGGGGAATGTCTCCGTGCTATTTAAATGGAAATTCACCTAGCCAATGTGGATTGAAAACTCGAATGTTATTGGAAGTTGTAATAAAAAATTTTGAACTCTGTACTTCCTCCGTTCCAAATTGTAGTTCACTTAAGCTTTTCTAGATGCATTGTTTTTACTATGTATCTAGGCGTAGTGTATAACTAGGTGCAATGCAAAAGCAATGTATCTAGAAAAGCTAAAGTGAGAACTACAAATTGGAACTTATGAAAGATAAACGTACGAAAGGAGAGTTCTGCATACAACGAAGGAAAAAGAAATCAACAGCTCACTTTTTTCTTTCAGGAAAAAAGGAAAACGAAGAAAGGAGAGTACCGAGTAGTACTCCATCTCCACGAGCTGTGGTTGGTCGGCCTGCAAACCCACCCATTTGGGCCTTTCTCACAGGAGCCCGACCGACCGGCCTGTCTTCTATTGCTAGTACGGGGCCGAGTTGCCCGCGACTCCGGACGCCGTCCACAGTCCAGACCAGACCCGAATCCCGATCCACCCCGCGCGGCGGCAGCGGCAGCGTCGGCGGGCGGCGTTGCTGGTGTCGTCGCAGCCGCAATTGCGCGGCCACTCTGGCGGACAGCGGACGTGCCGCGCCGCACGCACGGGCCCGGCCGCCGCCTTCAAGTCCCTCCCCCTCCTACTACTCCGCACCGCAGCCGCTAAAGCCGTGCCGCACGCCACGCACCATCACACTACGGGCGTGGCCGCTCCGCTCCGGAGTCCGGAGTCGGAGTTACGCTCACGCCACCGCAGTTGGCCTATACTGTCTGACCGTGATCGAGCGGCCCGGCAAACACGTGTTCGCTACTTCGCTGACCATCTACTATCTCGCCCAGTTTTGTACTCACCGGCCACCGCACCGGGGTAGTAGGTGAGGTGCGGTGGCTGACGCACGCACGCACGCAGCGTAACCGGCTGCAACTGCAATTCCCCCCGAGGCAGCTCGTCTGACGTGAGGCCATGACACGGTTCCTTCCTTACCCGCGCCAGATGTCGTGCCGGCAACTCCCAGTGGTTCCTCAGATTCCCACACCTCCATTCTTAAATCTTAAACACAATGACGCCTAATCATACAAAAATTCCGGGCGGGACGACCTGCATCCAAGTGTCGTTAAACAAAGGCTTCAACTAGAAAACCATCGTTAGATTCACTTGAATGTTCTATCTTATCCTAGTATGTACACTGGAAGCAGTAGCAATTCAGCATCATTAGAACAGGCTTACCACTACTCTGTAGTACATCTACGCGGCTACGCGCGTTGTCGAACACAGATAAGCACGCGGGAGCGTGGAGGGGAGAGTGATGCTGACGCCTGACCTAACACCGTCCGCTGTGCCTGTGCTGAGGCTTCCGTTCCGGCGGGGCAGGGTCCGACGACGTGTTCCTGTTCCTGCGACGGAGACCGACTGACTTGCGCCCAAGAAACTTCGCACTAGCCCGCGCGCCCCGCCAAGCGCGCTCGGCAAGGCAACGGCAAGTCAGTCAGTCGGCAAGGTGGGTGACGCGCGCGACAAATTGGCAGCCACGATGACTTCACACACACACGTGGTTGACTGACCGGCGACTGCTGGCGGCTACTACGATTCCTAGTCAAGGAATTGCCAATGATTTTTTTTTTTTGAGAATATTGCCAATGATTTAAGGGGCATGCATTGCTGCTTCTTAATTTAAGGAGAACGTGGCGGGCGGGGTCAAAGCCTGATTCAGCTTGGCCGCCGTTTCTGCAGGCTCGACGCGCTGGCGGGCAGACGTGGAGCAGCCGTGTTTGATCGGCAACCGACGAACGACAGATCGGAGATGTAACGGGACGGGACTGCACCGGACGGACAAGAAGGGGAATGGCTTCACGGAAACCAACTTCAGGCCGGCCTACATGACTTCATGAGGTCTGTCTGGGATTTTTGATAAGGTGATGCTTCAAGCAAAGAGAGCTCTCTGAATTCTGATATTCTAAATTCTGATAATTCAGTGACGATCTCAGACGTGTGACGATCTCAGACGGCATCCGGAGATACTAGGAGTGCTGGGCCCTGAAGGGACAGACAGGTTTTCGTCAGCTGGAACGAAACTCTTTTCCTGAAACGCGTAGACCTTGTCCCCTACTCCAGTTAGCCTACAGTTGAGTTTCCACTTTGTTAGGCACATTTCCACTTCCATTCCTCTACCTTTTCTCCGTCGAAAATCACCTTTTTCAGTTCCTGCCGATCATTTCTACTATCATCATCCTCAACACGGAAAGTTACAACTTATTATTAGTGAGTGACAGCAACGAGTGACCTATTTTACTCGCACCTTGTAATTTTAAAGACTCACTCAAAGGCCAGTTTGTGTTTTTTTCTGAAAGAAAGACGAACGTGTTCAACTGGAACACATGCACCTCCTCGTAGCAAGCAAGGAAACATCCTTCCTCACGAGACAAGCCAACAAAAGTCAAAATTTTCAAGAAAAGTCTCTTGATCAACATATGAACAAATTCAACAATTATCTCCCCCACCAAACAACCAATCAACATCAGTCTTTTCCGCTGTTTACACAGGAATTTTTGACCGAAAAATTCATTTTTTTCGAATTTTTTTTAAAAAAGAGAAAGGGGAAGGAAGAAAGAAAGAATGAACGCATGTGCGCGCTCCGGCGATCGGCGAGTGCAGCCAAATGCGTCCCGGAGCTAGCTCGGGGGTTGGGATCTGGAATCAGTTCGCCGACGACGGAGGCGTCTTCGGCGTCTTGGGCGGGCGCGCGGACTCGGCTCCGGCGAGCCCCTGCTCGATGTCACCGGCGCCTCCGCGCGGGCTCGGGCTGTAGGAGGACGAGGAGTTGCAGGCCTGCTTGCCTCTGCTCAGCAACCGGCGCAGCGACCGCAGCCTGGCGGAGACCGGGGACCGCATGTCGTCGGCGGATCCACCAGGCATGCGGCTCGCCGGCAGCGGGGAGTTCATGGGCGGCGTGTTGAGTGCCACGGGCCGCGTCGGGATGTCGATGACCAGCTGGTTCTCCTTCCTGCGCCCGGACGCCGAGGAGCTCGCACTAGCGCTGGCGATGGTTGGTGGCGGTGGGGGCCCGGCGTTGGTGAGCTCGTCGTGGGTGCCCCAGAAGAGGACGTTGGTGGGGAACACGGGGAACTCGAGCGACGCGGCAAAGGGCTCCTCCCGCGGCAGCGCGTCGAGGTCGCCGGCGCCGCCGCCGACGGGGGCGCGGCAGAGCGGGCAAGTGTCGTGTGAGTGGAACCACATGTCGATGCACTCCACATGGAACCCGTGCCCGCACTTAGGCAGCGTCCGCACCTTCTCGCCGTCGGCCACCTCCGACAGGCACACCGCGCACTCGAGCGCGTCCTTCTCCTTCTCCTTGGGTGAGCCGTTTCCGGCAGCGGTGGAGGCGTAGACGGTGACGGGGAGGGAGTTGAGGACGGATGCAGGCAAACCGCGCTGCGGTAGCGGTGACGCGGCGACGAAGAGGAACCGCGACGACGACGAGTGCGACGCCAGCAGCGGGTTCGCGCCCAGGTAGCGCTTGGCGTAGAGGTAGAGCAGGAAGACGAAGACGACGACCATGAAGAGGAAGATCACCGCGGCGAGGAGCACCCCGTTGCTGATGGCCAGCTGCTGCTGCCCACCCGAGCCGCCGCCTGAGCCTGGGAATATCCCGTCGTTGTTGCTTCCGCTGGACCACACCGGCGGCGCGCCCATCGTGGGGGCGGTGTCGATGCAGACGACGACGCCGCCGTACCGAACGAGGACGAGGACTTGGGGATCATCATGGCTGGCACTCACTGGCAGCTTGCTGGAACGAACGAGCTTCTCGCGATGCAGCTTGCTGGAACGAACGAGCTTCTCGCGATGCCGGTGCCTTGTTTCTTGAAGGGAGAGGGAGAGGAGAGGAGACGACGGCGGCGGCGGCTGGAGGAGACGAGAGGAAGAGACTGAGAGGAGCGAGCGAGTGGCGGGCGAGCTGGAATGGAATGGAAGGAACGGGCGGACACGCTGGGTATTTGAAGGTGAGCGTGGCGAGGCCACGGCGGCGGCTGAGCGTCGTGGCAGTGGTGGTGTGGTGGGATCCTCTGCGGGCGCGGCATGCGGCGAATGGGCCACGGCATGCGGCCTAGCTGGCGCAGAGGATCCGTGGCGGACTTTGTCAACTAGTGGTTGGGGGTCCGTGGAACGGGACAACGCCCGGGTCGCGGGTCGCACCGGTCTGTTTTGACTGCTCGGCCTCGGCCGCCCCTTCTGCTCTGCTTCGGTTGCCATGCCCACGAACCGCGGCGGCGGCCTCGCAGAAGCATCCACCTGGCGCCGCGCCGCGCCGCGGCCTGCTGCAGAAGCAGAAACCGGAAGCCTGCCGCCACGGCGGGCGTCGGGTCGCGGTGACGAAGGCGCGCGTGGTCATCGTCGCTGGGCCGGCCGTGCCGTCGACGTGAACGAGAATTTCGGGGGCGAAATGGCGTGCGTGCGTGGGTGGGCGGACGGACGGAACGTGCGTGCGTGCGTCGTGCGGGAGGCGGCCTTGGACCCTTGGTTGTGCTACGATTCGGCCGGAGGCGGCGAGGCTGCCTTGGATCCGTTGATTTTCGGGCTCTGGTACAGGATACGAGATTGATTGGGGTTTCGTGGTATGGCACGCGTGAATCTAGCAAGCCACCGTTGCAGTTGCAAAACACATGTAGATGGAATGGGACATTGCACGCACGCTTCGTGTGTCAATCCGTGCTGCCATGCCGTGCCCTTCCGTGCTCGATCGTGGACAATGGAGACACCACGCAATCGGCCTCTTTAATTTCGGTTCCGTCGCCAGGCAATGGCCAGGGCAGTGTTTGCCAGCGTCCAATTTTGGACGTCCAGGACTGACTGAGATCGCTCGCTGTCCAGGCAAACGTACACAACCAGACAGCTCCTTAAGGCCAGCTCGAATGTCGCCAAAAAATGGATGTATGTCACTAAACAAACTTGAATAATAAAAGTAAGTTTATGATTAACTGTTGACGAAATGACATCATCACAACATGTACTGTCAATGAGTAAAACTACTCCACTGTATCCACGCTGCCTCACGGAAGTATACGGCCCTTTTCGGCGTCGCTGGCGTTTTCGTCAAACAAGACAGACAGTGCTGTCAACCGTGACCAGCGGGGTGGGGGGAAGTCTGATCCGTGCGTGCGTGCGTGCGTTCAAATGGTGGGTGGGTGATGTGAGGAAACGCGTGTCTTGCCGAGACCATTGAAAAATCCAGAGCGGAGAAGGGGAAAGTCTTGGTGCACGGCCAATCACGGCTTGCCCGCGTCGTGCTGGCGCTCGTGCCGGGAAATTCTTGTGCCTGGTTCGTCAGCTCGCCGCGCGTGGATTAGCTACAGCCACTTTCTTCGTTGAAGGTGGGAGTACGGGGCGTCGTCGCACGGCAGTCACGGTGAATGATGATCACACGCTGAAAAGTGAGTGCTCATCCAGGTCACCCTCACCTCTCACCTGCGATGACCACTAAAACCTAGGGAATTTCTTGACCCGTGTGGCTGGCTGGCTGCTTGTTTACTCGCTCGTCGTAACAGAGAAATGACGCGTCCGTCCTCCGTGTGGCCGTGTGGGAGTCAGAACCTGGCACGCAAGTTCACGACAGTGGATTTCCGGGGCACCGTCCGGCCCGCTCTGTAGCGCGAACGCACACAGTAACAGTAGTGTAGTACAAACAGACACCGGGAGCTAGTAGTAGCGGTACACCGTCCCATACTCCACACTAGTTACAGCCAAAAAACTACTGGAGCAGCTTAACGTCGCGCGGCGATGTCCTACACTCCTACTGTTTGCGAAGGCCTAGGTGGGTGGCGCCATGGCGGCTGACGCCATCATCCAAACGACCCGGTCTAGCACTCAGTGGCAGCACCCGACGTGCGCTGGCAGGAAAGACTGGGCCGGCAAGCAGGCGAGCTCACTTGTCACTTCACACTGACCGCGGTAAAGCAGCGGATGCGGACATGTTCTCGGGATCGGGATATGCCGGGCGAGTGACGGGCAGACGGGACGCAAAAGCGCAGGGAAAGGCGTCATGGGAGTGCGCTGCTGTGCGCGGGAAGGGCCGGACCGGCCGCGGGAGACGCGCGCGGGGGGACACCGAGCACGCACGCACGGCGCACGGCCACCGCGGATTGCCGGGGCTTTTGCGCGGCATCTCAGGCAGAAAGGAAAGGAAAGGCCACCCACTGCGGTCCGTGCTTCGGTTCGTGGCGCAGCGCTCTCTCTGCCTGCCAAAACGACTCACAACACAGGGGGTACTGGGGTAGTAACGCTCGGTCGTCGGTCGTCCGGGACCCCCGGCGCCGTAGGGGAAAGGACCGGAGCCAAGGGCGACGGCACCACGAGGCCGATGATGACGCCGAGGTCACCGTTTCCGGCGCTTTCGAGCGGCCGGCCCGGGTCAGTCAGGCGACTCACCTGCCGGGCCGCCGGGTCAGCCGGGGTGGGTTCTAAAACGTACGTCCCAGCTGATCCTATGGGCTTTAGTCTCACCAGGTCTTTAGTTTCTAAAGTTTAGTTTTTTTTTTTAAAAAAACAAAAATTGGTTCGTCAGACCACACAAATGAGCCAAATTCGTATATGTTTATAGCCTCTAATTCAAACAACTAAGGACTAGGTTTTAAAAACGCGAGGGGAAAGGCCCACCGTATTTTATCAGAAAAAAAGTGATTCTTCCGGATCACACGAATAACCTCGAACTTTTTTTCATGGTGCATATTTGTATATTGATGTGGCTAGTGTGATAGTTTTAGATGCGAATATGTATAAACGAATATGGGTGATGGTGTTTGTTGTTGTCTATGAATATCAAATTCATCTTATACATTGATTAGCAATGAATTTGGATGTTGCTATGGATAGGGTTGTTGGATCATGTGTTTCTCGAAAGGCTACGACCGTTAGTATCCCATGCATAGTGATCAAGGAATTTGACCGTTGCTACCCCCATCTTATGGCTCTGATTGTGGCTATCCCACACACGTGAAGCAATCAAGGCATCATGAATCGATCACGCGGTTTACTAAACATGCATGCCAAGTGAAGCTTATATATATGGACCCCTCATTAGAGGATTAATTCTATGAATAATGATTCTGTCATCCCCCATCGCATGTGATCTACAATGCTTTTTTTTTAGAGCTGTTCACTTATGAAGAGAAGAAGGGAAGACATGGCTTCTATTTTTTTTTTTATAATCAAGCCAAGACAATCATATTTGATATCTCTATTGCAATAAAATCCTTAAATGAATATGGACTCGTCATTTATTCGATCAAACGGTCATGATCATCTATTATCTCCTAGGAGGTAATAGTATTTATTTAATTTTATATTATAAAATAGAGCAAATAAAGAAAGTTTTAAAGATAGAAATTATAAAATAGAGCAGATAAAGAAAGTTTTAAAGATAGAAAATCTTTTTTTTTTTTTTTTAGATTTTGTTGATGCATGCATAGTCTTTATTCACCGGGACAGAGAAAACTAAAAAAGAAATACCTCAAATCCCCTCATTACGGGATAGAGAAGTGAGCATGCCTCCTTCCTTTCATGCAGGCATGCATGGATAGTTTTCCTAATTTTTTCATACGTGTTCATGTTCTAATTTTAAATAATTTTTTTAAAATATATTAACTCTTTTATCGTGCCTGCATCTATTTTTCCTCAAGTCCCCAAGTTTTGGTTCTTTTGAATATTTCGAGACCATTGCTTTGATTTTTGAGTTAAATCATATATCCAAATAGAAATCAAGTATTTATTTCTAATTGACACACCACAATTTGATATACGCACACATAAAGTTTTTTATATATGTTGAACATGTTTGTTTGTGTATACTATGGAACACGTTGATCATGTCCCGTGATTTGTTGCAACGCATGCGGGATTCCCTCCCATTGTTACGGGGATGCGCAGGTTTTGTTTTTATTTTCTTTTAAATTATTAATTTATTTAGTAATTCACTAAATTGTTAAAAATCAATGGTCATGATCGATTTGAGATATTACCTCCTAATAGGTAAAAGGAGTATCGAGCATTGCCCCTCTTAGAAAGCATTGGCTTAAAAGGTTAGACAAATGGCATTGGATGTTTTTATTCTCCTTTATTCCTCATTTGAAATTATCAGCATGATGTGCGTTAAACTATTTATAATATGTGTGGAAGCTTCCAACCTAATCTTTTAAATGAAAGGCATAATATGTTTTAGTGCATGTATACTGAATATCGTTCAAATGATGGGTACGGTTTTGTCAAAAAAAAATGATGGGTACGGTGGTGGGTATGAGTTTACCGAATTATATTTGAAAATTTTATGCGGCGTGCTCTTAGATTCTTACATAACTACATAAGCGGTCCACATATTATCCATAACACGATTCACACATGTTATGTCCACCCACGTGCAATTATTAGTCAAAACTGAATTCTGAAAGGTGGAATGCAGGAAAAAAAAAAAAAAATCATCTAGACCAGATCCGATCTATACGTACAAAAAAATAAAAACAGGAAAATGAGACGAGCGATGAGAATGGCGTTCACATGAAACACACGTGCACGCAAACGCAAACCTAACCCATTATTAAACCAGCCGCAGCAACGAACAATGCAGCAGCATCTCCACTTTTTCTGTGACATGTTTTTTTGAGAAACCGGGTTAATATTTCATTGATATTTATGATGATTACAGTCCAAGTTACAAAGACTCCCTTTGAAGAAAAAAAAATTTACAATCCAGTCCTTGTAAACAACTCCGGTGTTCCTCGCCATCGAGAACCGAATTCGCATCTTGAGGCCGGCCTCCTCCCTCCGAAGAAACAAAGTTTGAAGATGCCGTCTTGAGCAAAGACATCATCGACATGCTTTGTAGTCGCTGAACGATCGGTCATTGAAGATGGCCAACGACCATCGCATCGTCGGGCCATGAAGAACCAAACGCCCCAAGAACGCCCGTAAGCTCCAATCCACCGAAGCTTCGAAGAACCCGAAGGGAACTGGAACCACGAGAGGTGGGGGAAGAACTCCAACCCGATTTCTCATGGTAGGAGTAAGATACACACCTCACGGAAGCAACTCCGACACCCCACCAACAATAATATTTTCGAGATGCTTTGGAGGGACAAAAGATCGGTAGCACAAACTCTAAGCCACCGGTAAGAGCACCAAGCCTCCTCCGAATAGCCATTTTGTAGGTCACGGATTCGATGTTGCCATTGGACGTGAAGACCCACAGACAAACCAAAGAAGCACGTAAAAGTCTAGCATCGTTGCCATGAAAAAAGCGAAGAAAATATTGTCGATGCCTGAAAGATGATAATGCCGCTGTGTTCCAATACGCGGACCACCACCAGACCCGCCAACCATACCGCCATAGCCTCCAAAAAAAAGGGGATGAACTCCGACCCTAACCCTAACCACAAGCATAATCTAAAAGCAAGGGTATATACAACGGCCATCGATTCCGCGACACCTCCCCATCTCCGGTGCCAGAGCGGCGACCGAAAACGAGGAGGAATCGACGGAGTCGACGCCGGAAATTGGGAATCGCCTGAGAGTCGCTCGCGATCGCCAGCAGCCTCCTGCCGTGCTCGTTGGCCGGGCCTCTTTTCAGCTTCTTTTTCGCTACAATAAGGCCCGTGTTCTATTTTGAGACGAACAGGCCAGTAGGCCCACGACTGAGGCCTTTTCCACTCCAATAAGGCCCAAAAGCAGTGTTGCAGTGACAATGCACGACAGCGTCAGCAATCTGTAGTAGGAGTAGGAGGAGTATACTGTATGGTCTACACTTTTTTTTTTTGGACATGTATGGTCTAGACTCTGGAGGCGTACGCGCCACCTTGTGTAGTACAGTATGTAGTTATTACTCAGCCTTTTACTGTGCTCTGCATCTAGTCCAACGTACATACAGTAATGGTAGGGCCTTTTATTTTACGCGCTCTGTATATCTACGTATACTACATAGTACGGCAGATCGTCAGATCTCGTGAGTGGTTTAATACGTTGTACAGTACAGTGCAGTAATCTCTTGCAAGCCCAGTACCTACTCCGTAGGACGTACTGTACTGGCGACCAACAAATAAAAGGTTCTTTTTCCACAGGCATTCATCGAGAACCGATCGATCCAAATTCCAATCCAAACGAAAAAACAACAAAAATAGCAGGAGCGCGCGACTACACCACACTGAGCTAGAAGTCGGCGGCGTGTTCACCGGCGACGCAACACACACACACAACCAATACAACGTACGTAACCACATCAAACCAACAAACAGCACCATGTTGTTGCTACACATGCACACACGTACAACACACCACCAGTAGTAGCCAGAGCGAGCAGGCCTCTGAGCCTCACCTCCACTACGCCTTCCCCTCGTTGGCCTTCCTGAAGGCGGCCGCCTGCGCCGCGGCGGGGCCGTCAGACCCGGTCGTGGCGGCGGCAGCGAACGCGTCGCGGACCTGGTCCGTGGTGTACGGGAAGCCCGCGCGGGTCATGGAGTTGAGCAGCGCCGCGGCGCCCCTCGCGCAGCAGCGCGCCGTGCCGTCCGACCGCGTGTTGGCCAGCGCGTCATGGATGCTCATGTCTGACCCGCCGATGCTGCCCGCGGAACCGAAGAAGTGGCCCATCGTCGACGGCGATGAAGATGACGACGTGCTTGGGAAATGGACGCCGGTCGCCGACCAGATCTCCGTCGGGTGTGACCTCCAGTAGCTGGTGGTGGATGTGATTCGTCATGGAGAGCAGACAAGAACAAGTTTTGGTTAGTGACTGAGAGCATGTACAGTAAGCATGGCACGACGCCAACGCGTCTCATGGAGCAGTGGAGGCATGGAGCAGTGGGCTGGACTTACTCGCAGGAGCCGGGAGGGAGCCGAAGGTGTGTGGATCGATGGGGACGAAGGGCATCGGCGACGAGGTCCCAAAGCCACCGCCATGGGAGGGGATGAGCCGCCGTACGCGGGCGTTGTCGGGGAGCTACCACCATAGGCGCCACCGCCACCATGAGCCGGCGTGGGGGTCGACCCGCCTCCGTAGGCGCCACCACCACCGGGGGTGGACGGAGGGAGACCCACCGTACGCGCCGCCGCCACCGTGTGACGGGGCCGTCGGAGAGGACCCATATCTGCCGTGCGACGGGGAGCTGCCGCCGGTGGAGGGCGAATGGCCGAAGCCGCCGTGGGACGGGGACGGCGAAGGCAGCGTCGTCCCGCCGTGCGACGGCGTTGGCACGTACCCGCCGTGGTGGGATGGTGGCGTCCCGGTGGAGCCGCCGTGAGATGGCGGCACGGGCGTGATGCCGCCAATGTGGCCGCCGCTGATCCCCGGGAATGAGCGTGGGTCCATTCCCGGCACGCAGTCCGGCTTCTTCACGCCGTCGTCGCCTGCATGCATGCGGCGACGCAACCACAGAGTGACAGAGGTCAATGCAAGCTCATCGCCACCCCCATCAGCATTGTTAGCTGTTACTGTTCCACAAACAGAGATCAAGAAGATGCTACGTACCTTGGCTCGCCTTCTCTGCGGGGATAGCTCTGGACTCGACCACGGCCACCATGGCCTGCGCGGCCAACGCGGCGAGCACGAAGCTCGCGAGGAGAGCTGTCGCCGACCTCCGCGCCTCCATAGCGCTTCGCAGCTGCTGCAGCCCTGCTCGATCGGTCGCTCTCGTCCTCTGCTAGCTGCTTTGATGTGCTACTGTGGTTGTGCTTGGAGCGAAGAAGATAAGGATTGAAGTGAGCTGAGCAGGCCGCAGCGTGGGTATAAATAGCGGGAGCAGAAGTTACCAGACTGGCGCCACGGAGAATTGAAGGCGAGCGTCGTGAATTCATGGTATCGCAGATGACACAGAGGGGTAGTTGGCAGGGGAATTCAATGACCGCATCAACGTAGGAGTACGAGTCCTATGCATCGACCAATCCATCATCCGACGGCCCGGGAGCTGTAGATGTAGGACTATACTACAGTAGTACGTCACATCTAAATTATCTAATTGTATATTGTTTACCTAGAATTTATGAGACGAATTTTAAACTTAGTATACGATTGAACAATAATTAGTAAAAACAAACGAAAATTGCTTAAGTAACGGAACCCGAAATATTTCAGCCGAGCGCTTGTCTCCACGGGCAGACTGCTGACGCATGCTCTGTTCAAGCTTCAAGCCCATCTCCTATCCTCTCACTGTCTCTCAGTCGCGATTGGTGCCTCTGTTTTTTTGGTTGTTATATTGGAGGTACGTGGATGTGCTCCTGTTGCGAGCAACGAAAAACAATGGGCACGTTGCCCTTGGCTACCGAAGCTTATATCAGTCTGGGGTGTTTTTCTCTTGCAACAAAACAACAGCCGAACGACACCGTGTAAGCATGGCCTGGAATGCATACCACTTGCTTCTTCTTTTTCCCCTTCTATCGAAACATTCTTGTACCGGTAGCTTATACCCAGGCTTCAAGAAAAATCAACAAAATATGTAAATATCGCTACCAAAACAAGTATATGTATGATTTATTTACGGAAAAATTTGTCACAAGACACTTAAAGTGGTGTGCTTTTGCTGAGGGACAATGAAAGTAGACTCGTTTGCTGAAACACACAATCGTTTGTTGCAATTTTACCAGAACACACCTTCGAGAGAGAACGGGGGCAATCTAACCGTTTTGCCCTTCGTTGTCCGTACGTTCCCCTTCTCAATCTCCATGCCATCTGAGTCTGTACGTACGGGCGGAGCTCCTACGGAGCCCATACCGTCACACGCGTTCGAGGAAGACCTCGGCGGGCGTTGTCGCAGCGCTGGCCGCCTCGTGTCGCGCTCGCCGCGGACACCATAGCCAATGTCGCGATGCTGCCTCGACGCTCCCGCCAAGGCCATACCGCGCCGGAGCCCGTGGCCACTCAGCGCGCCCTTCCATCAACGCGCTACCTCGGACGCGACCCCGCACATGCCGCACGCGTGCTCGGAGCATGATGATCATGAACATGGACGATGATGATGGACATGATGAATCGTCAAGCTCGGTTGTCGGTTTGGAAGGAACCCGGAGATCAAGGCAAAGGTATAACTTGATAGGGTTTTCTTTCGGGGATCAATACACTATAGAGAGTGTGATCACATTTAGGAAAGATAGCCGACTATCAAGAGGGGATGCCGCGACTAATCCTTTGGTGAAGTGCTTCTAGGTCCATTTGACTTGCATATTGCATTTAGACTAGAGAGCACTAACTTCGTTCTTGCCTAATCGATCGCGACATGCTAACATACATGATATTGAGATCATCTTCGACGTGTTGGCAACTTATGGCAAGAGGCGAAGCAAGGTTGAAGCAAAGGCGACAACAAAACGACGAAATTCGCATGAGACCGTCGACCGGATGCTGGACCGGACGCTCGGTTTTTGACCGGACGGTCCGATCGGGCGAGTCTGGTCGATCACAGAGAGCATGTTTTTCGGGCTATCTTCGAAGCATCGACCGGACGCATGGTTGGAGAGTCCGGTCGGCACCGGAACCTTCGACCAGACGCATGAAGATTGCTGTCAGCTGTGGGGCCAAGGGGTCTGTCTCTTGTGACCGGACGCGTGGTCAGGAGTGACCGGACGCTGGACCGGACCCGCTGGTGAGTCCGGTCGGTGCGTCCGGTCAACGCGCAGAATGTCCCATTTTGAAGACCAATGACTCTATTTCGAGGTGGGCTCTATATATACTTGGATGGACGGTTAGAGCCCTCTCTTGCATATTTGAACACTCTAACTCTATTGTGAGCTTGATATACTCCACTCCACTCATCTCTTCATCCAAACTTTGAATCTTTGGTGAGATTGAGAGTGATAGAAGTGCATTGCATTGTTGATTGCTTCTAGAGGCACTTCATCCTTGGAGGAGCTGCGAGATTTCGTTTCTCTTGGGAATTTGCTTGGTTCCCTAGCGGCTTGAAGGTTGAGGCGGTGTTGAGCTCGATTGGAGCTTGTTCGAGGCCACAACGGTGGACTTGTGAGGGGTCGTTCCTTACCCCGCGGGAGATTCGTGAAAGGAGCACTAGTGGATTGCTCGTGGCTTGTGAATCCCCTCTAGTGATTGTTTCATTGAGCGCCCACCGGGGATTTGGCACCGGCCATTAAGCTTGTGGAACATCTAGTGGGTGTATCGCCACAATGGGGACTAGCGTGCCGGCAAGCACGTGAACCTCGGTGAAAAATCATCGTGTCTCTTGTCTTGTGCTCGTTGGAGATTTCACATTGTACACGGTGATTGGTAACAACCTCTACACTCCGCGGTGGTATTGTATTCTAGCCTCTTTGCATTACCTTCACTAGTATACTTGTGTAGCTTTTGCTTAGGGTGCTTAGTCGACTAGAGTAGTTTAGCTCCTAGTGGTAAATTAGCTAGCTTATCTTGTTCACCTAGGAGTAAACTAGCAACCTAGCACTTGTGTGAACCTAGAGATATTAGTTTTGCTATATTTGACTTGTGGCTTGCATAGCTAGTTTGTAGCACCGTTATATTTGCTTCGCCATCTTATTTACTAATCGTCTTGTTAAGTGTTGTTTGTAGAATTTTTTAATAGGCTATTCACCCCCCCCTCTAGCCATTAGGACCTTTCAACGTCCAAGGGCAAAACGATTAGATTGCCACCGTTCTCTCTCCAAGGTGCGTTACGCAAAACGCAACAAACGATTATGTGTTTCAAAGCAACGAGTCCACTTTCGGTGTCCTCAAGTAAAAAGCACACCACTTTCAGTGTCACGTGGCAAAGTTTCCCTTTATTTACACATAAAGTTAGTTAGATGAAGGTAGATGAAATACCTATATATAAAGATAGATGAAGGTACATATGTCTCAACAAATACGTAAAAATTAGGTATCAAATAAAGTGTTACTTGACCTTTAGACGATATCATATAACCTATGATGGTCGGAGTTGACGGGTATCAATAAGACTAGTACGAACTCTTATCATCATGGAAGGTGATGCCAGACAATTGGTTTTTCTTAAAAGCCTGCTGAACTCCTTTGCCATCTCTACTGGACTAAAAGTTAACTTTGCCAAATCCATGATTGTCCCCATTACTATGTCCAAAGTGAAAGAGCCCATCACCTTGCTAGCACTTTTGGATGTCTTTGTTGGTAGCTTTTCCTTTTACTTACTTGGGCCTTCCTTTGGGGCTCTCAAAACCAAGGTTTGAGGAGTTCCTTCCTTTGATTAATAGATGTGAGAGAAGGCTTGTTAATACCTCTCTTTTCCTCTCACAAGCTGGCAAACTTCAGATGACAAACTCTGTTTTCTCATCCCTGCCCACCTTCTTCATGGCAACTTTTCATCTACATGTCACCGTCGGGAGCGGGTTGACAAAAACGAAAGTTCTGTCTTTGGCGTGGCTCGATGATAATAATAGGATGCCAAAGCCGCTTGGCCTCTTGTTGCCATATCAAAGGAAGATGGTGGTCTGGGTGTCATAGACCTAAAAATCCAGAATGAAGCTATGTTACTCAAGCACCCGCATAAGTTTTTTAACAGAGCAGGCATTCCCTGGGTCCATCTTGTTTGGGAGAAGTACTACCCTAATGGCAAGCTGCCCAATCATACCTTGAAGGGCTCTTTCTGGTGGCGTGATATATTAAAACTTTTAACCAAGTTTAAAGGGGTTGCTACTGTCAATGTGGGGAATGGCACCTCCTGCTCCCTTTGGTTTGATGGTTGGAATAGTGTGCCTTTGCATCTATGCTTCCCTGAACTTCATTCTTTTGCTAAAAAGCCCTCTTGGAGCTTGAGCCAAGCTGCTGGGATTGATGACCTTGCTGCTCTTTTCCACTTGCCTCTCTCATCACAGGCCTTTGATCAGCTCTAGGTTTTCTTTGATCTTGTGCTGAACTTCAAGCAATCCCAATCTAACAGCCCTGATAAATGGAGTTACATTTGGAACAGCTCCTCCTTCTCTGACAAAAAGGCTTATAGGCACTTATCTGGTTTCCCTGAGACTCATGTCATCTTCAAATGGCTCTGGAAATCTTCATGTCAGCATAAGCATAAAGTTTTCTTTTGGCTTTTGATTCAGGACAGATTGAGCACTTGTGATATCCTGAGTAGAAGATCAATGCAGCTCCCTTCAACACAGTGTGTACTTTGCTCTTCAAGTCGCGAAACTGTTGATCATCTCCTTCTTGATTGCCCCTTCTCTAGGAACTGCTGGGGCCTCATTGGTTTGACTGTCATCAGTGCTCCTAATCTTATTGACAGGGTTGTCAGTTTCAAGTCTCAGATCAAGAAGAAGTTTTTTATGGAGATTATCATTATTATGAGTTGGAGCATCCGGATTGTTAGGAATGATGTAATCTTGGAGGAATCCCCCGGTTGTCTTCGATGTCCGGAAATTTTCAAACATGTTTTTGGCCAACTCTTATGGAGAGCCAAGAGAAAATACTTCCCTACCATTGAGTCATGGTTAGAGCAAAGCTGTGTAATAGATTTCATTTTCTTTGTCTCTTGAGCTTTCTTTTTATTTTCCTTCTCCCTCAGGGCCCTCCTTTTGTAATCCTTTTAAACTTTGTTTTGTTGTTTGTAACCCCTGGGTTACCTTAATAAATTTACAATAGGAGCTCTTCGCTCCTCTGTTTTCTTCAAAATATAAGACTAGTACGAGATGTTAAGGTCTCTATGCAATTATTTGATCTCGCCAAGAGCCGGTATTAACAGGAACGAAACCTTTTACAATGACAAAAACAAAACAAAACATCCTCACGAAGGAGACAACAATAAAGTTCATTGCACAACGATCATTAGAATCATCGGTCGTCAAGACGCCACTTTGCATGTAAAAAAAAACACAACCAATTCAAACTAGAAGAGTGAGTAGGTTTTCCACAATGACACCTCTAAAGAGAAAAACATATCCACATATGGTATTAAAACCGATGGAGAACCAAAGTTTCCAACCTTAAACTCGTAGATGGTAAGGAGAACTCACAAGAATGCCCTCAAACCCTCAACGAGGAATGTGGCACCAAAGGTCACAATTTTCCGCCAAAGCCAAGGGCCTCGTAAGACCTTTGGCCAACAACCTCACACCCAAACCCAAATCAGCCACACCATATATGACCACAACAAACCACCACTAGCTAGTAGGAGATCTTTGTGACACTGGCGAGGTCAAAGGCATACGTGTGACTTACTGCCACCACGCGAGGCCACAAGAGCTTCCTCTATCCTACTCCTACATTGTACTAGCCGACGTGGAAAGGTACATCTTGTTTCTACACCATGCAAAAAGTGATGCCAACATTGTTGCACACCATCGCCTTTGGTCCCTTTGGGCTTGTAGAGAAACCACAAGGCTGAAACTTTACGTAAGCTAAACTACAACATTTCATCTAGATAACGTAAGCTTAAAAATAACAGTATATGGAGATGAAGAGTTTTTGCTTGGTTTCTAGGTCATAGAGTTTTGCCTTGTGTTGCCCTTCTTCCTCCTGGCACAAGCAACAAGAAGCTTGCCAAGCCATGAGAGCCATATTTCAACTCTCCCATAAGCTTACTCGTACTCCCTATGTCCCAAAATGTTTGTCGCTTGCGCTAATCGAGAACTTTAACAAATTATATAATAAAAATATTAATTTGTATGATACATAATTAGTATCAAAGGAAAGATCTTTGAATCTAGTTTTTTAATAAAATTATTTAGAGATGTAAATATTCCATGTATTTTGCATAAATTGAGTCAAACTTATGGTACAGTAAAAACCGAAAATGACACATAATTTAGGATGGAGAGAGTAAGGTTTGATTGTACCCCAAACAACCACTTTGATCCATTCCTTAACAAGGTTACACGGTGATGAGCAAGGAATCCAAACAGCCCCGCAGCCTTCTCGATCTCATCATCTCATCAAGGCATCCTTTGAAGAATGATTGAGAGCAAATCTGTTGAAGCCACACATCGATTGTGTACCCCACAAGACATATATATGTGGCAATGAATTGAGTTCTTGTCCTGCAAGTGTCCATCCGGCCCAGTGTTGTCTCGCCTCGGGGCAATCGGCGATCCGGTCGACACAGCCAGCTGTTTTGAAGAGTACTAGTTGGATGGCGCGCCAGTACGGAAGCCGATCAAAGGTTGATGACACTACATGAGACACACTTGTAGTGTGTAATGCGGTAATAAACAAAAGTTGTATACATATGTTAGGCATGCACGTGGAGTGGCGCACCCTTGTGCGCGTATTTGAAACAGAGGTGTGGTATAGAGGTGAAGTCTAGAGCCCTTGATCATTGCAGTAGAATAATGTTGGTACAGAGGTGAAGTCACAATTGCAGTAGAATAATGTTGGTATAGAGGTGAAGTCACAATGTAGAAACTACAATCGTACATATAGTCTGACGCGAACAGGGATGTTAAGAGATCAGTGCTCCACAGGATGAGGATATATATTAGAGTGAAATGCACCGTGGGTACCTGAACTTTCAGCACCGTGTCAAATAGGTCCATGGACTTAGAAACCAGCCATCTAGCCGAACTTGCGAACTTCGTTCACCCCATGTCCACCCCGGTTTTGCATGGCGGTTTTGCATGTGATGCCGACGTCAGCGATGACATCATTACTCTTTTTTAATTTGTGAAATTGATATCTTTTTATTCGAGCTCCAAATATATCAAATAATATATCAATTTTAATCGTCTCGACGAGCTCTTTGCAATGGTATACTCCGTTTTGTTATTTGAGATAGTTTTATTTCATGTAAAATTAAAGGGGTGTTTGGCACACGCACGCACACGATGTGAGAGCTGAAAGGGGTGTAATAAGCCAGGCATATTATATAGAAAAAAAGGCAAAAGTGGCAATGATCGAAGTTTCAACACTTGCCGAGTACTCTAGGAGTATATTTTGCATGTGAATGCGACGTTGCACTACTCGGCATGAGGACTTTCTAACTTTGCAAGCGTACATGTAGAACGAATGCATCTATCGACCTCAGTCATTTTATATTTCACTTGTTTATAAAAATTAAATATAGCAAATAATATTTCACTCGTTTTTATAGAAATATTTAATTTTACACAAAATAAAACTATCTTAAACAACAAAACGGAGTACACCATTGCAAAGAGCTCATCGAGACGATCAAAATTGATATATTGTTTGTTATATTTGGAGCTCCAAATAAAAAAAATATTAATTTCATAAATTAAAAAGAAGTGCCGATGTCATCATTTGACGTCAAGCATCACATACAAAACCGCCATGCAAGCCATGCAAAACCGGAATGGACCAGGGGGTGAACGGGTTCGTAAGTTCGAGTGGCTAGATGGCTGGTTTCTAAGTTCATGAACCTATATGACACAACGCTGCAAGTTCAGGTGCCTGCAGTGCATTTCACTCTATATATTAAAGTGGTTGGGAAGCAGTAAAGATGTCACTGAGGACTGCTATTAGACATATTAAACATAGGCACTGTTCCTGAAGCCATTACGGCAATGCTCATAGCTGTTGAGGCTTTCAGCGGCGTCGGTCGCGATCAGACAGGTTCGTGTTGATGGAATGTACCGAGTCATCACTTGGTGATCCTGGATGTTTATATGACTGTTAGCTTTTTCTGTACCTGTTGTTCTCTCCTAAATGTGCACGAGATGCATAGGATGGTATACCTGTTGTTCTCTCCTAAATCTATGTATTCAGTATGCTGTAAATTGACAGAAATTAGGGGTCTTCTATATACTGTGTGCAATATAAAGTGAAGGAAATGAGAAAAGTAAATCTGTGGATTGTTGCGTGGTGCAGTGATTTTAGATCTGAACAACCTAGATTAGGATGCACCTATGCTGACGTATATGAATACAGAAAACTGTGAATATACTAAGGGCATTGTCAAAGGTAGGAGACTGGGAGACATGTGGTGTGCTTACCAAAGTAAAAAGCCGTCTCTTTTTTAATGACCGTCAGGTTGGGATATTAGTAGCTATCCATTTGTACATAGCAGTGTTCTTTATTTCTGCAAAAAAAAAAAAATGTTTTGTCTGAATTAATAGGAAAGTTGAAGAATTATTTTTCAGAGTACACAAAAATAGAGGTGGCTCAATAACAAAATTTGTATAAGTGTCTGATGATGATTTGCAAGCAGCAATGTCACCAGCATGACTAAAGTGCACTAAGAACATAGGGTAGTATCGATTTCAGAATGAGCGAAATAATCTGGAGGAGAACCGCACAAGATGACAACCTTTTTTATAATATAGAAAAAAGGGGGAAGGGACACAACCGGTACATACAGCTTCTTTTACATCGTGTGGCTGATGGTGGACATATTGGCACTAAAGGGATAACATGTCAACGTGACCTGCCTTCTCAGGCGTCTCTTGTTCTTCCTGGCAGCATATGTGCCTCACTCGCTCCTTCAATGGTTGCGTTACCTGCATTTCCCACTTCAGCGACAACAGGGTTAGTACTATCGACAGTATAGCGTGACATTATGATACCACTCAAGAACACCGAGAATGGCAATCAAATTAGTTAGCTGCCATAAAAACAACCAGTAACTATGCAGAAATACTTGAGTTCAGTGCAAGGCAGGTGAATAGGCTCAGGAAAAGATGACTAAAACCGGTGAGCAATCAGGTAACATTGAAATCTAAATTCAGTTGTCGAGTTTCTCTGAAACCTAAAAAAATAGAAGATCAGGTAAAAAAAGGTTTTAATTTTATTTAGCAGAACTTCTATACACGATTAGCACTCCTACTAACAGCCCTCACCACACATTTGCATTGGCTGAAGAATTTTTTTTTTTCTTGACTGAAACCCTTAACCAGGAGATCAACCAAAACTGAATGCAAAGGAGATAAAGCAAGCCATCTGTAGAAAGGCAAACAGCCACATGTTAGGTAGATAACAATGGTGTCTCTCATCTATTCAAATCAACCAACAAAATCAATTTTGAAGAGATAACAAAAGAACCAAATGATGCGATATTTTGCCAGAAAGGAAAACGAGATCCTACAGCCAAGAATGCAAGATAATAGAAAAAAAGAAAATGAACCAAAAATTAAAAGAGAATCAAAGAAAGGGCCATTAAAATAATGAGAAAGGAGAGGTCTACCCAGGCATGCTAATTTGTCAAATTACTGAAACATTTGTACATGATATGCAATGCATCTGTATCTGTATAGAAATCAACCTATGAAACAAGAGTGTTGAATTTAAACCAGTGCTAGAAAGCAAGAACAAGCACCTGACAGTCCATTCCCTAAACATGACCAGTGCGCCTTATACAAAACAACCCCTCCCTTCACTGAGCACCATGTATTGCATGGCACAGAGAAAGAACACCCCCCTGCTTCCAGATCCTGCATTACAGGGCACTGAGAGAAACCCCCCTCCTCTCAGTCAAACAGTCAGATTATCCCATGCCAAAGAGAATATTAGAAACCGTAGCATGGAAAACCTCTGAAACCCTCACGAGGCAACTTGTTAAATGTTGGCTTTTGGTAGGAGAAAAGCACAAGCATCTACATTTGGCAAAAAAAATCTGAAAACTATAGAAGCTAAAATATCAAAAAGTAACAACAGGTGCATTCATATGGAAGCTTGTTGAATATGCACTAAAACAATTTAGATGGCTGTTCATATGGAAGCTAGATTGTTCTGCCAATACATCAACAGCAATGGCATATGCCGAGGCTAAACTAAGAAAAAAAATAGGACGACCAAAAGTGACTCCACAAAACCAAAGTGTATGGCAACATAATCCTTGGGAATAGGGCATGAACTCAGAAGTGACAGTCTATAGTTTGATGTCACAGGCAATGATGATAGATAATGAACAATCAAAGGAAGAAATTACCACAGGCAAAGGTGTTGTAACCTCAGATCACATAACTAAGAACTAATTCCAGCCGGATAGTAGGTGATTAAATAAGCAACGAATAGTAGCTCTGATTGTTGGGTCCAAACAATACAAAACAGAACATGCAAGAACGAATGCAAGAAGACAGAAGAAACAATTGACCATTGCCTGGCCTATCATGGGACAGTCAGGAAGAGATGGCCAAATCAGGATCAACAGCGGCCATGGTCAGTAACTAAGTCATCAACATAATAAAAAGATGTCAAAGGAAGAATGATCGTAGATCATGAGCATTGCTTCAGGCATCTAAAAAAGAGATGTAATAGTTTTACCTCGCAGATATAAATGACGGGGAACCCTCAAAGGTTATTTGCAGCCTAGGCTGAACAGTAAAAAGCATAACCGCCTCTAGTAATACATTTAAGTTGGCAAGCTCACTAAAATCAACTAGGGAATCTCCCAGCGTTGCTGCGGGAATTAAGAAACAATGCAATGATCATAACAGAAAATTTCATGATATCATCTCGCACGATAGTGTAGCTTCCATTGTTGTGCATGATATCATAGAGCCATTATCCATATGCCACTCCTGCCGCCCAAAACGCACAACATATGCCTCGACCGGGTCGTTAGGGAACCCCTGACCGACGCGTCGTTGATGGACCGAACACCTTCACGTTCCATGGATCATTGATGACGGGGTGGGGAACGCCGGGCTCAGATCTAGCGGCAGCAGCGCGCATGTCCTCTAACGCCGCTTCCTCCACCGCTGCTCGGTTGGCGAGCACGCCCCACGCCGTAGGACCTTCAATCTGCGAGTGCACGCCGTGCCACGGCTCCAGCGGCCGCCCGCTGCACAAAGGGCGCTTGTAGTTGTTCTGCATGAAGTCGTCGAGGTACATCGTGAGGGAGGTCCCCGAACAGCGCTTGATTTCTCGTCGCCGCACCTGGTCCAACACCGGACGTTAGGTCGTCGAAAACAGCAGACTGCCTAATAGAGCAAGCGCATCGTTTGTATACGCCGTAAAAGAGAGGTCTATGCCACCGATGAAGCGGGACCCGGCGACGACGTGGCGTTCGTCGGTGCCCGGCGTGGACACGTCGAGCGTGACCATCTTCTGGTGGTGCGTGAACTTCGGCTGGTCTCGACGTCCCGCACCATGGTTAGCGACGCCCGGCGAGGCACGCGGCCAGGAAGCACCTCACGTTGGTGCCCTCGAAGAACCTCACGGTCTCTCCTCGCCGTGCGTCTTCATCTCAGGGCGTTGCCGAGGAACGACACGGACGTGTTGTTCTCGCCACGGCATCACCAAAGACGCCACGCCCCCCGGTCCCTTGGCGGCCGCTTCGCGGCGGGCGCCGGGAAAGCGCCGCCCGATGGCCAGCGTCGCGCACCAGCGCGTGATCTCCGTGCTTACCAACCACCCGCGCGACATACAAACGCCCGGCCGCGCGGATGGCGGTGATGGAGGTCCTCCCAGGCCCCCGCGTCGGGTACGCCAGCCAGCCGTCAAGGCGGACCCCGGTCGAACAGCGGCGGACAGGTGCGCGTTCTGCGGACGCCGCAGCTTGGTCCGCTCCTGGAAAAACGTGGGCTTCACGCCCGCGAGGTGGTAGGCCCCAGAATGGGTCGCGCTTCCACGCCGAAGAAGCGCCCAGGCGGACGCGGAGGCTCGGCGTGTGCGCCTCGCGTGGGCATGCTCGCCGCCGCGAAGGTTGAGCCAGCACTCCAGCGGCTCTCGGAGGCAACGCGCGGCGGGGCGCAGAACACGACGGTGATGGCGTCGAGTGCGTGCGTTTGGCTTTATTTATAGCAGCGGAGAACTGATGAAGATGAGTCGTTTGAGCTGATGTCGAATCGAGTTGCATGCGGAGTCAGTTTCCTTGGCTTCTGATGGTGGAGAAATCAAGACGATGTGTGGAGAAAATAAGGTGAACCTGATGTCGAATGAGTTGCATGCAGTTGCAGGAGTCAGTCTCCTTGGCTTCTGATGGTGGAGAAATCAAGACGATGTGTGGAGAAATTAAGATGAACTTTCGGTCTTGCATGGACTACGCTGCTAACACGCGGCAATTTCAGTTACCAATTAATCTAGCCAATCGAAGCTGGAGAACTCCCCTAGCGGGTGGCTCTCTTATAGGAGATTTAGATTTAGATGTAGCAGGATCCGACCACTATATTATTTTCTGCCTATAGACCTCGCATCAAATGAAGGATGACCAACTTGGTTAGTCTACCGAGAACAAATTAACAGGGGGAAACACAATATTTGTTGGATGTGTCAGCAAAACGGATAAACATTAAGACGGTCAACAAAAAGTTGAAGGCAAAACTTCTGTGGTTGGTGTGGCGTTCTGAGATTTTCATACCCATCCTCCTATTTATGTAATTACATGGCAATAATATTAGAACAGATTTCATAACCAGGTGTCTCACTATATGAAGGCATCCGTGCATGCAAAAAGAGAACAGATTTCATAAGCAGGTGTCTCACTATAATATTAGAACAGATTTCATCAACTACTATGGCATGCATCATATTTCCTAGGGAATTATCAGTTGTATATCAGTGTAGAAAGCAGTGACCACCTTTAAAAAATAATTGTTCATGATTGGAAGCCAAGCATCCCAACAACAATGGTAGGTAATTTAGTATGGAAAGTGGTGACTGACTTAAAAAGAGAAAATCGATAATGAATACTACATAAAAAAAGAGAGGAATTACCAAAACTATAAAAATCCATCCAGGTCTCGCTGGTTAGGATGACTTATCTATTTGCAGTAACAAAGACCATATTATCTGCAAGTTGATAAAGTGGCATAACTATCTAAAATTCGTGTCAAGATGAAATTTGATCTGATGGAAATAGGAGCAACTGGACTTTGATTCTTCTTTCTCTTAATTGGAACTTGTTGAAGTGAAAATAATTAGTGCTTCTAGAAATTCTAAACAATACATCTCATGCTGCATAGAAAAGCATTGACCTGTCAGTGCTTTAGCAAATTGAGTGGCCGGCCAATTCTGTGGAATCCTTTTTAGGATCTAGGCCTAAGGTCCTGCAGTATGAAAGTAATATTACCTGTCAGTTCAAACTACATAACACCAAAACAAGGAAATCCAGTCATCACTACATAAATAGCAAATTATGAATGTGTGGATGACTAATTTTATTTTCTTTCATGCAATTTCTGAAGTGACACACCCTTACATCTTACAGTCAGAGACAATGTAACTCTAATATGCAGAAATCATAGTACATGTTTCAGTAACACACATGCGTAATGTGATGAGGGTGGCATATATAGCATGCTAGCACAATATCCAAATTAAACAAATGGATGCATGAATAACAAAGGCATGCTACGGATTAACAATATGCAGCAAGACAGAACTTTTTAGGATGAGAAAGAGCCTCACTGTGCCACTGGAGAGGCTCCCTGATGCAGTAGCAGCTCGACCTTCATCTCTTCAGGATTGATACGGCGAGGTCCCTCATATCACTCGCGCCCATCATGTAGCGCTCGTGCTTCAACCGTTCTAGGTCGTGCGCGTGTTGCTCCTTCATACGGTTTGCCTCGGCCGCAAGCTCCTCCTTCAGCTGGGCTCTCTCGGCGGCATGCTCTGTCTTGAGCTGCGCGACTTCAGCGTGGGCCATGCGCAGGTCACCGATGAGCTGGTTGCGCTCCTTGTCGAGCCGGACGATCTCCCCATTCAAATGGTTATTGTGGGTGATGATCTCTGCGACCTCGGCGGCGTGCTTGTCCCTGGCAAGTGTACTGGCAGCCGTCACCTCATTCTGCCATTGAGTGTTCCAGTTTTTCACCACATGCAGCTCCTGATTTAGCTTCGCGATCATGGCCGCCTGCTGAGTAATTTCGACTTTGGCCTGCAATAACTGCAACCACGCATCGCTCTGGAACATTGTGTGCGGCGCCGGCGAGGTGACTTCGATACTAACAGCTTGAGCTTGAGCTCTCATTCCTGGCGACTCACCCAAGCTCTGTTGCTGCGGCGGCGGAATGTGCCCGTTGTGGCCTCCGGTGCTAGAAGCTCTGATAGGAGCCAAGCCCGGCGGCGCTAACGTCGGTAGGGGTTGTGGTTGGGACAAGACCGCCGCCGGCGACAGCCGGCTGCGGTTACTCGTGGATGCGTTCTCTGCAGCAGCACCAGCGGCGGCGGCACCGGCTCCGGCGGCTCCGGCTTCCATTTTCAGCGCCGACTGCTGCGGGGCAAGAGCAGCTGGGTCGCCGACGGGCATCTCGCGGTTGGCCAAGAAGTGCTTGATATCGATGCACCCCTTCGCCTTCAACTTGTCTATCGCCGTGCTGGTGAGCTGCACTCGGCGGGCGTCCTTCCTCTTCGGCTTGCCCCACCTCACCGGGCACTTCCAACCCGATGGGCAGTCAAGGAAGAAGAACCTTGACTTCCACCCGGTCCAGGTGGACAGAGTGCCGGCCGTAAAGAGGCGGCGCCTGACGCTGCTCTGCATGAAATGGTGGCACCCCGTTGGCTTGCCCTTGTGCGTCTGTGCGGATATGGTGAAGAAATGCCGGAACGCGGACACCAGCGGCTCCACGTCGGCGTCCTGACACCGCAGCACGAAGGCGGCCAGATAGGCCCACGAGTTGGGAGTGAGCTGGGACGGTGCCAGGCGGTAGTGGCGGAGGACCCTGACGTAGAACCCATGGAGTGGGAAGCGGAGGCCGGCGTGGAGCGCGTCAGCGTAGACGCACATCCTGTTGGAGCCCACCGGCGGCGGCGTGCAGGCTCTCCACCCCAAGTGCTCGGCGCAGACAGGAGCGAGCTCGCTGGGCACCCCGTGCTTGCTGCACAGAGCGACGAGGTCTTGGGGGCTTCTCAGCGTGGACTCAATCTGCGACACCGCAGGCCAAGACACGTCGGTGCCGGCGGCGCTGGTGTCGCTGAAGAAGAGCTTGGATGTGGCGTCGTCGAGGTCGGCTGCCTCCCGAGGTCCACGACTATGTCGTCGAGGTCGGCTGCCTCGCCGACTATGGAGCTGCTAGAGGAAGCTGGCATAGCCATGGCGAGGGAAGGGCGTGTGCGTGTGCAGTCTGGCGGCGGCGTGATGGAGATGGAATGCCCCCTTGAGAAGGGAGAGTTGGCCTCCTTTTACACTATGCCACAACACCACAATTACCACCAGTTGATCTGATGCTGAAAGCCATATATAGCATCAGACGATCTGACGTTAAGAACATATAGCATCAGACTCTTGCTGACGCTGTAAGTCCTGAAGCTAAAACTCTTTAGCATCAGACCAGACTTATAGCATCAGACTGTCTAATGTTCTGAATATCTTTGGCGTCAGATCATCTATCAGTAGTTTTCAGCGTCAGATCCTCCATTACAATACATATAACATCAGACAATCCAATAGTCTAGGAATTTATAGCATCAGATTGTTTCACGGGACTATATTAAAAAAAAAAAAATACAATTAGAAAATACCATAAATTATTCAAGTTAATGCTCCTCACATAAAGATACACACATACATCACATGAAGTTCAATACATATATATATATCATACAATCTTGTCCTTGCATCTTGTTTGAATCATCCAACAAGTCAAGCAACAAAAGATTACATCAAATGCACATCCCAATAAGCAATACTAGTATTTTGGGTTTAACATACTAAGGATTGTGCACACAATTGTTTCTAGGAACTCAGAAAACCAAAAGCAATGGCACATCCACTAGGTTCTGCCCTTTCCAGAACTTCAAGCCAAGGGCTGCCTAGAACTTCCTGAAAAACAATTGTTTCTAGGAACTCAGAAAACCAAAAGCAATGGCACATCCACTAGGTTCTGCCCTTTCCAGAACTTCAAGCCAAGGGCCGCCTAGAACTTCCTGAAAAATATAACAATCATGTACTTAGACAAGTGAATAAAATATATGAAGCTGTTGTATAAATGGAACTTCTCATGAAAAAGGGAAAAATAATAAGGAACAGGGAGGTATCTACGACCGATCGATTAACAAACAAACAAAGAAAGAAAGAGTCGAGGCCACGGGGCATGAACATGTGCCTCTCGCTTCATATGACATGTGAGTGGTGAGTCAAATGGACAACTCCCCTAGTCAGTACATGTACTAAGTCGATCGGTTCGAATGTAATAAACTGATAAGAGTGCAGCAACCACGGGGATTCCTGTGGCTTCATGACAAAGGTTTGGTGAAGATTTATGCAAATTAAAAAGATTAATGAGCTGAACCTACTACAAAAGCTGAACCTACTACAGGTTGCTAGTTAATAATCCACAAGGAGTAGGAGGAGCTGAGTGTGTGCCTCACAGGATGGCAACCAAAATTATTGCAAATTAAAAAGAGGTTATTGCCATCTCATTTGGGCGTGTATAGAGGTTAAAGTTTTGCTGCATTTTGTACGGAGAGGTTAAAGTTATTGCCATCTCATTAGGGCGTGTACGAGAGGTTAAAGTTTTGCCATCTCATTCCATGGTGCATGAGATGGCAACCAACGCTACGGGGAGGTTAATGAGTGTGTACGGGACCATCTCATTTGGCAACCAAAGTTTTGCTGCAGCTGTACAACTTGTGTGTGTGGTGCCGGTACTAGCTCATTTCCCGGCACAAGAGGTTATTGCCATCTTTCACAGCTAAGTACAGGAAAGTGGAAGAAGCATTTGTGTGTGCGTGTCTGAGGACCATCTCATGGTATTTGTGTGTGTGTGTGTACAGGACACGAGATGATCTCATGAAGCACTAGCCAAAGTTGATGAAATTGAAAATAATAACTTGGAAGTGAGAAGCATTTGTGTGTGCATGCCATAGATGGTCACTAGATTTTTACAATTTGGTCACTAGGTTTGTACAGGGAAAGATTAGCATTTTGACATGTAAATTTTGGGACATACCTGCAGTGCCATTTTGAGGTGTATTAGATGGTTTCTTGCCTTCCTTCTTCTTGCATTCCCTTACCTATCACAAATATTTTTATTAGAAACATTGGTCATGCATCACAGATCAACCCAAAATGAAAATTATGTCAAGTCTTGGCCATTACTTTATTGAGTGGCCATGCAATACTCATCTTGTCAGCACTAGCCATAGTCTGGATCTCGCCATACGGACGAGGCAACATAGCATCCCTTTTCATCACAAGATTAACTATTACTTCACAGTATTCATTACCAAGAGGCTGGCCTCCTACAATGCGGTTTGGATCTGTTGAAATGATTTTTGCCCTAGCCACAGGTAACTCAGATCTCAGTATAGCATATAATATCACATCCTTTCCAACCTGAAATAAATGATGTGCCCATAAGAATGTTAGAGAAAGGGGTGTAGATGAAACCACAAAAGAATGCAAGAAGACAGAAAAATTACAAAGTCATAATTAAGGCGAGGGCCATCATTTGTTGTTGTAGTTTTCTTGTTTACAGGTAAATGGGTTGCAAGCTCTTGTCTACCAGGGAGCAAGCTCTTGTCAGTCCCAACCTGTAGTAAAGACACACCCATGAGAAACATTCAAAATCACAGAGAAACATTGCTGTGGCATTGCAAGATTATTACATGGGTATCATTTGCCAAGCGAGGGAGGATATCATTTGTTGGAGCAGTAGTCATGTTAATTGCCGATGGGGCTGCAACAGGCCTAGGGGCCAGCAAGCTCTCTTTTGTTGCAACCTGACATAAATGGTGCACTCATGATAAAGCATGGAATATACTTGAAATCACAAAGATAAACATAGCAGCAGCATGTCAAGCTTACATGTGTATCTTTTTCAAAGCAATGGTGGATAACACTTGTTGCTGCTGTAGTCATGTTCATAGCTGACCGGGCTACAACGGGAGGGCCTAGAGGGGGGGCAAGGTCTCTTCCATTTTCAGCATGATGTGAACAATGCATTGATGGGGCTACAACAGGCCTAGGCGGGAGAAAGGTCTCCACCACTTCAACCTGAAATAAACAATGCAGGTGAGATTGTAATGCTGGGTAACCTTTTCAAAATCACAAGCGGATACTTTGCGGGGGGCATAGGAAGATTACATGTGTAAGGGGGAAGCAAGTTCTCATCCTCTATGCCATATTGATCATAGTCTTCACCGTCTTCATAATTATCATATTCTTCACACCGAGGAGTAGTATGCGCCACATGGATAGGTCCTTCGGTGTCGGACTCTACACAAGAATAGGAACAATAATATCCATTGGTACGCTACTAGAGAAATGAATGTGCATATTAAGGCTTGTAAAGAGATAAATCAATTTTGGAGACGTCTAAACAGATTTTCTTTTACCGCATATTGTCGTGAATTAGAGCCATGTTGTGATAGGATTTCAACATTTGCCATTCCATGTGCTCTCCTTTCATCTTCCAATTCACGAATGCGTTGCTCAAGTGTGTTGCTCTTAATTTCAGCTTTTCGTCGAGCCCAAATTTCCATTTGCAACCTTGTTGACATGAGCCCTTTGATCCCACGGGGGCACGAATCTCTTGGGGAGTTGGTCCTAGACCCAAACCACGAACACGTCCTCTTGGCTCTTTTGCTCCTAAAAAAAGCGCCAGCAAAGCGCATCACCTTCTTGAATTGTTTTATCCTTCAACTCAGGTTGAGCTTCAACAATGGCTTTAAGCTCATCCTACAAAATATGAATAAGTGAAGTGCATACATCAAATCCATGTTTTTGTTTTGTGTGTGTGTGTGTGTGTGGGGGGGGGGCTTACAATCGTTTTTGCTGCCTCTATTGTAGGTACTCCATTTTTTCTTGTATGTACATGGACCCATGTCTCATCTCTTCGAGCAGGGCGTCCAAGTTTTTCACCCTACAAGATTTAAAGCTATGTATCAATGAATATGACCCCAAACAATTTATAGCATCGGTAATATACGAGGATTGTGTACGGTTCATAACTACGGCAAGCAAAGCCGATGCTTCGAAGTATGATGAACCCTCACATTTGAATGATTTGCTTTTCCTCTTTCATCTGCGAGCCTATGGTAGAAATCGCGAGATCCGCACATTCATAGGCAAGTAATGGAAAAAGAGAGATTCATATGAATGGTTCCTTACTTGACCTTCGAGGAGACCTCCAAAATGTAAGAAGACCATTGATGTCATCGACATTTAATATATTCTTAAGCCTGTCCCGGATTTGTTCATCTGTTAGTGTTTCATCAAAATACTTCCTTTTTAAGTATGTCTTGTAGTTCCTCCACTTCGTTGCTATCGTATCAAGAAACCATTTCTCAATAGTCTCATCCATATCAAAGAATGCCTAATTTTCCAATAAAAAGGAGCCATCAGATTATACTAGCTGAAATGAATTGTACTAAGTCGCTAATAATGTGTATGATTGCACTAAGTAGCTACAATTTGCCTGAGAATATACTAGGCGCAATGAATTGGATAACTTTGCACAAGGGTAGACAATGCTATACCTCCAAGGTAGACCAAACTTGTTTCTTCATGTTAATGGGAATATCCCTCAATCTGTAATTCGAACCGGTAATGACTTTCTCACTTGACAACCAATGGCACTAACAAATTTCCTATAATTTTCTCCTATAGGTTTGTCCAAGTTCATTGGTCGTTATTTTGATTTTTGGCATGTGAGCTTTCCTTGAGAATATTTCATTCATTGTGGTGATTTTCCTTCCCTCCCTCTTTTTGAGTACAACCGAGGCAGATCTGCACAGATGAGAAAATAAATATAATATCAGCATATATATCAGAAATTGTAGCAAGAAATTGCAGCAATTGTTCGTAGAAGTTTTCAATATTACAATACCTTCATTAGCACCTAAGAAATCTCCAACTACTTCATAATCGGGATCAACATTATTCTACGCACATTTGTAGTCTCAACATTATTACGCTCATTTGTAGTCTCAACATAAGCTCTTTGTGTTCTTGGTCGCAAATTACGATCGGAGATGGCTGCAACACTTGGGTTGTGTGTTCTCTACAGGAAAATGCACATGACACACTTAGTATTTATACTATTTCAGAAATGTTGTTCATTCTAGTTTATTGTGAAAGGCAAAGCACACACATAATCTGAAGAAACTCCAAGCGAGGCCATAAGTATTTGCACAAGTTTAGAAATGTTGCAAAGCACTATTATACAAGGCTAACCTTTATTCTTTTAGTTGGCTGGGTAGGCTGGAGTTCGGTGCTCAATTTTTTTAGACGAAGGGATTCCATCTTCTCCTGGTTTCTTGCAACTTGTTCCCATTTCTGCCTCTCATACTCAGTCATGTCATCATCTCCATTACCCCTTCCTCTTTGCGCTTGACATTTTTTTTCTCCTAAAAAAGTACAAAGGAATTAGCAATCATTTTCTTATATAAGAAATAATACAAACTGAAGGGAACAATTATTTTCATGCAATCAATGAGGCAATCACAAACTGCATAAATAACACTTACTTTGGAGGGTCAACAATTATACCATCTATGTCTGACCTACTAGTGGGGACAACCCCATTAATAACATCCACAAATCACCTTAGCATTCAGATCGGGCAATGGCGTAACTAGTCCATTGCCATTATCTAGGTGCTCACTCTCCAAATTATCCATGTCATAGAAATCTCTTGGTTTGGACTGATGTACGTAAAACCCACTCGTAACCAGGATTTTCGGGAACATAGAAGACTTGCTTCGCTTGTGATGCTAGTATGAAAGGCTCATCGATACTTTTTCACCAGTATTAAATAAATGATTAAAGTTGACAAGTGGTGACCCCAAACCGATTAGTTTTAACCCATTTGCCCCCGCACCACGGTTGTCAACCCAATCACACTTGAAAAGAACAACATTTCCTTTCTCGATTATAGTTCAATTCAACTATCTCCTTTATAATGCCATAATAAGTCTTTTTTCGTATTGTGGCATTATCAATATCACCCTCTCAAAGAATGTGTATTACGCAACTAGAGCCACCCCACTATTTTGGACAGACCTACCCATATCATAGGACTCGGTGTGAAAATCAAAACCATTTATTCTCAGTAGCTACTATATTTTTGTGCAAATCATGAATGGCGCCTTGGCTAAGATTTGTATCTCTTCGATGCTTCCCGAGACATTTCTTCAACCTATGATTTGTAATAAATATTATCATTAAGGTAAATAAGAAGTTCAACTTAGATAGCATGTCTTAAGTTATTTTCCTACTTACATGTGACCTAAACCACTCATGGAAGCATTCATGCTGCATTCGGTTGATAGCTCGCTGGGTTCGAACGCCAATTAAGGATAGATGGTGACCATACTTTCTGCAAAGGTGAATTTATCATCGTACTGTGCAAGAGAATCTAAACATATGGTGTGAAGTGAAACAGATACTTACTCCAAGTAAGGCCCTATACTTGGATAGTTGAACAAAACATATCTATGTGCCTGCAGCCAAGTCTTGTGGTCTAAACCCACTGTACACTTCCCAGCTAAACCCCGACCAGTGTTATCAAAGAAAGGGGTTGTGGAATTTTCAGCTTGCAGCCCTTCAACATTTCTAAGCTCTCGGTTGTGTAAATAGTGTCCACATAGTGTAAGGCTCTCATAAAACATAGAACCCTCCATAATTGCTCCCTCGGATGGCTTTTGAACGAGCATCACCTTTCAATCTCATTAAGAACCTATATACAAATATAATATAATAGGCTCATTATGTTGTAATAGTAGTATGTTTTTTATACGTATCTTCGCAATACCAAAGAAAATACCTCTCAACGGGCCACATGCTACGGAAATGTCTTGGACCGGCTATTCTTGCTTGGGCGGGAAGATGGACCATCGATGTACCATGATGTCAAAAAAGGAGGGAAGGAATATAGTCTCCAAAAGGCTCAAGGTTTCAGCTATTTCAAGCTTCTAGACTATCCATATCACTTTGGCGGAAAAACAGGGAGCACAAATTTTCCTCAAGAAATGACTAACACGTATCACAAAGAAGACTAACTACTTCGGCAACACTTTCCTCACAAAGAAGCGGTAGTAAGTGTTGTAGAACAATGTGGCATTCATGACTCTTAAGCCCAAACACCTTTCTCTCATTGACATGAACATTGTGACGTATATCGGATGCAAAACCAGCAGAAAACTTTACCCCTTTCAATACTTGACAAAATAATTTCTTTTCATCAAGACTCATTGTATATGGTGCGGTGGCAAATAAAATTGATCCTCAACATCAACGGGGGTGGAGATCACTTCTAATACCTAGAGCTTGAATGTCTAACCGAGAATTCAGATTATCCTTAGATTTCCCTTCGGTGCCCAAGAATGTATTAACAAAGTTCTCATGCACATTTTTTCCTATGTGCATTGCATCAAAATTATGCCGCAGCATCAAATCTTTCCAATAGGATAGCCTAAACCAAATAGACCTCCTTTTAAAAATGACTAATGGCTCCCCTACCTTTGCGTTTCTTTCTTTGCTGGTTTCTTCCCGGATGGATCCTTGCCAAAAACGTAACAATATCTTTAGTACACTCCAACACTTCCTCCCCGAGAGTGGAACAGTGCCTGCCTCAATTCAGTTGAACCAAACTTATCAACATCGAACCTAAATGGGTGGTTTTCATCCAAAACCTACGATGGTCCATATAGCAATTCTTGCCGCCCTTACCAAGTCTATGTGAACAAGTATACAAGTGGCAATCGGGACATGCCGCTTCACCCGTGGTGACACAACCGAGATACATAGCCTAGGCCCGGAAAGTCTCGTAATAGTCCACAACACCGCCGCCTTTAATTGGAACCACTCGCTTTGATGCATCATAAGTTCTAATCCCCTTGTCAAACATATCTACCATATCATCCATAAATGGCTCGATAAAAACATCCATATCACTACCAGAGCATGTTTTCCGGGAATTAGGAAAGAGAGTATGAAATTTGATTGCTTCATGCACATTGATGGTGGATAATTGTAGGGAATACATATACCGGGCCAAATGCTATAGCTAATATTCTGGGTTCTATAAGGATTAAAACCATCAATGGGCAAATGCAAGACGATATTTCTACTATCCTTAGCAAACTCGGGATGTTTAAGATCAAAGTCTTTCCATAAAGGAGAATCTGCAGGATGCCTAAGAACATCATCTCTTGTTCTCTCCTCATCATGCCACCTTGTTAGAGAGCTGTTTTTTTTAGAGCATAGAAACAATCTTTGTAGGCTTTTCTTTATTGGAAAGTACCTAAGAACCTTCTTAGGAACCTTGTACACATGTTTCCCATCTAGACTCTTCCTAGCTGATTTCCAACGTGAAACCTTGCACTTTGGACATGATTCAAAGTTCTCATAATCCTTGCGATATAGGATGCAATTATTTTCACAGGCATGAATACTAATGTACCCAAGTCCTATGGACTTAATCAATTTCTTAGTTTCATAGTAGTTTCTGGGAAGTGTTGAACCCTCAGGTAAGACATCATTAAATAGATCTAGCATAAGGTCAAAACTTCTCTCAGTCCATCCTCCAAGGAGCTTGAGGTGAAGAATCCTAATCGAAAAACGCAGCTTAGTGTACTTTTTACGTTAGGAAATAATTCTTGACTATTGGCTTCTACCAACTTACGGAGGTCAACTAGTTCTTTAGGAAGCTCATCAGAACTATTGTCCTCAAAATCCCCTCTATCATCTAAACCACAAGCTAGGTCTCTAAGCAATCCCGGATATGTCATCCTCTTCACTAGACTCTTCCACGGGATCAGCACCATCAACATTGCCGGTATCAACAAAAGAGGAACTAGCTTCCCCATGTAAATTCAAGTTGTGTACCCTTGTAGAAAACCATGACATATTAAGTGCTCCCCGTATTTCACTTGAGTCCCTCCAAAATGAGTTAACACACTTTCTCGCAAGGGCATAGTATTTTTGTCCCCCATGCTGAATTGCTAAATGCAAAATCTAGGAAATTGTTGACCCCTTGTGAGTATTCCTTTTGTGTGCCTAGCATCACTATTGATCCATGATTTATCCATGATTCTTTGTGGGGAGTGGCTTTTGATTATATTTGTTCACCTACAAAATTACATAACATAGACCAATTAGAAACTAGATAAACAATTCACAGCAAAGCAACACAAGTTCAAAGGCAGCAGCAACACATGAATTATTTTTGGACATAGAACTCATAAGTGTTAAATACATACCTACGGTACTTCAATTTGTAGGCCGCAAAACAATGTGAGCACAACGCCGGTGGAGCAGGTTTGTAACTTGTTGGGGACTGGGGGGGAGCACCACGGGCAGCCTTGTCTTGTGTTGTTGAAGAAGGTCTTGTGTCGGCCTCGTTGTGGTTGGGTGCAGCACAGTCCTTGCTGGGTTTTTGGTGCAGCCGTCACAACGTTCACAAGCCCCTGCTGAGTTTGAAGCACCAAGGACACAGCTTAACGATGCATGTATGAAACAGTACAAAGCTTAATGGTGTAAAACATAACGATTGCTAACTGCCAAACAGTAAGACAGCCATCAAACGAAATTAAAAATCTTATTTTTCAACACTTAGGGACACCGTGTATGATTGCTAACTGCAGATTGCTGACCACAACAATTTCATGAAAGCATTACTCTTCTGTAGTGCAAAGTGACACAACTACACAACCCCTATAGGGAACCAAACAAAAAATTCATGTCGCAAGTACTCAAACCAGGCCATGTCAATCTATCAAGTCAAGAACATACTTGGTCAACACATACAATCCATAAGCTCTACAAATTTTTAAAGAAATTTACAAAAAAAATAGAGCACTCCAAGAACAAACAGATAATGCTCTCCAAGAACTATACTATTTCCTTATGCAAACGTATGACAGATCCATAGCGTGCAGCACAGTCAACCCCAAATATTATTACTAGTAGAGCAAGAGCACATTGCCTGAGCAAATCACACGTACGAATGGGCAAAGGGAAGCACGCATTGATTGCGATAACCCATTGCTACGCATAACTCCCCGCCGTGAATCGAGGCCCAATCCCCTCGGATTTACCTCGATGTTGAACGGTGTCGATGCAGCTCCCGGGCGGCGCCAGCGTGGTGGCTACAGCGGTGTCTCTCGTGCAGCGGAATACCAGACGCGGCGCTCGGCAAAGAGAGTAGCGCACGAGGGTGGGGACGGCGCTCAGCCGACGCCCCTCGGGGCTGCAGCGGACAAGGAAGATCACGGAGCGGGAGTAGGGGCGGGCATGTGCTGCGAAGCGGATTGAGTGCGGCGTGGGTTGGGAGGTAGTTGGGCGGCCGGGATTGGCGCGCGTCGGGGTGGAGGGATGGCGGCGCGTGGTGAGCTGGGTGCGGCGCGGGCGTGGGAGAGACTCGGGCCGGCCGGGTCGAAAGGTAGATGGGGCGGCGGTGGGCGGCGGTGGGAGGAGAGACCGTGCGGGCGTGGGGTCGAAGGATGGGGCGGGCGGGCGGCGGGCGGCGGCGCTTTAGCGCGGTGGCGGGAGACGTGGGTGAGCGCAGATTTGGAGGGAATGGATGGAGAGGGAGACAAGGCGGGGATTTAGGGTTAGATTTCGGGATGGGCCAAAAAATTTCGCGGCTAAGTAAAATTTAGGCGGGCCGAAGCCAAAACTAAGCGGGAGCCCAAATATCCGGGGCGCTGAATATTACGCCTGGCTGGGCTGATGTGGGGCCCATATATATATAGCATCAGACTGCACGACTCTAATTTTCCATTTAGCGTCAGATCGATCGAAGCTACGTTTAGCATCAGGCAGCGCATCGCTAAAGAAAGATTTGGCATCAGGTCGTCTCCTAGTAATATTTAGCATCAGATCATCCATCGATAAAGAAAAATTTTAGCATCAGATGTTGTGATGGTGATTCGGTGTTGTGGCATAGTGTTACAAGGAGAAGCTAGGGCAGCGCAGGGTTGAGGTGGATGCGCTGCCATCGATCGTTGCGGAGGAGCCGAGAGACTCACGGACGTCCTGTCCTGGCGATGGCGTTCAAACTTTGAATTGGCCTTGCTCCCGAGCGGCACGGCCAGGCGCTGCCTATCGATCTGTTGCGGTCGAGACTCACGGAGCAAAACGAACGCTCTGACGCGTCTGTATAGTCCATCCATTACATTACATACGTACTCTCAGCGCCTGACGCGTGGACAGTAACCAAAACGAACGCTCGCATAGGCGTAGCACTTGGGAAATCAGTAGAGATTCTACATAATCTGGGCAACAGGTATGCCAAGTTTGAGCCCTTGACATATATATATACAAATGTACCAGTACGTGCAGCTGATGATTACATTGGGTATTTGTTGGTGTTGACACAAACAACTGAATCACTTCACCATCCTATTAAGCGAGTGATAGACCAGGTGAATAACAATCTAAAATTCGTCATGAACGTGGAGAATATATGCGGCATTTATGCTTTCTGCCTTGCTATGGGGGTCGCAATGATCGATAATGTTTATGATCAGACAAGACATGTACCTTGCTATGGAGGATCCATATATGGAAGTACAGCTACTGTGCTGCCATTACTGAATTTTCTAATTGATTTCACTGTGCAGATCCATATATGGAAGTACACATACGAAGCTGTGCTTTTGTTATTGAATTAGTGATTCATATTCATATGGTTGTGCCATTAGTCCATTATTGAAGGATGGATTGGTGGCATCCTCCTTTTGCTTTCTGGTATTTTATCCATGCTGCAATGTGCAAACTCAGTTAGGCTTGACTCCAGTGACATTCAGAATTCGTTGTTGTTTAAGTTTGAAAGAAAGAAAAAAAAAACAGAGAAAGCATAGTATTTTTTCTTGTTGAGCTGCTTTTTTGGCCTTTATTGTGCTCCATCAGGTATCTCATGCAAATAATGGCTTGCTATTTTTGTGACTTGATGGAAGAAAAGTATATCCTTCTATTTGAGTGAATTGCACATCCATTTCATCTGCTATACTTCTGATGGTTGTTTCAACTGCTAAAATCACAGGTGACAAGAGCAAAGGATTTTATAGAATTCAAAAGAGAGGTGGTATCCTTCTCACCAAATGACAAGGCATCAGTTGATAGCTTCCTTCTTGTAGGATTTTATAGAATTTACCAAGCCATTCACTCTGCTGCTCGGTTGCAGGGAGGAAAGCACTTTAAAATGCCAAAGGAATTTCTGAGATCATGTGAATATTGACCGTGGCATTTAAGTACAGATATATGCTGAGGCGGCTAATGTGTAACCTCCACTGTTACTGCTACCCAGTATGTCACACCTGTTGCCGGGCGATGAGGTCAAATCACCAATGGCTTGCCATGATAGGATTTTGTATACGCAGCATAGAGGTGTCAAGTCTCTACTGATGGAGATGGACTGTCAAGTGCTGCTCTGTTTATGGGAGAAGTGCAATGTTTGATTCTAAAATTGGTTCTGTGCTACAACAGATCAAGGACCTAAGCCGAGAAGTGCAATGACATGATCAATGTAACATTTTTAATGTCAAATACATGTGCCATCTTGGATGGTTTTGAAATCTGGAATGCGATGACTGTTTTATAATGTAAAACTACATGCTCTTTTGTCATCAATTAAGATGGTCAAGATAATCTCAAATGTACATGGAGCTACAATGATATTGCCTGTCTGATTTCCAAAATTTTGCTTCAAAACTACTGGCGACTTAATTGAATCACAATGATTCAGTCTCCGTGCAGCTATATAGCTGACCATGATTGATGTGAAATGTAATTCTTCTGAAAGTGAAATACATGTCTCTTTTTTAAACATATGCCATGTTGAGTGGTTTTGAAGTCTGGAATGTGATAGTGATTTGTGAAATATATACAAGATTGACATAACTGATACAAAAATAGTTCTAAGTTGTTGCATTACTGGAAACAAACATAACCAATTCACTACTTACATTCCATAATTTATTACAAAGTAACACACATGTATTACTTATTTTCATGATTTCACACTCCACTAAAATATAATTTCCTAGCGGCTGAATGCATTGTAGCAGCTTTATTAACTCCAAGTAAGAGACTTGTGTATCCTCCTTGGATATAATGAGCGCCCATTGTAGAAGAATTCCCATAAATTTGAATGTCCGATGGCATTAGCGTACTCTTCTTTGACCAAAGGATGGGATATGGTCGAAGGCTGCTCGACAGTAGCAGGTTGAACTCCCTATATCAAAGAATTTGAAATTGTACATAAAAATTGGCACGAAGTGAGTTAAGGAAAAAGTTATTGTTGCTGCATAAACGAAGTTGAGTCAAGGGCAAATCAATGAGTAACCAAAGAACGGAATTCTAAGGATGCTCATCACCTCTAATCACCCTGTTGCAGAACAACTGCTATCTCTCATCTTCCTGTCAATTTACAGGCTACATCCAATCTGTACTTATATAAAATAGATCTGGAGGAAAAAAAAAAAAGAAAGCTTATCGGAATCAGAATAAACACAAATATCAAGGCTAGTATCACTATTTTTGTGGGGAATTGAATTAAGTAAAAACCTATAATGCCAAAGCCCCTACAGAGGATTTTATTAGATTAAAACAAAGAAAGAACAGAGAACCGATGTGATCCATTGATCTAACTGAAAAACTAAGGAGGGCTGAAGCCAAGCCAAAGAAAAAAAGGGAGGCGAATAATCTGCCTAAAATCTCAGGAAACAAAAAAAAAAAGACACAAAGAAAATATAAAGGGAAAGCAAGCCAAACACTAAAAAAAATAGATGTGATCCATTGATCTAACTGAAAACTAAGGCTTGCTTTTTCATTCTGTGATAGATCGGTAGGATCTCCATGTGAAAAAAACACTCTGCAATCCTGAATCCATTGTGACAGATCAATAACTTTTTTTTTGAATTAACTGAAATGGCAACAACCAGTACAGATATCTCAGTATGCATCTCATTCACGTGTGGGATCCATGTGATTTGAAGCTACGGCAACCTTTCGTTTCCCCTAACCTCTTCCAAGTGTGGATAACAAGTTTTGAAAATATCATTATCTGTATGGTTTCCAATCAGCAAAAGATTGACATAGGACTAAATACCTGGGTAGATGTGGCGGAGCTGCTGGCGACCGGCGACACCTTGGGTGGTGCAGTGGAGGTGGATGATGAGTGCGTACCGCCGACCGGCAAGAAACGATCTAATCCCGATGTTTGAGCCCTGAGGTGCGTGCAGTGGTGTGTGCGTCGGCTGAGGCCGGTACCTCCGAAGTCAAAAAAAGGTCCGCTATTATACAGAGGGCCGGCGCTTAGCAAATGGCCGATGCGCCGCTGAAGCCAATCCGAGGGAAGCCGAGCTGAGGGAAGCCCAGCCGAGTGTGCTGAAGAAGGCGGCGCCGCAGCGTTTTCAGGAGTCGTCCGATCCGTCGCTTGAGCACGCGTCGCGCACTGGGGATATGTATGTAGCGGATGGAGTCTACATACGCGATGCAGCGAATCCGCCTTCGAGACTCACGTACGTGCAGGCGATGGGCTTCAAATTTTGAACCTGATACTTGTTTTTCCTCTGAATGCATACTTTTGAAGGCTTGTTGTCAGAATCTGAATAAACCATTTTATCGATTACATGACATATAAAATATCGGTGTTACTGATCTATATATGAGAGGCCGGTGGTTTTTTTTGGGAGAGGGAAGGACGCGGTATATATTTAGTGGGGAGAGACATGTTTTTTTTTTTTTTTTTTTTTTTTGCAAAAATTGCAGGCGGGCGTAGGATGCTGAGTAATAGTGGGGTTAAAAAGTAAAAAAACGAAAACTGATTTACTGTTTATCGAGGTATTTTCTCGACTGCTATGCGATTTCGAAATAGCGAAGGACCTATTTGGAAAAAACCGACCAATGAAATTTTTGAGGCGACGTGGCTAAGGTCTCCTAGGCCGGATCTTTTCCGGATTAAAGGTCGGGGAATGGGTGCTTGCTAGCACTAGCAGTAACGTGGATGGACTATGGAGGATCCGTCCCAATTACTCTTTTTAGGGTCGACCATGAAGCTAGCTTAACTCGCGTCGATCCGAAAGCATTATAACAGCCTTTTCATTTTTTTTTTTGCATGTGCTGATGTCAAAAAAAACAAAAATATTTTTTTTTAAAATTGCTATAATTTTCTGAATGGTGTATCCGTTTTTTATTTTCGTCTACACCGGTGTGTTCTAATGATGAAACGAACAAAACTAGATCCCACTCGACTATGTTTTGAAGATTTTATTTTTTTTTTTTTCTAATAGCAATTTATGTATATTAACTTATGAAATATAAGTAATAAATTAGACTTAACTTTTATAACCAATATAAGTTATGTGCTAAATGCAAAGGTTATAATTTATAAGTTAGACGTAACTTTTGTAACCAACATAAGTTAGGTCTTTGGTAAAAGTTATAAGTTAGACGTAACTTTTTTGTAACCAAGATAAGTTAGATGATACACATAAAAGTTATAAATTATAAGTTAGACGTAACTTTTGTAACTAGTATAAGTTAGTGCTACATATAAAAGTTATAAGTTATAAGTAACTTTTTGTAACTCGCTTACGTGCTATATGTAGTGTACAACTTTATAACTTATTTTTTACTAAAAATAGAAAACTTTTATTTTCCTATCTAGAAAAGTTTGGTTTGGTCGGATCGACCGCGAGTTAACTTAACTCGCGGTCGTCCGCGATTTAGTCGCCCGGATCCGGTCCATGCTATAAGTTTGTATCTTAGCTGTTCGGCTCATGGTTTGACTGATTGTTGTTTTATCATGAGAGAAAACACTATATTATGGCCAATTTGTTTAAGCGAAGAGGCAAATGAACCTCTAGTTAATTAGCAGTGAATGCCTCTACATAGTATTCAGTACAATTTACAGGAGTCCAAATCATATGAACCCCTGCATGCACTCAGCACAATGGCAGGAGCGCAAGTTGACTGGCAGTATTTGGCGACGGAAGTACGTGGTGTCGTCGCGGTTTCGCGGTGTCGCCCTTGACAATTGACACAAGGACGTGGCTCGGCAGTATATGAACCCATGCATAGTGGTGGCTCGGCAGTATATGAACCCATGCATAGTGTGATCGTGTGTTTAGATGCGGGATCACGGGTTGGGAGGGCTCCAACCCTCGTTTGGGGATGAAGCCCGCTCCATTCGTTGTTTGGTTACAATTTGAATTTTGGTGATGAAGTGGCTCCATCTAGTATTTGGTTGGAGGGATGGGGAACAAAGAACGGCCGTTATTATTAACAAATTACATCATGACCCCTAGAGTTTGTTAAAATCCATTAGGACTAGATCTGAAGTTTCTTCTCTCTAGCACTCACTACGGAAACTGGGTTCGCCCGACGTACTGCGTTTTGCCGAAGCCCCCAAAAAATCAGGCGTTCGGCAAAGAAATTCTTCGCCGATAGCCCCCCGGCAAAGAAAAACAATCGCCGAAGCTTCCTTCGCACGAAAGCACCGATTCTCGGTAAAGAAGCACCCTAGGCAAAGCTTGGCTCCGGACAAATGGGCGAAGGGCTGGCTGTCAGGGCGATAGCCTTGGCGGAAGGGTAGGCTCCCAAGATAGACGGGTCCGACGTAACGCCGTCAATTTGCATAACCTTTGCCGACGACCTGCCGCCAGATCCCCGGCAAAGTTTTGCCGAGAACCAAAAAAAAAAAAAAAATGAGCGGCCGGCATAGTGTTTTTTTATTCCACCAAACGCCGCCACGTGTCTCAAAAACTTTACCGAAGCATTTGTGCTTCGCCGAAGTGTCCACTATAGGGTGCTTTCGGCAAAGGTTAGCTTTGCCGAGAACCCTTGTCTCAACTCTCGGCAAAGATAATATTTTGCCGAGCCCTTGTCCCGGCTCTCGGCGGCACAATTTTTTTTGATTTAGCCATCACAACTTTTTTCGTCGCGATAAATTGCAAGTAATACATTGCTCGTGGTCTTGGGTACCTCTCATTTGCTTTTGGGTGCAAGTAGCCTAAAAGGCACTTGGCTAGAGTGAGCTCCACCTTGCCCCATACATGAGAAGGTCGGCACAACAGAGATTAGATTGAGGGTGCTCAAGTGAACTTCGGGTTAAATCTCGTGGTTCCACTTTGTGTGATTGTTGTCTCTTGGTGATTGGCTTCAATCGGTTATCTCATTGTATCATCCTTGGTGATTGGATTGAGTAGCCTCAACATTGTGGTATATCACTTGTACACACTTGCATTACTTTCATATATATTGTGTTTGTGTAGTTTGAGTAGACTTGCTTAGTTTGCTAGAGTATTTAGCTTGTTCACCTGGTGGTAAAGTAGAGACTTACCTTTTGTGTGAATTAGAGACTATAGCAATTAGAATTGTTAATAGGAGGCTTGCCGACAAGTAGAGCTAGAGCAAATACTTATATCGCCATTTATTATTCTAACAAGTTTGTCTAGTGTTTTATAGAAATTTTTATTAGGCTATTCAGCCCTCTCTAGCCATTTAGGACCTTCCGGCTAGGGGCGGCGCCGGGCCGAGGAATCTCCGGCCGCACGGGCTGGGGCAGCGCCGCTGCCGGTGGCCACGCCGGTGGTCCCGCGCGCTGGGAAGAGCGTGGAGACTACCGCTGCAACGGAACCCCGGGTTCGATTCGTCCGCGAGATTTCAGGAGACGGAGCGAACACGCATCCGGAGCGAATATTCCCTCCCGGGTTCGGCTCAATGCCCACAGCGCCCCAACCAAACACCCAAAAACGAGTCGGTTCCGTCCGGTTAGACATATTCACCCAACCAAACAGGTAAGGATCCACACACACCGTACCGTGTACTCAGTCACTAAAAAAAAATAAACGTGCCGCGTGTACGTACTCGACGTGCGTAGAGGCACGCCTACTTCGTACATACTGACTGGTCCTCGTCCAATCGCCATGAATCGATCCAATCCAACACAACAGTCGCGTGCGAGGAGAGGAGCATCGGACACGGCAGCTTGCTCGGCAGACGGCAGTCAATGCGAGAGCCGGAGAGGGCAGCACCGCACGCTGCACTGCATGCTGCAGCAAAGAGATGCGCCAAATCTCGCTGCTCTCTATTGGCCGGCGTCAGTACAGCGAGGTCATCCATCCACCGTCCACCGGCACAAGTCACACCATGGAGTAACTACTGCTCCTCCTCCACCACCAACCGTCCTGCTGCTATTTGCGTGCAAAGCTGCTTCGCTGCCCCTGCCAACCCCCGGCCCTTGCTTCGGCTGTTCTGCACATCGATCCCATGCATGCATAGCTAGCTGGACAGAGTACATGCAAATATCAAAATATGCAATAATGTTTCCATTAGGCTTGTCTCCAACATAGGAGGTAAAACGTAAATATGCATGGTCAACAGTGTTTTTGCCTAAATAACTTCCTCCAACAGAAGATGCAAACGCCGGCCGTAAATATCGAGGGAGTCGATCCAGACGCAAATATGCCTCATCTCTCTCCTCCGATGCAAATCTCTGGCGCATCTCAAGGCGTCCCCACCGGTGGTGGTGCGGACACCGCCGCCTCCGCCACCGCCGCCCGTCGAGGAGGCGACACGCTGGCCTCCGCCCCGGCCCGACTACGACGACGAGGAAGAAGGTGCCCTATGGAGTCGCGGTGCATGCCCCGCAGTACGCTCGGCGGGATATGCAGGTGCGCGGCTGGCCCTCGCCGCCGGCGGCCCAGCCCGCCGGCGAGGTGCCGCCAAAACCGCGGTCAATCCCACTCCCGACCTCCTCGTCCGTTGATTGAGGAAGGAGAAGGGTGTCAACGCAATTTTGTTTCACTCGAGGGTTCCTTATGTAAAAGCGCCCAGGGAAGGTATTTCTAGATGAGCTTAGTTGATTTTGAAAATATCAGGTCCTTTGTGCAAAAGTGTTCGGCATATGCATCCTCACCGATCGAAGCTCCTGTTGGAGACGCTCGTTATCTTGTGCGTGGGATATTTTACTGTATGAGACTCAATGCACATATAGGTAGTTGTATGCTATTGAGACACATGACCTTAGGTCTGTCTCAGCAAGCTGTAGCAAAACTTCCGGTACATAGCTCGCGGTGATTTTGCATTGCTTTGGCGGCCTCGACGCCTAGATGCATACAAAACGGCATTTTGTGTCGGACCCTCCACCAAAACGGGCAAATAACGGCGTCTTCCTTGGCGAGCAGGCAAACCTCGGGCCTTGTTGCGGTGGCGGGCCCGCTCGCAACCGAGCTGCAAACAAACCCATGTCTGGCCAGGTCGTGCCGTAGCGGGATGGGCGGCCGGGAGAAGCGGCGGACCGGCGCCGCCCGCCGCCGCCGTCGAGCCTCTCACCACTTTCGAGCAAGCAGTTGAAGCCCGTCTCCTCCGCATCCGGGTAGCAGGCCCCTGCGGCGTGACACTGCGGCCTGCGCCGTAAAGGGCGTGGCCGGTGTTGGCAGTGGGGCCTTCAACCCTCCAGCTCGAATCGAAGAAGAAGAAGGACCAAAAATCAATTTTGTTTCTCTTTTAGGGTTCTTGATGCAAAAGTCTGAGAGAGAAGGATTTTATAGATCCGGGCTTAGGTGATTTCTAAAAGGTCAGGGATCTAGATGCAAAGTTGTCTACAAATAGAGCTGGGTGCTCTGTTGGAGGAAGGAGATTTTTGGATGCTATGTATTTTATTGTAGATCACTCAAACCATCTAATGGGTCTCAAAATTATACATATCTTTGTTGGAGATAGCCTTACATGCAAATATATGCAAGCCCTAGTAGTAAAGTGTCGTAGCGGTAGATTAGATTGCAATGAGTTGCCTTGAGATATACCTGGGCATTCGGCCCGCGACACACCCACGGCACGGAACTTTGGGCCCAAATACGGTCCCAAGACGGTCGGAGTGGCGGGAACCTGCTCTGGGTCATGCCTCGACCGACCCCTAGACACGGTTCGAATATACCGGCACGACATCTAGAGGAAGGCCTCCTGGTGGCCCGTATGTGCATAGCCTTGCTAAAGACCCATCTCATCAAACCCTAACATCAACCGGTCACTCATCTCTGGGGGGGTCATTCCCCGGCCGTTACGACACGAGCTGACGTTGCTTGTGTTGCCATCACCATCACCCCATTTTACGCTGGTGCGACGGCCTGCATGCATCATCGCGCTCCTCTCCACTCATAGCTTCTCCCTGCATCACATCGGCAACCATAGTCCTGTCTCTCGATGGCGCTTGGCATCCACACCCTCAATCATCCGCCTTCATATTCACCACACGCTGAAGGAAAGTGCGCAAGCCAAACCTTTTCGTGGGTGAAGTAAACTACGAATATCAGCGTCTTCAGGCTCCACCTCCATCATGATCGAATTCAGATGAACGTGTTGCCTCCGAGAGTCACCGAGTCTGTCATCCCATTCTCTCTTTGGGCTTCAAAATGAGATCACTATTGGGCCTTGCCTTGAGGGCGTGCCCGGCTTCGGGAACGAACCCGTGTTGTGGCGCCGGGCCCAACGCCCCGATTGGCCTGGATTGGCGCGTGCACGGACGCCACGGGCCAAACAGGCCCATGTCCTAGTAGGTCGTGCCTAGCATGGGCCCATGCCATGCCGGGCCGGCCCGTTGCTCAAGCATTGAGAGCCAACCGTTGAAGCCATGATCGAGCGACGAGCCCGCCGATCCACAACAGCGTAAATGGCAGCTAGCAATGCTGCAGCGAGCAACGTCAGCTCGTGTCGTCTCAACAGCAGCGCCTCATTCACGGTATCATCACAATTAGCAGAGAAGAAAATAGCTCATTTGAAGCTTTCACAATTTGACCTGAGCCTTCTTGGTAGGAACGGTAGTCATGTTAAGCGCCGCCCAGCCCGCTCACTAGCTTGTGTGAAGACAAGGTAGTCATCGGCAAACAGCTCATTTTGTTTTATTTTACTCCACATGCACATATAAATACCACAAGTTTTTTTTTTTTTTTTTTAAAAACAAGTATAGGAAGCAACATGTAATTTGTATTTTTTTTTCCCTCCAAGTGACTACAAATATATGAGCACAGAGCACAAAATGGCACTGACAATATTGTATAAAACACTGGGTTACATTTTCAGATAATATAATGAACCTGTGACCGCAATGGGAAATTTGCATTAAATCAGAGTATTTGAACCAGAATTGCCTTTATCACTCGTTAGTTCTATATATCATCAGACTTGGTCCACACTGGATGATTATTTCATTGCACACACACAAAAAATGTCTACCTCATCTGCAATAATAAGCATTACTACGGTGCCTAGCTACATGCAACTTGTCACTGCAGTGATGAATCTTAAACAACAAACATCAGAGTATTTTTAACTGAACTTCCACATTAGCATCAACATGATATATAAATATACACACTTCGACTTCTTCTGACAATTGTTTGTGTTCAAGATAGGAGGCTCCCAGTGTAGAAGACCAATGTATATGTGCACCCCCATTCCATCTCCTTGAAGTCTGTAAGCGCCTTTGTGCTAGGGTCATAAAATAGAACAACTTCTTTCCTTGTTCCCTGCTTGCCAAACACGCCCGACCACAATAATATTCTGCCATCCACCAAAACACCCAATGGCTTAGTAATCCTTATCTGATTCTTGGGGAGTGGTATCATGTACTCCTTGACCCAGACACTCTTGTTGGGATCAACTAAGAGCCATATGCTCATATACGTGTAGTTGTTCACACATACTACTACCTCGTGAACCAAAGCTAAGGTTCCCTTGAGCTCGACAAGATGAGCAATGGACTGTATATTCCCCTCCTTGTCAGGCCCCAATGAGGGGCCATTGATCGCCTCCGCCTTCCACTCTTCGCTCTCGAGGTCGAAAGCAGCTATGTCGTTCGACCTCGGAGGCATGAAGTAGACGACGCCATTGACAACGGCCTTGCGTTCACGTATACAGAATTCTGTAACAAACGGCGGCGCCGACTTTTGCCTCCATGTCAGTGGTTCTTCTGCGACACCATTGCTGCCGTCCATGATTGTGGCAATCTCGCAGACCTGCTGATGGTCACCGCCATCGTGGTCGTCATCTTTCTGCTGCAGGCGGAGGACCTTCAAGACGGCAGATGGAGTGGCACGGCCAAAGCTGGTGGAGTAGGTGTCGGTCATGTTCCGTGGATCAGCCCTGGCAAGGTGCCGAACGCTCGCCCGGCCGCCGGATCGATGATCACGCCGCAGTGCACTGGTGATAGGCCATCTCCATCAGCGCAGATGAGGTCCGGCCGCGTGGGCAGCTGCTGCGGCGTGCTCCTCGTGATCTCGAACGCCTTGACGACGTTGCCGTCCATGTCTATCACCCGCACCTCCGGCAGGTGGCGGGCTCCCATGAACACGCCGATGAGGTGCGGATCGTCGGCGGCGCGGGATCTCTGCGCGGCCACGAAGGCAGGGTCGGATATGAGGGCGCGCCACCCTTGCACACGCACCGGAGCCAGCATAGGGTCTTCGACGGAAGCCTGGCTAGAACGTCGAAGATGATGTCCTCCGGCAGCGACACGCCGCCGCCGCTGTCATGCTTTGTTCGTTTCACTTCCATTGTCGTGCGTGTGATTTCGTCGCCAGCACGAACCATACATATCTGGCGTCCGCCGGGTCAGTCGAGTTCGAGTAGAATACGGAGTCCGATCCGTTTCCAAATTCCAATGATGCAACACGGACAGTTTGCCTGGAACCAAATTGCCTGGGCGATGTATGCTGCCTGCAACCCGTTGCTGGAGCCTAAAAAGATCCTGCCAGATCCAGGCAACTGTCCACGTCCAGGTGTAAGAAACAGGTCGCCTGCCTGGAGTAACGCTATTGGCTGATGCTACTGTAATCAGTACCTTCCTTGATAGGTACTGCAAGAGTATCTTTTCTTTATATCGCAACAAGTTAATTATGTTTATGTTTGTTTTAGTATAAATATATATTTGTGCTTTAAATTGGTAGTACAATTTTGTAGTGTTAACTTTTATGAAATACTTATTGCGCCCTACATATATATTGTGCTTGTGTAGACTTGTGAGTTGAATAGGTTACTTAGAATTGTTAGAATAATCTAGCTTTTCCACCTAGTTAGAGAAGTAGAGACATAGCTATTTGAGTGCTCTAGAGATATAATTGATTAGAATTGTCAATAGGCGGTTTGTTGGGAAGTAGAGCTAGTGCAACCGTGTTTATCGCTTTGTTAATATCGGAGAACGTGTTCTAGTGTTTTGTAGAAATTTTATTAGGCTATTCACCCCCTCTTCGGACCTGCTCGGGCTTGCCCCAGATGCTACGTTGCCCCCATTTCGGGTGGACCCAATGCTTGATGTGCTCGTGGCCTCCTGCGTCGCCGCGGCCGTCCACCGCTGTGTAGTTGGAGCCTCCTTGACTCTGCGCATGGTCGCTACGCCGTAGTGGCGGAGGCTTCCGTGAATCATGCGGTGCTGCCGAGGATCTCCTCGCCACATCGCGCCGCCCAGCCCAGCCCCTCGCCCGTCCGGGGTGGGGGCTTCCTGCTGCCAAACCGTGGCGGGAGGTGTCGGAGGGGTCCGAGGGCCGGGGACGCGGGAGGGCGCCCACCACCACGCCGCCTCGCCCGGCTCGCCTCAGCCTCCCCATTGGCGCTGACGTGTCGAGGGGTGGTAGGTGTGAGCTCGTGGCCCCTCGCGACTCCTCCATCGGCTCCTCGAATGGCCGTTCCCTATAGCAGCCGGTACCAGCTTTCTTCGACTCGTTGACTTTGCCGTTGGCGAACCCGCCAAGGCACCTGGGCATAGCCGTCGTAGCGGCGGGCCGCCACCAAATCTACCTTCCACGATCACCGCCCGGATAATCATGCGCGGTGTGTCCGGGGCTGAACAAGTGGGCCAAGCAACCCGGGAACATGGTGCCTACCCCGAGACCCCACGATCACCATGACATTCCACGAGGCCTTCGAGGGACGCCGCCCGCCCACTCAGGTGGGGAGAAACGTCGGCTTGAGCTCCCTTCCCCTACTCGGTGTTCGTTTTGCGGGAGAGGAGTTGGGAGATGCCGACACGAGTCCACACCACGGCGGCCTGCCGCCTCTCCTCAATAGCCCTCGGAATCACTCGTCATCACCGGGGGGTCACTCGGGGAGCACGCCGGGCGTGCCATCGCTTCCCGCCCAAGACTTCCCTGTTGGTGCTCACCCCGCGGCTTGACGAGCCAGTCCTTAGCCCCTCCTTCGGCTCGTCCAAAATCACCGATGAGGAATGGACCATAAGGCGCGCAGCCAAAACAGGACTAGCGCGATCCCACAACCGGAGCGGCAGGCGCTGTTGGTGTTGCTCAGCAAGCTTGAGGGACCCCGATCGGCGCAGCGCCCGGCACTCCGATCCTCGAGCCAGCGACCAAGTTCGGACACGTTTTTGGCGGCGAAGTTTTTATGCGGGTAAGAGACAAGATCCGCGCTTGACTCTTCCCCATGATGCGGCCGGGGGCGGCACCAAGGAGGTTCTTGTTCGTGGTCATAGCCGTTTCTTTTCCACCCCCCTCTCGCCGCGAGTAGTTTACATTTTTAGTATATCCATACCGCTCCGCCGTTTAAGCCGACGATTATTGTATACGTATGCTTTTGTGCGCTGCGGGCAATTGTTTTGGCTAAAGTGTGAGTCGTGTAAAACTATTCTCTTAATGCAATACTTGTCAATGGGCACGCTTTCAAAAAAAAAATGTCTACCTCATTTGCAAAAATTATCATTACTACGGTGCCTACATGCAACTTGTCACTGCAGTGATGAAGCTTAAACAACAGACATTAGATTATTTTTAACTGAACTTCCACATTAGCATCAACATGATAAATATACACATTTCGATTTCTTGTTTGTGTTCAAGATAGGAGGCGCCCAGTGTAGAAGACCAACGTATATCTGAACCCCTCTTCCAACAACTCCATGAAGTCTGTAAGCGCCTTTGTGCTAGGGTCATAAAATAGAACAACTTCTTGCCTTCCTTCGCTGTCAAGCACGCTCGACCACAATATTATTCTGCCATCCACCAAGACACCCAATGGGTTAGTAGTTATCATCTGAGTCTTGGGCATTTGTATCCTATACTCATTGACCCAGACACTCTTGTTAGGATCGATTAAGAGCCATATGCTCGTACACTTGTAGTCGTTCACACGTACTGCATCGTGAACCAAAGCTAAGGTTCCCTTGAGCTCGACAAGAGTAATGGACCACATCTCCCCTCCTTGTCAGGCCCCAATGCGGGGCCATTGATCGCCTCCGCCTTCCACTCTTCGCTCTCGAGGTCGAAAGCAGCTATGCGGTTCCAGCTCGGAGCCACATCATCATCTTCATCTACCTCGAGCTGATGAGGCATGAAGTAGACGACCCCATTGACAATGGCCTTGCGTTCACGTATACAGCATTCTGTAACAAACGGCGGCGCCGACTTTTGCCTCCATGTCAGTCGTTCTCCTGCGGCACCACTGCTGCCGTCCATGATTGTGGCAATCTCGCAGAGCTGATGGTGGTCACCGCCATCCTGGACCTCCTGGTCATCCCTCCGGGAAGGATTCTGCAGGCGGAGGACCTTGAAGGCGCCAGATGGAGTTGCTCGGCCAAAGCTGGTGGAGTAGGTGTAGGTAATGTTCCATGGATCTGCCATGCCAAAAGCAGCAAACGCTCGCCCGGCCGCCGGATCGATGATCATGCCACCGTGCAGCGGTGATCGGCCATCTCCATCAGCGCAGATGAGGTCCAGCCGCGTGGGCAGCTGCTGCGGTGTGCTCCTCGTGATCTCGAACGCCTTGACGACGTTGCCGTCCATGTCTATCATCCGCACCTCGGGCAGGTGGCGGGCTCCCATGAACACGCCGATGAGGTGTGGATCGTCGGCGGCGCGGGATCTCTGCGCGGCCACGAAGGCTGGGTCGGTTGTGAGGGCGGGCCAACCCTTGCACACGCACCGGAGCCGGCATAGGGTCTTCGACGGCAGCCTGGCTAGAACGTCGAAGATGATGTCCTCCGGCAGCGACACGCCGTGTCATGCTTTGTTCGTCTCGCTTCCATTGTCGTGCGTGCGTTTGTGTTCGACGCCAGCACGATCGAACCATATCTGCGAGCGCGCGTGCTCCGGCCAGAGATTTAGGTCAGTTCAGCTCGAGTAGAATACGGAATCCGTTTCCAAATTCCAATGAAGCAACACGGTCTGTTTCCGCCCCAGGCGAAGGAGGTCGCCTCGCTCACGAGATGCTGCCTGGAGTAACGCTGTTGGCTGATGCTACTGTAATTAGTACCTTCCTTTGATAGGTACTGCAAGAGTATCTTTTCTTTATATCTGAACAGGTTAAATATGTTTCTGTTTGTTTTAGTATAAATATATTTTATTTATGCTTTAATTTGGTAAAAATTTTGTACTATTAACTTTTATGAAATATCTACTCCACCCTAATATATTTCAATGAATTTAAAGTTTTATAAGTTTAATTATATTAGAAGTATGAAGGCGCCCGTCTAAGCCGCCTCTCAAGATGTCCCGCGTATCCTTCATTAGGTTCGTACATTAGATAGAAATTCCACGATCCGGATGAAGTGGTGCCTCACAAGTAGCATCCTTGCATGCATGCAAATATGCAATAGACTAGCTCAAGTAAGTGGATGCGTCCAATGAAGTGAGCATCCTTGCATGCATGCATGCATAGGTAAGCATAAGCAAGTGGATTTGTCCGATGAAGTAGATACACTAAATGAGCATGCATGTAGCCACCGCCCAAAACTGTAGATGTCCTTTGCATGCAAGAAGTTACCACGAGAATTTACATCATTGTGTCTTCTCCTCCTACATAGATAAACTTATTGCAACCTAATTTGTACATGGAAGGAAGTGACCCACATGACACCATAGCAAGGACTTCTTTACCTACATGAATGGAGCAAGCGGACACATACATGAACACCATGTGCTTATACGCAAAATGTTTACTCAGTAAAATTGAAAATAGGTGCCATGTCTAGGACATACAATGCCCTTTTTTTTAACCGACAAGAATTTACTATCGGGGAAGCAAGTGAATAGATAAATGAATAGAATCCACGTATATATGTTTCATTTAATTTGTGTGTGGGTTAGAAAAGTAGTACCTCACAGATAGCATGTGAGTGATTAGAAAATTGAATAAGCGTGCATGCATGCAACGACAATGTAAAAATTGTAGGTGTCCTTCACATGCAGAGAAAAGTAAACTCAGTTGTCCTTTGCATGCAAAAAAGTAGATTCCATACATGCAAGGGAAATTCAACGATAGAAAATTGAATAAACATGCATGCATGCAACGACAATGTAAAAATTACAACTGTCCTTGGCATGCAGAAAAGTAAACTGCAGTTGTTCTTTGCATGCAAAAAAAGTAGATTCCATACATACAAGGGTAATAACCTGAGATTCTGGTGTCTTTGCATGCATTCAGATAAGGTGGATGCATGCGAAAGTAGGTAAATTGATAAAGGAATAACATCCATTAAGATCAAGTGGACACGTTGAATGAAGTGAATAGGTAAATGAACACCAATAACCTATTACATGCGGGAAGCAACCTAAGATGAGACCACAACAAGGACAATATAAAAATTGCATGTGTCCTTTACAAAAATTTACTACGACATGAGAAAGTTACATCATATGTGGCTTCCTTTTTTACATAAATATTTTTCATACACACAAGACACCTTCCAAAGCTATATAAGAATTCTAGGCCCCTTACACACATAAAAAACTTACTATAGGCTGCAGAAATTTACAGCACATGTAATGTCTTCCTAGGCTACATAAAAATTGTAGACCCCCCTTGACATCGATCTTTGCATCTTGATTTACCATGAACATATATATCATAGTTATCTAATATTACCTTTTTACATCATGCATGTTAGGTTTTGTGTTGGTTCAGTAAAAACATAACAAGAGCAAGATAGGTGAAAAGTAGGTGCCTATTTAGCACGTCTCCTATGAGTAGACAAAATAGTTATCACTTTAAGGGCATGCATGGGAATTTTTACTCTCGGTTATGCATTGCATCTACTTTTCATCCATTGGTAACTGAGGCGCCCTTGGCCTATATAAGCATGTGGTATGCCATCCCACCTTCATCGCCCTCCTCCCAGTGGTGTGGTGGCGGTGTGCCATCCGTTGCTTCATTGCCCTCCACCTAGTGTTGGAGGGCATCCCTAGTAAGAATTTTGAAAGGTTATGCATGCTTCTTGATTTGTATTAGTTTCTAACCTTTGTCGGCTCCTGCTCTAAATGGCTCACTAACGTATACTTATGCACTCTGTGGCAGGAACACAATCACCAAAGGCCTCTAGGAAGTGCGGGGAGGCAGTACGTCTAGAGCCCTATGCTATCCTAGTAGTCTCCTTGAGGACATTGTTACCTATGGCAGAATACTATATCCAACGAATATACCATCACTAATACTAGTGCATGCGCAAGCACAAGGCCAGTAGGGCTTATTTTGTCCAACTACGTTCATGTTCTCCAGTATATTATTTAGCAATGTTGGCTCATATGCATTCTACCATAAGTACCTTCGTGTATACCTTTGGCTGTGTAATCTCGTGTATGTACGTATCCAAGTTCCTCTTCGTCACCATCAGATAAATATGTGTTGTGTGTTTGTGATGACATGTATCCCAAATTGGATGAGTAGGAGCATCCCCTAATTGAGGTCTACTATCTGTTACCATGTTAACCCGCAGCAAAGCACGAGCAACAATGGCTAGTGTGAAATAAATCATGGGTTATTTAGAATGTTGCTACTAGTAGAGATTGATTTAGAATTATGTTGGAGGGGAGTTTTTCTCAAAAAAACTCTTATATTTGTATATTTATGAGAGTTTATTTAGTGTGTCGAGAGTTTAGTGTGTCTTCGGCCAGACGATACTAGACAGGCAACTTCATATACTGGATTCACGATCAAGCATAGCGTGGTGGTACACAATACAGACAAAATTCACTCTGATGACAAGATTACAATAGTAGTTATACTTCAACGACCAAGCATAGCATGGTGCTACACAACATAGAAAAAAATTGCTATGATGAGAAGACGCCACTCACAATAGAAGTTACTTCAACGACCAAGCATAGGATAGTGGTACACAACACTGACAAAATTTGATGTCAAGAGAAGACGCCATGGAAAGTTCACAAACATGACAACACAGAATAAATAATAGAACACTGAAAGTGCCAAGAGATCAGCAGAGACATCCATACAGTCTTACAGACAAGAGACGGTGAGGAAGCTAATGGTGGGAGGGATGACAAAGCTGGCAGACAGCATTAACCGTAGCCTGCATCGGTCTGATCAACTCGGGGAGCCCTAGTACAACCACACCACCAAACAACATGCAGATCACCAAGTTCAGACTACCCCTAGTTTAAAAGACAATACTAACAAGCGGTGGAGCACAACCACCAGAGCGACACATTAAGTTGAACAACAAATGATGACAGAGCAAAGATCACTCCAACGGCCCTTAGTCGTCAGGTGAATCATCAGGCACTTCAGCATTTTCTTCGCCAATGCTCTGTCTGTCAGTCATCTGTAGTCCTGGAGGAGATAAATCAAAAGATCTGGGAAGCCAAGTGACCTGAATTGAAGTAAGAGCCGCAGCAGAAGGTAGTGGAAATTTCTGCCTGCAAAAACAGGAAAAATATCATATACAGAACCCAACAAAATCCGAGATCCAATCATGCACAATGAGGCCATGGAGGATAATAACCAACGCCAACTAAAATCTTCAACCGATCAAGCACTGCTACTCAATTCAGACCAGGCGCTAATATTAGTGTTTTGTCAGAGTCGTGTAACCACGGAATGGAGCACAAATAACCATCTGGAATGAAGCTAACAGTTTAACAGAGCTAAAGGGCCATCGACTTTTCCTCCATGCAGTCTCATAAAGATATCACTATTAACAGGATACACCGTGTAAATGTAAAAATACAGTACTGACCTTGTTATCTCACACCATTCGCTAAACTCAGTAGGCTTCCAGTGCATAAACCCATCATCCTAGCACGAGGCCTGAACTTCGCCAAATCTGTACTAGTGCTAGTCCTTGGATTATAGATCATCAATAATCCCCTTGTTCCAGAGTAAATAACTATCCTCCCATCATTTAGCACCAACAAGGGATGCACAGAAAATGCATCACCATGGAGACTTGGCTTAATGCGTATGCTGTGTTGTTTGACCCACAAGCCTCTTTCAATGTCCATCAGGTACCAAAGGTCAACTGAAGAATGACGCATCCAATGAATCACAGCTAAACAGTCATTCAGGGAAGCCAGTGAGAGTTGGTTATATAGATTGTTGTCAGGGAGACCATAGGAATTATCCATAAACCTGATTGGGGGTCCTTGAAAAGTTGGCCTCCATTCTTCTGACTCAAGGTCAAATGCAGCTATGTGCTCTGCCGAAACAGAATCATCTAGAACACCCTCTCTCAAGAAGAAATAAGCAATCCCATTGATGGACGTTGGGCTAGTAGCGTGACGCACATCTACACGCCGTGGAGAGGCTTTCTTTGCCCTCCACCGAGCATCTCCAGTGCCACAACCAAGGGTGAAGACCTCACACAGCTGCTTAGCAAACATGTAGATGTGTTCAAACACACGAAGCACCTTGTACTCCCCCGTGGAGGCAACCTTCCCAAACACGACCGCATCCCTGTAATCATAGATTTCCTGTCGGTATGCCGCGTGCTCATCTGCTAATCCATCAGGCAAGTCGAACACAACTCCAGTGCCTGGGTTGAGCAATCGGCAGCTGCCGCTCATCCCATTCAGGACCTGCACGAAATCGAGCTGAGCGGATACAACCAAATCGTTCCCTATATCGTCACCCGCAGTCCAGACTCGCTTAACTATCTGCCCGGAGAGGTCCACGATGTCACAGAGTATGTAGCCCCCTTCGGATAACCTGACCCCACGCCGTATCCGGCGACGAGGAGCGGCGCAGGGTGGCGGGCGGCGTGGGCGGCGATGAACTGGGGGTCGGAGAGGAGGGAGCGCCAGGCTTGGCAGACGGCGCGGAGGCGGCAGAGGTCCTTGGCCGGGAGGCGCAGCAGGATCTCGTACAGCGCGTCGAAGGGCAAGGGCAAGGGCAGGACAGCGCCGCCCCGTCCGTCCGATCTGGAGCGCCTCCTTCGCGGAGCCATGCCCGATGTGCGCGAATGGCAGGCAGATCTGCAGGAAGGGGAAGGATTGAGAGGGAAAAAAAAAAAAAGTGGCGAGGGAATCAAAGTAGGAAACTAGCAGCAATGGGGCTTTGTGCGAACGGAGATGGGGAAGGAGAGCTTACCCGCGAGGATGTGGAGTTCGAGCGAACCCCGCCGCTGCCGCCGATCGATTTCGTCCTCGCTCAAACCCCGCAGCAGGAGTAGGGGTGGAGACGTGGTGGCGAGCGACAGCGGTGCGATTTGGGGGCGCCGCCGCCGCCGCCGCGGGTGCGAGTCGTCAGTCTTTTTTTTTTTTTCCATCACGGTTTATTTTAAGATAAGGTTTTATTTCAAGGCATCTGAAAATCCAAAAGATGATATTTTTTATAGTTTTGCTCACCTATCTTGTTCATGCTAACGCTATGAGCAAATTTAAGCAAATGCATCAATTCATGTCCCTTAAGAGCGGGCCAAATTAATTGTTTAGGCATCACATATCTCTTGTTTTGTAATACATTCTTCAGTTTATGTCCATCCAAAACCTTGCTGCAATCATGAACCAACCAATCCTGCTCTGACATTTTTTAACCACACCTATATTAACATCAAAAACAGGAAAGAATTGAGAGATTTGTTGCAAATATTAGCTTACAAATAATAATCAGGTTTCAGTAATGACATTCTAATAATCAAGATGGAGTTCAAGTGTTCAGCACACCCATTCATTCGCAGCAGGTGCTCATCGTCTGTCCTGAACTCTGACCCTTCCCATATCAGAAATTTCAAATATATTGTCAACTCTGAAGTAGAACTCATGCAGCCAAGCCAAGCATCAGGATGGCAACTTAGCTTTAGTTAATAAAACCATTGTATCATGCTGCATAGGTAGTGTATGAACTCCATTCATTCAATGCATGCAGGATATACTGCTTTTGCTTAAAATTAATATGCTGCGGAATAATTTATATGAGGAAATACAGTTACAGCCCCCAAATGTTTCAAGCTTCCCAGTGATGTCAGAGAAATAATTGCAACATATATTAATTATTTGCAGTTGGACTTCGTCCTCCAAAACTATGCATAAAGGAAAACACGATATGCATCTCCAAACAGGTATCCTTTAACTGGAGTCTCTATTTATTTTTTGAAACTTCACATACTGTGAAAGTGAAAAAGTAACAAGAAAGGCTTCCTCAAAAATCACCTGTTCGCTCGAAGCAATTGTGGATAAAGCTACTTCATGCCTGGAAAATTAAATGTGAGATGGCATTAGATGCCGTAACAGAATGGTTGGTGTGGATCGCCTTCCCATGCTTGAGGCCTACCCTCTCGGACATTCACGCTACAATCTGCCCATGGACAATTAGAAACATAACTGAAATTTGGCAATCTGATTTGACTCGCGCTACCGCTGTTTTGTACGGGCTTCGAGGCGGACATCATGACTTTAGCACACAAAATTGGCCCAAACGGGCGTTGCAGGATGGGCGCTCAAGCGGCCCTCGTCTCAACCTGCCGGGAGCGTCATCTCCGCCCCAGGCGGGGATCAGTTAAAGAGTTGTTGGACCATCTGAACCGACGATTCAATATATTTGGTCCTCATAACTCATTAGACAATTGCATAGCAAATAAATTGCAGGAATATCTTAACATACCACTTTAGTAGAGAGAACAAAGACCTTACACCCAAAGCGTTGGAAACAATAGCCTGCAACACATGGTTGATTTAGGTCACATGTGTTTAGTTTTGTGATTGAGTGATTGTCAACAAATAACATTCTCCTTCTATTTTCATTTATCTTTTATGCTTCATTTTTGGTTATGTTCACTTAAGACACGCGTGGAGTGTGTGACGAAGACGATTCTTGGTTCGTGTTGTGCAGGTGTGGAGCTTCGGAGATGGTAGCCGAATTTCGTTCCGCAGGTGAAGGGACCAAGGAGGACCGGGCGTCTGCCGGCCGATCGGATCAGGCATGGCGGCGACGACCCATATGAGGTGAAGGACGGACGCGAGGCTTGGACCGAGGGGACCGTGGATCGGCTTGGCTAGCCATGGTGGCCGCACATCCGGGACATCGACGGATGTAAGAGGAGTGGGCAGGTCGCGGTCACGGGACGGGTCAAGACGGGATGCGAAGACCTAGGGCGTGGCGAGCAAGACGTGTCGATTTTCCGGGTTAGGGAAGGGAGCCCGGATGACTTGGCTCGGCGGGCAAGGTCAAGACGGCGATGACACATGTCGAGGAGGTTTGGTGGTTTGCCCTCAAACCATCGGGCGCTGGTTTCGTGGTTTGGGCCTCAAAACCATGGGCGCTGGTTTCGCGGGTTTGGGCCTCAAAACCCGAGGTGTTAGGAAGGAAAGGGCGGCCACGTGGCGCATCGGGGGAGGTTGCGTGGATGCAAGGCTACCCGATGAAGATACGCGCCGGTGGCCGCCGGATCAAATTATCCCGAAGTCGGACTAAATTAGCCTTCAGGTTACTATCTCTCGCTCGCTCATATGTATCAGGGGTAGTTTGGGAAGAGGATTTTGACTATATAGCGAGGGGTATCCCCTCCCATCCTCTTTGCCTCTCTCATTTTTCATTTATCCTTTTAGCTAGGTTTTCCCGAAGGTTTTTTTGCTTTTTCACGAGAGGTCACGAACTAAAAACTCGTGGGTGTAGTTAAATTCTTTGTGATTCGTGATGGGAAGCTGAGGCCCTTCTCTCGGCGTGCCCTGCAGGCTTTTATTGTCTGTTGAAATCTCGTTTTGGTGAGCTGTGTTCTTGTTTTCTTTCCTCTCTCTTCTTGCTCGAATTTCTTCGATTTCCAGATTCTCAGTCGATCTTGAGCAATGATTTCGTAGGAGTAGGCTTTTTGTCTTTGTCTTGAATCGATGTGCCAAGTTTGAGGCCTTGGGGTTTCGATTCGAGCAAGTTTACTGTCTTTTCGGATCTGGGGTGCTGCTGTTCTTCGTTCTGTTCAAGGGTGCGTTCGTCGGTCTTTTTGCTTCAGAGCAAATGGCAGCGCTAACATCTCCGATGTCCGCATCGTGTGAAGCTAATCAAAGCGGCGCCTGCTATTAGAACTGAAAGCCTGTCCGCCCCTGTTCCAATCGGTGAGCAGCCCTTCTCTGTTCTTGGCGCCGGTGTCTCTGTTTGTTCCTCTTCGGTGTTTTGCAGATCAGCAAGGGATCCGGTGTCATCAGGACTGCCGCAGTCAGCACCGAGTTGCAGCTACATGTCAGGGTGCAGCTCGTCCACCTCTTTGAACATTCTCAGGTAACAGCATCGTCGAATCCCAAGGTAAAGCAAGCTGATTTCATCACGTAACTAGTTAACCAGCTTTTCCTGAATTACTACTTCTTGCAATCTTGAACTTTGGAGCATTAATATATTTTTATATTGCCTTGAGTAGTATTCACGACATGCAAAAGTTTATCCATCTTGTCTTATAGCTGCTGTTTCTGGCAGGGTAGTAGATGTCAATCTCGGCTTGAACTAGCAGCAACTTGTTTTGATCATTAAGGCGTCCTTTCAGCAATAGTGTGGAGTTTATTTAATTTATATGCAAATCTGATCCTACTTTGATTAGAATATTTCCTATTGCTCGAAGTTGTGCTCTTGGTTACGATCTAGCGTATTGTTGGTCAGTAGCTGCTTTCATTTGTTGCGGTCGGGTTTTTCTAGCCTCTAGTTTTCTCTGCGGCTTGCCCGCTTGTGCTCCGTTTTTGTTTTCCGGTTTGTTATTTCGAGCTCGATTCGATCTCTATTTATTTCGTTAGACTCGTTGTACCTAACTCTTTGCGTTTGATATTTTGCTACCGTTAGCATGTATCACTCGTATCTTTTGTGAGTTCGTTTTTGAGGTTGGGGTTGAGCCGATGACCCAGAATTGAAAAGGAAAATCGAGGCTCCCATTCAACCCCCTCTCGTCGCCGCTTTTAGGTCCTTCACCATCACCGCCATCCGTCCAAGCCGCCCCACAGCCGAGAGCGCACCGGGGTCCGGGAGCAGCCGCTCCGTGATGTCGCACACGCCGGCGCCGTGGCTCTCGACGCCATCAGCATCGCCCCAATCCGGCTGAGAGCTTCACGCTCCCGTTGGAGAGCCCCTTGTTTGGCTAACAAAACGCCTTAGATTTACCGGGAGAAGGCTGGGGACACGAGCCTCCGCCGCGGCTCGGCATGCGAGCAGGCCTCCTGGGCGCCAAGGCCGGGCGCGGCGGCGGTGTCGCGCAGCCCGACTCCGGAGGCCACAGCGGGCTTCATCAGATCAGCACCGCCCGGCAGTAGAAAGCAGGGAGGATACCTTCACACATGTCCGTGGACCGTCCACGGCAACACATCCTGCCGTCTGCAGCCATGGCTACGCAGGGGCTGAGATTTGGAAGAGACAGGGAAGATAGATTTTGCTATTGGGAGGGAGAGTAAAGGGGGACGAGGGCACCGAGGAGCAGTCCGCTCGGGTGAGGCTCAGTGGGGAACGGATGATTCCAACGAGTGGACAAGAGCAATCAGACTCCAGATTCCATCAGGTTTTCTTTTTTTTAAAAAAAACGATCGGTTCGCTCAATCGTGATTCACCTGACCGCATGAGAGATATTTTGGTTTTTTTTTTTTTTTTTTTATACCAGAGATATTTTGGTTTTATAGGTCTCAGGAAGCCGGGTGTACGGGATTCTAATACGATCTGAGCCATGCGACGGGTTTTAGATTGCTCTTCAGTCTTCCTCTCTATTTTTCACGTCCCAGGATTATGGATGCTGATTAGGATTGTTAATTGTTGGAGCATCTAGAAATTTATCCACAATATACTTCATCGTCATTCGTTTGCTAGCTAGGTCATTATTTGATTATATATCAGTAAGTTTTTATATCCATATCTATCAATATTTTCCCTTGCATACCCGCAGCAACGATAGCGTAATCCTCTAGTTTGTATAAAATAATATCACAATGTATGTGTCGGTGTTTTGAGAACCGGAGTATCTCAAGGACCGGCAATAAATTTAGGTTGTGGCTTCCCACTAGATGGCGTCTTGCGAGATGAACACGAAGGGTTTATCACGGTTCACAAGCCATGGGGCCCTACATCCGGCGGTAATGGCGGTTTGTATTATTTTCGCACCAATGTGCGCCTCAAGCGAAGCGTTTACAAGTAGTTATGGGGAATGAAGTTGGCCTTCAACCCCTGGATTGCCGTGTCTAAGTGTGAAAGCCTAAAGAGTCGATCCCTGCTAATGGGCCATTACTCTTCCTTTTATAGTGGAAGGAAAGTAATGGTGTACAATACGCGTCCAATACTTATGCTAATGTGTCTCTTGTCAGGACCCCAAGCCGCATGCCCGGAATTTGGGCTCGGATGATCCGGTGGTGTACGGAGCTGTGGACACGTGTCTTTGTGTCTTCAGGGTGCGTGTCTTTAAACGGGAAGAGGAGCCGAGGACTCGAGGGGGTCTTTTGAATCGTTGGGGTGAGCTTCGCCGAAGCGCCGCGTGTGGCGTGTCGACCCCGAGGGCCATCGGATACGTGGTGGGGGCGTGAAGCGTTTAGAAGATGAACGATTGTCGGCGTGGTTCCCGTGCGGGTGGCGTGTTAAGTAACCCGCCACTTTTACGCCCCATCGACGGGTACGCGAGGAGATAGCGGGCGGGAATCGACAGGGCAATCGATTGTTCCGCCATCGTGACCTTTGAGGCAAGTGGCATTAAATCGCGGCTGCCCCCACTACCCGGCTGAAGCTTCGATGTCGGGGTGCCCGCCCCCGGCGAGGCGGCCGAGGTGTGCGCGGGGCCTCTCGCCTCGAGGCGAGGCGGAGATGATGCGGGGGGTGTAACACCCGTGTTTTGCATCATTTTAAAATTCACTAAAAATTTGAATTTTTCGAATTACAACTAAAACTTGATTTATTTTCGCTAAACCAAAACCCTATTTTTGAAAACCACACGATCGAAAACCCTCACATCTAGAAATAGGAAACCTTGCTTGATTGCTTGTTGAACTTTATGGTTGCAAAGGATGCAAGGTAAGTTTTAGATTTTAATTATGGAAGATGTTGCATGAGAAATGGTTTACAAATTCTTCTCTCGGGAATAATAAATACGAAACTAGTGTGTACCAAAAATGCATATAAATATTCTATAAGCACAATAAATAAATATTCTCGACCATAAAGGTCACGGGAATATAAAGGTGCTTGTATAAATATTTATAAAATGTATAGTGTACATGAAATAACGAGAGCTCGGGGAAAAACATGTGTGCATAAATATTTCTGCAAGTACAATATAATAAATATTTTCATGAATTAAAGTGATGAGAATGTATATGAGTGCTTGTACAAATATTTACAATATACACACACATGGAATAACAGGAATGGGGAACAGGTGTGCAATTACATACATGAATATATTTACACAAGTTCCATGGCATAAATATTTCCATGAATGAAAAGTCATGGGGATAAATGGATGCTTGTATAAATATTTATAGTACCTATACATAAGTATTTACACACATGAGATACCAAGGGAAAATGAGAAATAGGAAAAGGAGAAATAGTAATGGGAGAAAGGAAATTGAAAGGGGGAATAGAAATTGGAGAAAGAGCTTCCGGGCTCAGATCTCTCACCTCCCTTCCCTCTCGCCCAGCCCAACCCAGGCCCTTTCCCTCCCTCTTCCCTTCCTTTTTTAAGCGAGCAGGCCGGCCCACCATCACCCGGCCAAGCCCAAGACAATGAAGCCCATCCCCACTTTCACCTCTCCCACCGACAGTGGACCCCGCTGTGTGCCCCTCGTCGTCTTCCTCCCTTTCCTCCACAGCCGACGCCGACCGCGCCCACAACGCCCCGCCCGCGGCGACACTTCCCCTCCGGCACTCCCACCCTCGCCGTTGATGAGACCAAGACACGAGGAGCGCGAGACGGCCGTATCCTCTCGGGCGACCGCCATCAATGCCCCCAATGCCCCGACGACGCATCCGCGCATGCGCACCCTCCCATCACGCCGTCGCCGCCGCCGGCAAGCCGGACGAGACGACCACGTAAAACCGCGCGCCGTGGGCATGAGACACGCGCGCGCCGCCAGCCTCCCACGTACCAAAGCAGCACGGGCACCGCATACAGCCGTAGTAAACGCGCCACAGCCTCACCACGGACGCCATGCCGCCATGATCAACGGCAACCGCCGGGCTAGCCGACGCAACCCGACGGCCAACTCATCCACCGGAGGTGAGCACGACGCCTCCCGGCTCATGGAGCACCAGCTCAGCGTCCACGCGCACAGGGAGCGGTGTCGGAAAAGATCGGGCGGCGGGCGAAATATCTTGCCGGCGACCGCACCACCCGACGTCCTATAAATACCCCCCACCAGCCCCTCAATCCACCTCCCCCCCATTCTGAGCTTTCACACGGCGTGAACGCACGGTGCCCCCTCCAATCCCCTCCTCCCCTCTTTTGTCCCACAATCCCGACCCCCAATACGTGGCATCACCGCCGCCGCCGTAGGACAAGTCGCCCGGTCAAGTCGGGCCGCAATGCTCGATTGGTGAGTCCAAAAGCCGCTTCATTGCCTCCCCTTCCGTTTCCCCCTATTTCCTCTCGAAATATTGCCTTGTAGCCCGGAACCGCATACCGCCGCCGACCAGCTCCGCCGGTGCCCCCGGCCATCATAGGAGGAACATCGCCCGCCACCACCACCTACCCCAACCGGTTGGGGACATCGAGAGGAGTCCAACGGACCCTGCTGGGCGAGCTTTGGGGCTTAAGAAACGCTACTCGGGCGAGGACTCCAGCGAAAGCGCCGGACGGGAAAGCGACGGGATGCCAAGCGACGCGTCGCCGTTTCCCCGACGCGTAACGACGTCAGCCGCCGACCAATGAGGAGCCCGAGCACGCCGCACCACGTTCCCCTCCGCCACGGTCCAACGGACAGCCCCCGTAATACACGGCGCCAACATGGCGCCACCGCGGGCGTCCACTGACCCACATGGCACCGCCGTGTGTAGAGGGATTCCTGTGTACACAAAGTGTAACTCTGACTACCGATAAGTGTACACAATACTTTAGAAATCCTATTTCCGTGTCGAGAAAAATTCCCGAGAAAACTTGTAAATTCATTATTTGATTTATAGAATTTTATCATGTAATTAGTTCTAATTTTATTACATGATAAAATTATATTATAATATTACCCTAATGATTTAATTAGGGATTAATGTTATAAAGTCCATATCTCATGTAATTTAACTCCGTTTTAGCGTGAAGCGATTTGCATAATTCATCTAAAATCTAGCTCTATGCATCTAACCTATTGCCCATAATGTTCTATGTTTGTTTTACATGTTCTAGTTCAAGCTAGGGTTTATGTCGCGGGGCGTAAGCTAGTTATCGGCGACGATTAGGAGTTTCAGGTCAGGAAATGCGCTAGGGAGGCGTTGACGCCGTGCGATTCGTAAGAACCTCGGGCAAGTCCTTACCCCCCCCAATCATGACCTTAAATAATGAGATGATAATGATGATGATGATGATAATTGGATTGGTATATAGTGGTATGAGCGATAGCGTAGCTATGGGCTAAAAGCGGGATGGCGTAATCATCCCGTTATCTACGGCTCATACATTGTAATCAAGAGAAACATGAGATCACCTAATGAACCCTAACCAACAAAAGGTGAGTAGTGGTAGTGGTAGAGCCTAAATACCCGTCGGGGAATGCCAGCGAGGGGGTTCTGCGAGGAGAGATACTTTCTCCCTAAGGACGGTTCATAGACCTTCTACCTAGTGTAATATTACGTCTGACCACCTTGGCGGGATGGGGCGGATTTGATTCCACACCCGTTGGGTTGAGGCATAATCGGAACCAAGGTGGCGAAGTAGGCAAAGCGACCTGTGGGGAGCGAACATGGGGAGAGTGGCCCCATGGTCGGTTGGCGTGGATCTTTGAGTGATCTTCCACGTAAGATGTTTTTGAAACGCGGATGGCGATTGCTAGGTGCACATATTTATGATTAATGATTGGGTGTGTTGCGTGGCGGTATAGGTTGGGTAATAAGTTATTACACCGTAAAAGCCGTGGGTGATTTGGTATCACCATATTGTGCAGGATGATCGTCATCCTTCCAACCCCACGAGAAGTCATGGTGAGGATTATACCAATATACCTAGGTTGGCTACCAGCGAGATGCGGGATCTCGTTAGGCTGTCAAACCATGGGCCATCTTTGTAGACAGCGCCTATGGGTGTGGGGAAATTTGTACACCTCTGCGCGAGTTAATTGAATCTATTGAATAGCCCGTCCTTGGAATGGGCAAGTGCTAGATGCGAACATCTATGATTAGATATACACTTTGATGATGACTAACTTTGTGGTGTCATGGCAGCTGATGATGACATGAGACAACGGGAACTAGCGAGAAGCAGTTTTAGAGACTCTCGCTAGGGGCCCAAACCCTTAATAATTACAACCCCACGGTTTGGGACTTGAAATGCGTTTGTACTCACCCCTCTATTTTTACGGATATCGGCACATGTGAAGGTAAGATCGATGACAAGGTAGAGGACCGGCGTGTAAGGAGGAGTTAAGTAAGGTGTTTTGCTTAGGAGAAGGGCGTTGAAGCCTAGATTTCATCCATGCACAAGAATGCGCACGTAGATGCGGGGGTAGTGTCATAGTTAATCCACGCTTCTACCGGTTGGCCAACTCGATATTGTACCGGACTTCGGTGACCCTTCATCGCCACCTTTGTAAGCCCCTTCCCATCCTATATTTCTATAGCTCGGTTTACTATTAATTTTGTTTACCATCATACATTTACTAATAGGCGTGTTTGTGGCGTGATCACGCGCAAACACGTGTGATTTGACCCATTAAAAGTGGGGCGTGACACGGGTATCTGCCCCCGGGCGAGGCGCGAGATGGCTTGCGGGGCCTTCTATCGGGCGAGGCTAAGATGCGGTGTTGTGGGGATCGCGTGGTCGGGGACCCCTCGGATGGAGTTTAAGATTGGGGGCATTGTGGTGGTGATGTCATCAAGCACGGTATGGTTGTTACCTTTGATCCTTTTTTTCTCCACACTCTTGATGACTCAACAACATCCGTGATGGGCTACTTTCGTGCTTCCCTGGGCGATCCGTGGGTAGCAAGTCCATACGTGAGCATGTGTCTTTGAGCCTTTTTGGCGAGTGTTTGTAAACGGGCCATCGTGGGCCATGTTGTAGGCCAAAAGGTGGCGTGTTTGTCAAATCCTCCAAGCTTGTGGATAAGGTGATCAGCAACTTCGCCTCCTCCTATCACCGGGCGCGGCTGCGGCGATGTCGGGGGCCTTTGGCCCGATGGCGGCCTTGGGCGGATTCCTTTCGGCGTGGTCGGGCGTGGTATCCACCATTAGTAGGGAATGTTCATGGGCCTATTATTTTGGCCCAAACGGTATGTCTCCAACTATAAAATATATTCTCTCGATCAATTTATTGATATTTATTTTTGTATTATTATTTATATAGATTCTATCAAACAAAAATTATGTAAATATTTAAAATGAGAATTACATTCTTTCGAGGAGATTTTGCCAAACTAAAATTATGTAAATCTTTGAAATGAGAATTACATTCTTTAGGACAAAAAGAAAAAAATCTAAATTATTAGTTTTAAGCATATTATAAATTAATAAATTCAGCGATCTATTATTTTGTTAGATTATGTTTATCTTGTGTATATTTAAGGTATTTTTAAATTAAGAATATAAATATATTGTTTTACTTCTCTTTGTAGACAAGAAGACATATATGTCTCCTTTTATTAGCTTTGGAAAAAGTCCCAATTCCCTCCCCAACTATCACGAAAGTTCACTTTTCCTCCCTCAACGTCAAAACGGACAAATCACCTCCCTCAACTTTTCAAACCATGCAAATTACCTCCCTCGGCGGTTTTGAGGCAACATTGCTATAATAACGGCGGTTTATCTTTTTTTAAAAAAAAAAAAATCAGGTTGAATCTTTGAAAAATCATAGTAAATTACAGAAAAATCATAAAATGAAAAAATCAATTTTTAGACTCCACATGATTAAATCTACACATTGAATATATAATATGATATTATTTTAGTACAAAGGTTTTGTTTTCTTTTCTTTTTATATTTATTTGTTGAATCTTTTAAACAAAACATAGTAAATCACAAAAAATCATAAAATAGAAAATCTATTTTTTTATACTCCACATATCTGCATGTCTACACAGTGAATATATAATATGATATGCTTGATTTACAAAATTTTTTATTGTAGCTTTAGATCTATTCTTTTTGTGTAATTTATTAAAATAATTTCGTAGCTACAACTTCTATAATTATTTTTTGGAGTAAAAGCATACTATATTATATATTCAATGTGTAGATCTACTCATAATGAGTCTAAGAAACTTGAATTTTCTATTTTATGATTTACTATGATTTTTTAAAGATTCAACGAAAAAATTTTTTAAGAAAGAAAAAGGCAAACGAAACATTTATTACTAAATACCGCTTCTCAAAACCGTAAGCTCGAGGAGGTAATTTGCATAGTTTGAAAAGTTGAGGGATGTGATTTGTCGGTTTTTTACGTTGAGGAGGAAAAGTAAACTTTCATGATAGTTGGGGAGGGAATCGACTTTTTCCATTAGCTTTCTTAGGCCAGGCTTGCAACCAATCGGATAACTGTTACCTGGCCAAGCAGGCTACTAAGAACATTTCCAAGGGTTCTCTAAATATTTCTTCTAAAAACTCCATGTTTTTGAACTCCTGAAAAAAGGTAATTAAGAGAAAAAAAAAGCTCATCTCAATAGTTTTTATTTCATTTCTAAAAATCAAATGTTGGTTGTACTTGTTTTTTTTTTTCTATGGCTCTATTTTTTCTTTTGACGTAAAACTGTTTTCTCACCGCCGCCTTCCTTTCGTGGGGCGGTGTAGATGATAACAGCATTCAGCAACAGTACACAATGCAGCCAATAAGTAGCAGCATGCAATTCGGTAGGACGTAATATGGAAGCAAGCAAATACCATGGTAGTATGCAAGCACAACAAATACCTTCAACTTGAGCGTTGTGGCACCAAAGGTCAAATTGTCAGGCTGTCTCCAGCAGAGAAGGTAAAAGGCAAATATAAGTCCGGCCGCGGTGTGTTTTGCATCATAAAATCGCCCTCCGAGGACGATCCATCCAACTGGCCTTGAGAATGCATCACGAGGAGAGAATATATGAAATTCTCTCTCCGAAATTCCGATGCATCCACATGGGGCTGCGTAGTAATTAGGCCGGGGAAGTGGCGGTGTGAGGAAATTTGGGCTGTTCCCTTGCGGCGCGGCGAAGCTCCACCGCGAAATCGTCACCTCGCGGCGTCGAACCACGCGTAAGCCCGTGTCGGCCTTCGGTGGAATGGAGGAGCACCACGCCGTGGAAGGTGAAGGGAGAGGGAGAAGGGCCGCGCCCGGCCAGCTCGGAGCAGGGATCGACGGGACCGCCAGTGCCTGGGCTGGAGCCGCGGACGCGAGCTCGCTGCCGACCTCGCGCGTCAAGGGCGCCACCGCCTCCCCGGCCGCTGGGCGAAGGTTCCACGTGTGGCCGTGCGGCCACCGAGCTCCCAAGGCCTCAGGCGCCACGGCGACCTTCCATGCGCTGCCAACGCTAAGTCGGGCAATCTGGGCGCTTCCCAGGCGCTTACGGGTAGCTTCTGCTCGGCGTCGGCTGCCGGTCTCCACGTTCCCCGAGGCGCCCACGGGCGGAGATCCATCGGGCGCTCGGCGCCCCGAGGGCGGCCGAGGGCCCGGTGCAGCTTCCGCGTCGGGGGACGGGAGGCGGCGCTAGGTATGCCGCCCGGGCGAGGAGGAGAGCGGGACCACGGCGAGACCGGTCCGTGGCGGGCCCGTGGCGGCACGCAGTAGAGGAGCGTCAGCGGCCCAGGGAATCACCGGCGGCGAGCAGCAACCACGGCGGCGAGCAGGCTGGCGTCTGAGCGTGGAGCGAGGCAAGGAAGATGAGAGATTTGGAGTCTATATGTTGCCCTCTGTTGTTGGAGGCGGATGATGGTTTTGCCTACGCGCGGAGATTTTCACCGTACTTTGCTCAAACCGCCATGCCCTCGTGCATCGTTGGAATAGCTCGGCAAAGCAATGCCATCCTGCTTGACGCCTTGCCCAACAACCCCACACCCAAACCCAAAGCAGCAACACATGGAGGAGGACAAACAAACCGCCACTAGTACATCTTTTTGACAATCACGAGGTGAAGGCATACGTGTGACTTGCCGCCGCCACGCCAAGCCACAAGAGCTGCCTCTATCCAACTCTACATGGCACTCTATGCAAAAGTGACGTCAACACTGTTGCACACCGTTATCTCCTGGCCCCTTTGGGCTTGTAGATAAACCACGAGACTCAAATTTGAGTAACACAGCAATTCATCCAAATAACGTGAACCTAAAACAACAATAGACATTTTAACTTTTATATCAAGTACATCAAAAGAAACTTTGAATCTAGATATATGGGTCATGTCCACTTGCATAGAGCTTTTGTATGAATCTAAACCATTGAATAAGCTGCCAAAACGTCAATTAATATGGGACACAGGGAGTAGGCCATAGAGATTTGTCTTGCCCCCTCTTCCTCTAGCACAAGCAACAAGAAGCTTGTAGAGAGCCATATTCAGCTCTCTCATTAAAGCAAAGGTAAAAGCTTGCTCACACAACAGATCTCAAAAGCTTTGCTTGTACCAAAACCACTTTGATCTATATCCTTGCTTAACAAGGCTACACAGTAATGAGGAAGGAAACCAAACAGCCCCCGCCTTCTGTGGAGCTGGCATCCTCTCGAGGAGTCATATGATCCTGATCAAATCTGCTGAAGCCTTTAATAAGCAGCTAGCCATGAACCATGATCTGCTGCTGCTCTTGACTCGGGGTTTTGCCATGCCACCACGCATCGATCGTACTAGTACCTCACAAGGCATCGGCCGTGTAGTTCACGACGTGCGTAGATAGACGCCTACATACGGCCCGGTCCGTGTCAATCGTCCATGGATCGATCCAATCCAACATCGCGTACGAGGACAGGGAGCGTCGGACACGTCAACGGTCAACTAGCAGTCAATGCGAGAGCCGAGAGGGGGACGCACTGTATGCACAGCTGCAGCAAGAGATCGATGCGCCAAAAAATCCGAATGTATCTCACCAGTCGGCAGATAACATCCCGCCGACCCCCGGCCCAGCCCAGCAAGTCACGCTGACCACCCCGGCCAGCACAGCAAGTCTGTTTCTCATTTCCAGCCTGTTTCTAGTTTCTGTTCAGCAGAGGCCTGTTTTAGTTTCCAGCCCAGCAACGACTGATTCTCGATGCGCCCAGCAGGGTGCCTGTTTCTAGTTTCAGCCCAGCAACGACTGATTCTCGATGCGCGCTTAAAAGAAAAAAAAGAGGCGCAACAGGGGATTCGATCCCAAGATGTCCTGCTCACGTTCAGCACCTACCACTACGACACATGATCATTTTGTGATAAACACGAAATATCGCCTATATATTTATTTCCGTTTCGCGGTTCTGTACTGTAGGGCTGGCATAGGTAACTTTCTTTTCTTTTTTTTCCTTTTTATTTCTCTTTTTTACGTATCGTGTTTTTATTCCTGTTTCTCAATTCTGTAGGACTGATTCTCGATCCGCCTATATATGTATTCCTGTTTCATTGTTTTTTTTTTTTTATTTTTATTTCTTTGGAAAGCATTTTTCTTTTCTATTTTCTTTCATTTCTTCTTAAATTCTTTATTTATTTTTCCATTTCATTTCTTCTTTCTTACTTACTTTATTTTTCATTTTAGCATTTTTTGTATTTTATTATTTTTTTTTGTTTCTCTTTCTATTTTTTTGATCTTTCTCTTTCTATTTTCTATTCTTTTTTTGTTTTCTCTTTCTTTTTTATTTTTCTCTTTCTAATTTTTTTATTTTATTCTATTTAGTTTTGTTTTAAATTTTCATATACAATGTCCTCTCATGTATTTTAGAGAAATGCTAAATTATACCAGTTAAGGATGTATATATGGATGTTCTTTTAGTATACATGTGATGTTTTGTGATGCATATATAGGATGTTCTTAGTATACATGTGATGTTCACTTGGTATCATGTGATGATACGACGCGGATGTTCTCTTAGTATACCGCGTGATGTTAGCGATGTGTACAAAAATATTTTCTTTAGTGTACATGTGATATTTCTAAGATGTATATAGGATGTTCTCTTATACATGTGATGTTCTAGAGTGTATCTATGGATTAAAATGGCGTAGGTATCCTAGCTGATGTTCTAGAGTGTTAATACATATGGCGAATCAAAATCCGGCATTTTCGGGGTTGAAAATAGCTTGGTCTCTAGTGTGTTTGAGCCGTTTTACGTGTTTTCTTGCGATGTTCCGCAAAATCCGGCTATTTATTATGTTTTAGGATATATTTTTGTGATGTTCGGTAAAAACATACATTGATGTTCCTAGGATATATTTTGTGATGTTCAAGAACATATCGTTGATGTTCTCTTATACATTTTGCAATGTTCTAGATATATTTTATGATGTTAGATAAAAACATACACCAATGACCTAGGATATATTTTGTAAATATTATATGATATATATATTTTTTCCTTGTTCTATGATGTTTAGTAACACGTACAATGATGCTCTAAGACATTTGAAATAAAGGGTGTTTGATTAGGTCATCTGCTGGACTCGTGACCTCGTGTAAAGTTGTAACTATAGATTTACTAAACTTCTCCCAACCAGCACATGTATGTATAGTCCTACAATGTGCGCATACGGGAGAACGAAGCAACCTTAGTTTGCTCTTTGATGCCGCACACGACGAAGTACCACGAACGGCTCGATGGATCAGAATAATCAACATAGTAATATGATTCAAAGTATTCAGTGAGACGTCGGTCACGTTGCTGCTGATATTTTACATATATTATATATAAAATAAACAGTATAATATAATACTAATAGTGTAGTTCAACACTACAACGACGTTTGGTTAGCTTTTATTCTTTTTTTTATTTAACTCTAATTTATTATTTTTTGATGTTAAATATAAATTTTTCATTATTATATTTTTATTTCATTCTTCCTTTGATATCTTTTATTTTTCCCTTGACATCTTCTATGATATATTTCAAATTGTTATATTTTTTAAAAAGTTTAAAAGGTATGAGTAGTGTAGTGGAGTGGAACTGCTTTGACAAACCAAAGGTGGGCCTTGACTGTAGCGATTTTTATAGTTAGCTGCGCGCGCCGGTGGGCCTTGCTGCTGCGCAAACGGTAGGTTGGGCCGCGCGCCTGCTGTGGGCCTTGCTCGCTGCGCACACGGTGGGTTGGGCCGCGCGCTTGCTGCAGCACACGGTGGGCTGGGCCGCGTGCTTGCGCATGGGAGCTGGGCCGCGCGCGCGGTCGGCGCACGCATCCGCGCCGACCAGTCGGCAGCCAACAGCCCCCAAAAAATCTCCAAAAATCTTCGCTGCTCTCTCTGACCGGCGTCAGTACAGCCAGCGAGCGAGGTCCGGCCCACCGTCCACCGGCACAAAATCAGGTCACCAGCGTGGTGTAATAACTCGTGCTCCTCCTCCGTCCATTTTCATTTACCCGTCCACCACCCACCCACCCACCCTTACACTTCCATGGCTCTTACGTGCAAGCTGCTTTCTCAGACAATAATAAGAGAGAGGATAATAGACGATGCACCACTGTAACTTCCTAATCTATTGAAATATAGTCTTATTCAACATGGTAATCACTGGTTTTAGTTTTCCTTAAAAGGGTGCAATCTTTTTGTGTATCAAATGCAGAGTTCCCAAAGACCAGAATGCACCTATTCCTTCGCTGAGGTGCCGACAGAGAAAGACGTACGGCATCTCGGATGACGCCGCCGCTGATTCCCAGCCGGGCCTGAATCTTGGTGCCGGCGGCAGGCCGGCGAACCACAGGTTCGTGGTGCGTGGCTGGCTGCGGCCTGCGGGGGTATACCGGCCCCAAGCTGCCAGGCCGAAGATTGGCCTTGCAGCCTTGCTATGTAATTCGGCCTGAATTTAATTTGGTTGGATCGGGGCCGAATTTTGGAACTTCCCAAGCAAATTCAGCCCCCATGTAAAATCTCCGTCAATCTTGGGCCAGCAAAATAAAACCTGCGCCCAAATTTGACTTGACCTAGTTGCCGTTACCTACCACCCGCAGCGTGACAACATCCTGGATTTCTCATGACTGGTTTTGTGCGTCCTTTCTTGCCAATCCAAAGACCAAAACGAAGGACCTATTGGCCTCTACAAATCCCCTAGTATACCAACTGCTTCATTCTATAAATCGTAAATCGTTCTGGCTTTTTTATAAGAAAGATATTTTCACATGTGTCCCTCATCAGAACCATCTATTGCAAACAACCAATTTTAACGGAAGGTTCCTTGTGTGAGTCGATTGGGAAGGAAAAATGACTGAGAAAAGCTATTCTTTTATCATTTTAAAATCAAATTAAGGTTTGTAAGAAATTTTGTGGGGCGGTATTCATGTCTATCTTTAGTAAAATTTATAAAATATGGGTTACCAACCGTTAATAGTAATAGTGTATTTGAATACAATCTTATCAACTAAGAATTGTTAATTATTTTTGATTTTTCCATAGAAATTTTCAAGTTGTCCAAGATTATTGTTGTGTCTCAAGAACTATGAGTGACGTCCCAACTACCTAGATCAAATTGAGGTTTGAGAATAGGCAATTCATCCATCAATCAATAATAGGCATAGCCGTGAAGTTGTGGGTTTGTGGCCTCATCTAGCTATGATTTTATGTTTTGTTTATTTGAGCTCCATCTGGCCCACTGTTTCTGTAACTTAATTTCTATAGCCCTTGCGACTCTGCACGTGTGCGTAGTTTTGAGAATGCGGTTCAAAAGAGTTGACATTGGCGTGTCGTTGAACTGTAAACGTCTCCCACTATCATAATAATCAATTAATTAATCAGATGATGGCTAGAAGAATTAGCGACAGTTAGCGTCCCGTGCCCGCATATTCATTTACTTTTTTTACTGAACTTGCAAATATTTCTATGTGTTGCAACAACAGATTTACATCTTGTGTCAGTTGTTAATTCTAATATGTTTTGGAATAACTTTTGCACTGTGGTTGAACTTGGCTTGTTCTAATTCTAACTTATATAACATTTAGTTTAACGTCATATTTTTTATCCTATTGGTATGATGTTTATTATTAAATTTTAGATCAATTTTAGCTCTTGAGGCTCCAAAGAGGAAAGCTGACATATTTGTCCAAAGTTTAGCCAACCTCACAAGAACTTTAGACCGCGCAAGTGAACTAAAATGGTCTAAAAGTTTTAGTCCTCAACTTTTAGATTAGAATCCAAACAAAACCCTAAGATCCACCTAGCTAACAGTTGGTTTCTAAAAATTAGCTATGTAGATCAAAACGGGTCTAGTTAATATGTCAACTAAATGTTAATAACTATCTACTTAGCTATCCCGCTTTACTTAATAGTCACTTTTTAATTGCCAAAAGAACGCTTATCCTCCTACCAGCCTTTATTCTTATGCCTATCAATAGAAAAATAGAAAAGGAACGTGCATTATAGATAAAACCACCAATATATCCACCTTTTAGCCAGTGGATCCAAAAACAATAAGAAGTCGCTAATTCCAAAGGCCTCTTTATTTGGTTCTATATGAATACTATATTTTGGCTTCTTATAAAAAACTTAAGGCAAAATGCATAATTAATCCTATATAGCTATATAGATAGCTAGCTGTGAACCTTGATTTCATTAATTAGATGGGCAATTCATTTCAATTTTTATTGCTCTTTCGTGTTGGGAGAAAAATTATGTGTATAATCGGCCGGCACTAGTTCTGAATTTGAACTGATTGTAACGTGAATAAAAAAAAAAAAAAAAATCTTAAGAGTGGTGTAAACAAACAAATAATAAGATGAGACCTCTCTTCTCTTCTCGACATTTCTGTAACATCGGCCTGTTGCATTGACAGACATAAAACTGGCACACGTACTCTACCAACCATTACAGGCCAATACAACAATCATAGAACCAATGCTAGCTGACCTCTAAGAGAAATTCTACCTGTGCTACGCAACTATTTGTTACTGATATGTTTCAGTCACTCAGAACAATCCCAGCGACAGATCACAAGCAACCGACACTACACAAACACAAGTAAATAACAAGATAGCTGTAAGAAGATGACGACATCAAAAACCGCTGGCTTGATTGATTATACATTTCACGCCTAGTCACCAAACCATGCACACAAAGAAAGAACTCAAGGTGAAAGAGTGAAGAGATCGAACAGACCTCGTGCGCTCGAAATATCAAAGGGCGATAGCAATGTCGACGACGGCGCGTACCTGGCCGTCCCACTACACCGTCGTCTCCTCGCCGATTTCTCCACTCCCTCTCACCCTGCATCTTATGGCTCGCCGTTCTCCTTCCAAAAGTCGCGCCAGCACACCACCTCCGCAAACCCGCTTGCCGCCACGGCAGGTTGACAGACTCAACAGCTCCGCCTCGCGTCAGGTGATGCCGGTAGCCAGCGCCCAGCCCTGGCTTCGACCCGGCGGCGGCGGAGCCGATGAGCGTCCTCGTCGGCGTGCACACCATGCCCGGCAAGCACTCCCGGCGCCACCTCATCCGCATGGCGTACGCGTCTAGCAGCGGACGACGCCTGCGCTCCGCGCGCGCGTCGACGTCCGGTTCGTGCTCTGCGCGCGCCCGATGCCGCCCGACAGCACGCGCGTTCGTGGCGCTCGAGGCGCGCGCCTACGGCGACGTGCTTGTGCTCGACTGCGCGGAGAACGCCGAGGAAGGGAAGACGTACACTTACTTCGCCAGCCTCCCCGCCATGCTGCTCGGCTCCGGCGGCGGCACCGGCCGGCTGCCGTACGACTACGTGATGAAGGTGGACGACGACACGTTCCTTCCGGCTGGACGCGCTGGTGGAGACCCTGCAGTCGGCGCCGAGGGAGGACATGTAGCTGCGGCGTCGGCCTCCCGTTCCACGACCGGCAGTTCCCACCGTTTATGCGTCGGCATGGGCTACCTGCTGTCCTGGGACCTCGTCGAATGGATCGCCACCTCCGACATGGTCAGAAAGGGAGGCCATGGGTACGCACCTGCATTTCATGCATCCGTTCTTGCACCTTTCCTAGCTTGTTGACTACTAACATATATACATATACTACTCTACTACTACACTTCTCATGAAAATGTTTTTCGTGAACATGCATGATAGTTTTTAACAAAGGATTTACCTAACGACATGTATATATGCATATATATGCAGTGTAGAAGATGTGACCACAGGCAAATGGCTGAACATGGGCCACGAGGCCAAGAACCGGGTGAACATTTTCGGGATGTATGACTA